>PVLA01001674.1:0-146975 GCA_004027455.1 Hydrochoerus hydrochaeris
AAAAGTTACATTTTCAGAAGCCTAGAGGTTAGACGTCCAAGATCAAAGTGCCAGCGTGGTTACAGTTTGGTGAAGGCTCTTTTGCTAAATGGCTCTCTCCTCATTGCGTCCTTGCATAGTAGTGTTTGAATCACACACACACACACACACAGAGCCAGACAGAGAGACAGAGACAGAAAGAGACAGAGAGAAAGAAGAGGAGAGGAGAGGAGAGGAGAGGAGAGGAGAGGAGAGGAGAGGAGAGGAGAGGCAGTGGGTCTGGGGAGGAGTGAAGCTAAGATAGAATGTACTTTTTCTTCTTAAAGAACAGTAGCTTCTTCCGAGTTGGTGGGTTTTCTTTTCACTATGCTGGAGATTTCTTTGGACATGCAGAAACTCTTTAATAAGACATGATCCCATTTATTGATTCTGGGAAGTATTTCCCATGCAGTTTGGTTCTTGTTCATGAATTCTCTACCTACCCCTATGTCTTCAAGATTTTTACCTACTTTGTCTTCCCACAGATTTAATGTTTCTGTTTTAACATTTAGATCTTTGATCCATTTAGATTTTAGTTTAATACATGGTGATAGGCATGGGTCTAGTTTTAGTTTTTGGCATATGGAAAGCCAGATTTTCTAGCACCACTTATTAAAGAGACTATTGTTCTTCCAGTGAACATGTTTGGCCTCTTTATCAAAGATGAGGTGGTTGAGTGTGTTCATAGTTGTATCTTCTAGTCTATTCCATTGATCTTCAGGTCTGTTTTTATTCCAGTACCATGTTGATTTTATTACAGTAGCTTTGTAGTATAACTTCAAGTCAGGGATTGTGATGCCTCCTGCCTTAGCTTTGCTGCTTAGAATTGCCTTTACTATTCTAGGCCTCTTCTGGTTCTAGATGAATTTTAAGAGTGATTTCTCTAGATTTATGAGGTATGTTAGTGATATTTTCATTGAGATTGCATTGAATCTGTATACCAATTTTGGGAGAATGGCTATTTTCACAATATTTATTCTTCCTATCCATGAACAAGAGATGTCTTTCCATTTTCTGAGGTCCTCAATGATTTCTCTTTTCAGAATATTATAATTCCCTCAGACAAAGAGCTTCTGTCTAGAACTTATAAAGAATTAAAAAAAAAAATCAGACCTCCGAAATTCAAAGACCCAATCCAAAAATGGACATCCAAGATTAACACACAGTTCTCAGATGAAGAAATAAGACTGGCAAATAAATACATGAAAAAATGTTCAGCATCATTAGTCATTAGAGAAATGCAAATTAAAACTACACTGAGATTCCATCTAACTACAGAAAGAATAGTTAGGATAAAAAAAACTACCAACAACAAATGCTGGAGAGGCTGTGGGGAAAAAGGAACTCTTCTGCACTGTTGGTGGGAGTATAGACTGGTGCAACCACTGTGGAGGTCAGTCTGGAGGTTCCTCAAGAAGCTAGGATTGAAAGTCCCATATGACCCAGCTATTCCACTCCTAGGCATATTCCCAGAAGAACTGAAAACATCATACCACAGTGATATGTGTGCACCCATGTTTATAGCGGCACAATTTATAATAGCCAGACCATGGAAACAACCTAAGTGCCCATCCACTGAGGAATGGATAAAAAAATTGTGGTACTTTTATACAATGGAGCACTACTCAGCTATAAAGAATGATCACACTGAGACATTTATAAATAAATGGATGCAACTTGAGAGCACACTCATAAGCTAAATAAATCAAACTCACCTGTATAAATATCACATAGTCTCCCTATTGTAAGAAATGGTAAGAGTATATAAGATTCTATGGTAATCATGGTTCCACATTATATTGCTTTGAAGTCTTATAATGTTTTCATTCATTGATTGGAATGGTTTTATCCTGTTTTGTTTGATTTTATTATGTGTGATGGTATGAACAGCTCCTTTGAAGAAAACAAGACATTATGGCAGCCATTGCTGATTTAATATCATCTTCCTTTAAAGTCCTAACATACTTTCATTCTTCTATTACCATTCCTTCTATCATGTTTTGTCTTATTGTATTTTAATATGTGTAATAATATTAACAAATCTTTTGTGGAAAATGAGATATTAGAGTAACCATTGTTCATTTTCTGTTATTTGGTTCAGAATGCCTTGTAATACTTTCATTCTCTTAAATGGTTTTATTCTATTTTGTTATGTTTGACATTACATGTGTGAAGCTATGCTCAACTATTTCAAAGAAAGAGACATTATGGTAGCTACTGTTGATATCCAATTGTTTTGTGAAGTGCTGTGTTGCTTGCACTGTTCTGATCTGCTTTATTTTGTCTCTTTTGTTTTATTCTCTGTAAATTAAAATTAAAAATCTAAAAGAAAAATGAACAGTAGCTTCATCATGAAGATCTTGTTCTCCTGATCTTACCTGAATCTGATTAACTAATTAAGGTTCCAAACCCTAAATCCCACTGCAGATGCTATGCACATAAGCACATACAAGGTGAAAAGTAATGTTTATGTTTAAAATTATTCTGATTTTAAACTGATGTCAATTTTCATTATTTTAAATCCTAGGATTTTTAGAAAATATGTAAATATATTTACAGATGCATACTCAAATCCATAAACATAGATGGAGACATAGGAAGGAAATAATTCTTTAATAATGCTTCTATTCATCTAGAGTTCTGTTTTGTATTTTGATTTTAATTTTACAATGTTAGATTTTCCTTGGTAAATTGAACCTGGAAAACTTTCTCTTTTGGTCAAATCTAACAAAAATGCATAAATGCATCTCTCATGAAGTTTTTTTTTCCAGAAAAACTCTATTTGAAAAATAAAACCTTTAATGAAATAATCAAAAATTTGAAATGTAATTCAGGAATGGTATATGATGAAGTTGCTAAGGTTAATTTGATTGCTACAAAAGTCACCAAAAAGAAGAGAGAAAATTATTGAAAGATATTAGAATCCAAAATGAAGTCAGAAAATGGAAGAATATGAACATTCTATATGCCATTGTGGTCTTCAACTAACCTTTAGATATATCTGCACTTTAAAATTATTTTTCTCCACTTTTGCAGTTAAGTATTATCACTGAAATAGTGCAGCATAAGCAAAAAATAATCTTCACTTGTGGACTTTCTGTAGCTTTCTTTAAAAAAGCTAGGAAGTGGAATTCTACTTTATTTGTATTATCCATCATATTTATTCAATAGTTCTCAGGGCTGTTGAAGAGGTCACTTAGGGAAATGACCTGTACATTTTTTGTTTAATATTTATCCAGGTGCATAAATAGTAACATTTACCCAACTAGACCTACAAATTTTGTGTAACATTGTTCACACATATCCTTATAGTAATTTCTGAGGTCTCACACATTGACTTGTGTGCATTTTTACCTTTATTATCTTGCACACATTACCTTTTCTGTCCTAAATATCCTTCTATTCTTTTGGGGCCCATAAGTTTTACTAGTCTAGCCTTGTTGAATATCTTCAATTGAGAATTATTTCTTTGATTAATTTTGACTATGTGTTAGGATACTTGTTTGCAGGAATGAAAAGCCAGATGTCTCTGCCTGAAATCAATAAAAATTTTCAGCAGTATATGTTACATTTTACCTAAGAGCTCTGTACTTTTCTTTTCTCTGGTTTGCTAGAACTCCTTACTAAAACAAACAAACAAACAAACACAAAACATCTGCATTCCAGTCTCAAGGTTTTTCACTAGAGAAACTGACATCTTCTAGGTTCTAACCTTTTACAGAATGAGAATCAAATAATCTCCCTTGGCAGATGAGGGGAGCTTCAGATAGCAAGGGGTTCTGTGGTCAGATAAACCTGGTTCTTTGTTTTCTGCTGGATAAAAATTTGTATGTTATAGTTTTTACTACAATGGCTTCAAAATTTCAAAATGTTACTATTGTCAATATTCTTTTTATTCCTATTTGGGAAGATGCCTGGAAAATATTTTCTTATTATTTTGCAGTTTCAAAACTAAAGGTGTGTGCTTGTTGGACATTTTTTACCCACTTATTTCTTTTTAAATATAAATATGTCTCATTTGACATTGCTGTGCAACCTGAGTGTGAATGTGTGGCACTGAAGTTAATGTGTAAAAGGATAGTTTTCACATGAAATTCAGCTAATTCAAAGCAGTTTGTTAGTTATCACAACTGAAACATCTTTATTTCATCTGAAATTTAAATAATAATTAAAATATCTATGGAACCTGGATTAATGGTTTTAAGTTCTTCACATTCAGATTATTTCTGGCAATTAAGAAGGTTTCTTGCAGCAAAATTTTATTTTCTATTACCTTTATGTGTTCATAGATAGGCATAGTTTAAGATTTTTATCTTTTAACCTTATTGTGCTTAGTAAATGATCCCCAAATTCATGTCACCTGGTTTACATGCATTTTCTGCTACTTATTAAGTCTAATGCAAATTTAGATATTATTGCTGTGAACAAATTTTATAGGTGAAACTAATTCAAAACAGCAGTTTGCCCTTTAGGAAACTGAGTGTCCCTGACCTGATCTACTACATCATTTAAATGTGAATCTGGAGGTAAGAGGAAGGGAATTCAAAGCCAGACACAAAAAACATTTCATGGTGCAGGCACTATGGAAATCAGTATGGAGATTTCTCAGAAGACTAGGATTGGAAGTTCCATTCAATCCAGCTATTCCCCTCCTAGGTATTTTCCCAGAAAAACTGAAAAGGTCATGTCACAGTGACATACATGCACCCATGTTCATAGCAGCACAATTTGTAATAGCTAAATCTTGGAAACAACCAAAATGCCCATCAAACACCGAGTGGATGAAAAAGATGTGATATTTTATACAATGGAATATTACTCAGCTATAAAAAGGATGATCTTGAAGCCTTCATAGGTAAATGAAGGCAACTAGAGACTATCCTTATAAGTGAAATAAATAAGAATCATATTTATAAATATCACTTTGTGTCTCTAGTGTAAAAAGTAATAAGAACTGTAGGAGAAATAAAACTCAAAATGTATAATTGCTATTTTTTTTTAACAGGGAAAGTGCTCTAAAGGATATAACTGTATGTATGCTTAAGTGTATAAGATAGATAGCCATTTTACTAAGTTTCTGTTGGATCGTTGAACAGAACTGTTTGCAGTCTCACTGTTTGAATGTCCACTTTTTATGCTTTAATTTTGTAACTTGAACAATTATTTCTAAGATGACAATATGTAATTTATCAACTAGTAATTTCTTAGTGTTTATTTTTTTGAAATTCTGTATTATTTCTACCCTTTTTTCTGTTTTTTTCTCTTTAAATAAATTTTTTTTAAAAAATGCATTTCATGTGCCCATGTTGGCTTGAGGATGGAGCAGATCTCATGGCAAGGGATTCAAGTAGCCTGGAGACTATGTGCAGCCCCTGGATGAGAGCAGGGACGCATTCGTATCTGTCCAGCACCACTGAGGAATTTAATTCTGCTGATAATAAGGAAAGCATGGAAAACAAATTTTCCCCAGAGCCAGTGGATGGGGACTTGCTCTGACTAGCATCTTGACTTCAAGCTTGTAGTACCCAGAGACAATTGATGCTGTACCAAGCACTGAAGATGGCATTTTAAAAGAGAAGTATTATTCTTGCTTTGAATATTATTTTTCCATTTTTATCAAAATAAATAACCTCCTTTGATTGGACCAGTGGAGGGAAAAGGAACCTGAGTACAGGAATCTGAGTGGCCTGTAACAGCGTTGTACTTCTGACCTACAGAAATGTGAGCAAATTATATGGGAACTGACTTAAGATGGTAAATCCTCGTAAATCTGTGGTGAAGCTGTACCAGTATACTGTTTACTTGGGGATTTTATTTGTATTTATTTTCCCATTATTCCCTGTGGAGTTTAATTTGAAGACTGCATATTTCTGAAGTGAAGGAAACTAATTAGCTAGAATTTTCTAAATAGAGGTTAACTATTTCTCTATTTTCTAATCATGGAATATTATTAGATATGAATGCTCCTTAATTTGTACTTCACAGTTCTGTCTCTTTATACTCAACTGGTATTAGATCTTTAAAAAAATCTTTTCACTGCAAGATGGCATTTTAAAAGAGAGTTTTTTTTATGCTACTGTTGAATTGACCCAGGGCCTTTGCACTGAGCTGTACACTTGCCCCCCCACTTTTTGGTCTTATTAGTTTGTTTATTTAGAGAAAGTATGGGTTTGTACTTTCAATCTTTCTTCTGCATCCCAGAGTGCTGGAATGGTAGGCAGACACCTGGCTGTTACTGATTTCTTTATCACTGAGGATTAAAATTTCATTTGGAACCATAAGAGATCTAGAATAGCAAAAGAAATTCTGGGCAACAAAGGCAAGGCAGGAGGCATTGCAATTCTTGACTTGATACTATACCACAAAGCTTCTGTGATAAAATCAGCATGTTACTGGCAATAAACAGATCTGAAGATCAAAGGAAAAGATTAAAAGATGCAGACATAACTATAAACACACTCAGCCACCTTATCTTTGGCTAAGGGACCAAACGTGTTCATTGGAAGAAAGATAGTCTCTTTAATAAATGATGCTGGAAAAACTGGCTCTCTACATGCTGAACAATAAAACTAGAACTGTCTATCACCATGCAATAAACTTAAATTGAAATGCATCAAGGATCTAAATATTAAAACAGAAACACTCAGTCTACTGAAAGAGAAAGTAGGAGAAATCTTAAGGGTGTAGGCAAAGAGTTCATGAACAAAACCCCCAAAACGTGGGAAACTCTTCAAATAATCAACAACTAGGATCTCGTCTTATTAAAAAGCTTTTGCACATCATAAGAAATCACCTACAGAATGAAAAGGCAACCCATAGAGTGGGAAAAATTTTAGTTGATTGTCTGTCAAAAGATTTATATCTAGAACATATAAATCATAGAAAAATATCAGACTTCTCAAATTCAAAGACCTATTCTAAAAATGGGCATCTGAAATAAATACACAATTCCCAGATGAATAAATACAAATAGCAAATAAATATATGAAAAAATTGCAAAATCATCAGTGATTTGAGAAATACAAATTAAGACAACTTTGAGATTCTATGTCACCTCAGAAAGAATGGCCATCATCAAGAAATAAACCAATATGAAATGCTGGCAGGGCTATGGGGAAAAAGAAACACTTCTCCACTCTTGGTGGGGGTGCAGACTGGTGCAACCACTGTGGAAACCAGTGTGGAGATTCCTCAAAAAGCTAAGACTAGAGATCCCTTTCAACCCCGTTTTTCTCTTCTGGGTATTTTCCTAGAAAAATTAAAAACAGCATACGACAGGGATATTTGTGCACCAATGTTTATAGCAGCACAATTTGTAATAGCTAAATCTTGCAAACAATCCAAATGCCCATCAACCGAGGAATGGATAAAAAAGATGTGATAATTTTTATGCAATGCAGTACTACTCACATATAAAGAAGGGTAAACTTGAGTTTTTATAGGTAAATGGTTGCAACTTGAGATCACAATCATAAGTGAAATAAATCAATATCATATGTACAAATATCATACTGTGCCCCTAGTGTTAGAAGCTGAAAAATAAGATTCAAAATGTACAGTAACTATTATGGAATATGAAGAAACTGTTCAAATGGAAAGAAAACAGATGGGGAAATGAGAAAAGAAGGTGATTTGAGAAAAGGAAAAGGATAAAACTATATATATATATATGTATATATATAGTGTATATATATATATACACACATATATATGTGTATATATATACACACATATATATATATATATACACACTAATTTCTGTCCATTCAAAACAAAGTTTGTGTTTATATTGTTTGATCATTTTTTCATTCCTATATCTTATAATCTTAGCACCTACTTTGAAGGTATCAATATGCAAGGTATTATCCACTGTTCTACTATCTTTTTAAAAAAATTTGTGCCATCGTTTTTATTGCTTTTTATCTTTAAAATAATAAATAAATAAATAATAAATTTCCCTGCAGGATTGTCTACTCATTTGCATTTATTTAGCAATAAAGCATTTTGTTAGTTTAGTTTTGCAACATGTTATTATGTTTTGTTTCATTATTTTGATTCAAAATTGTATGTATAAGGTCAGTTTGTTTTTACTGCCTTGTAAAGTTAATTTTTCACCTCTTTTATACTTTAGCTTCTCTACATATAGAAATGCTATATTTTCTATCACTTGGTATTTTACTCGAGAAGCAGGGCAAAAATTAGGAGTTTGACTCTAATCTTTAGCAGAGAAGACAGATCACTCTGCTGAGACTGCTGAGGTTTGATTGTGCAGCTTTGGACATCGCCCAGAAATCCACGGTGGTTCTCCATGCGGGGAGTGACTCTGTATTCCACCCACCAATGCCCATGGAGATGTTTATCTGTTTAGGTGTGAGCCACTGCCTATTTTAATATAATTTAAAATACTTTTTATTGTTTCATGGTTCAAATGTTTCATATGAGTATGTAACACAGTCATTTTTGTTTTTATGATTCCAGCAATCTCTGGACATAACAAAAAATAGGAAAAGAAGCATAAAGAAAAGTTTCAACAGTTCTCAACTAATAGACCCTACACCCCATTGTGAAGAATTGGATGAACTTTACCTGTTACAGGTTTTCTGCTTCTTTTACTATTATTTTAAGATACTTAAGAAAAAAAAAACACTGAAATGCCTGCCATCTTAGGGAAAATAACATGATATTTATTTTCTTCAGAAAATTCTGATGTTTCTGCAACAAAATTATTCTTATATGGATTATGATAGTAGTTAGAATAATGTTACTTATTATTACATGTGGTACTCACTGACTATTTCATCATGACAACAACCCTGTTAAGTACATAGTATTCTGACTAACTTACAGAATAGCATTTGGGAAGAGTTTAAGTACTTTCCCCATGACCACAAAGCTAGAGTTTAAATCCCATCAGTCTCACTAACAGAAATCTGCCGTGCTTATATGTACCTGTCACATTTTGTATGTTCAATTACTGTAAATGTTTTTTTTTTCTTTTTTTCAAAAAGTCATGTAACAGAATCAAGCTCAACCTCATCTTGGGAATAGCCATTATCAACTGTTTGGATGAAATGTTAGAAGTTCTAGGTGGACTTTGTTGTTTATCTTTTCTTGAATAAAACATTATGGATTACCATAGCATCATATATCGGAATAGTTTTGAAGATTAGTATTCAGCTAATGTCCTAATATTGTCAACTTTTAGTATTATATCATTGAGCCAAGAAAGAAAAAGCTATGTCACAGAACACTGGGAAATCCTAAAATATAAAAACAACTACTAGTTTTATACTAGGTCATCAAATAAACCCCTACCGATACTATTTTATTTATTCTTTATTACATTTCAATTAGAAAAAAGCTACCACTTTTGCTACTACACAAATAAGGAACTGTGTTAACTGATGTGCAAAATGACCATGTCACATTATTGACTATGGTTAGGTCACAAAATTTGTAAGTGCTGCATTTAATAAGCAACTTTATCATTGTTTGGCTCATGCCTGTATCATAAAAAGATAATTTCTCTAGGCCATTCTGAGCTAAAGGCATTTGAAATATTTAATTTTGAATATTTTATATGTACAATGATATTTGGGGCATTTGTGTTAACGTCATTAATGATAAATTCTAAATAGTGGAAAAATTGATCCTGAACATTATAATCTCACATGAACAATACTGACAAGAAATAACTGCCTCTAGTCCTTAAATACATATAACCCATGTGCTATTTTCTTCTGACCTTGCTAGTTTGTGTCAATTTTTTTCCCATGGCACTCTGACTAGTATAGTTAGTTATATAATATTTGGTTTTTTCAGTTGTTGTTTGAGACAGAGTCTCACTATATATTTCAGGCTGGTCTTGAAACTTACTATGTAGCCCAGGCTAATCCTGCCTCAACTTCCTGAATGCTGGAATTTCGGGCCTATGCCACCACACCTGGTTAGTCACATTAATTTGAACCCACCTGAAAATAGTAATAGTTGCATAGAAGAAAGGGAGATGTATTTTACTAGATGAGCAAGGTTCTCAAGGGTTTAAGATTGAGAAACTTATGTACCTTAGATTGAAAACATTATATTATTGCCATTTTTAGTTATCTGATATTTGAATACTTAAATTTTATTTTTGAGGATTCAGGTCAAATATGTTTAAAAATATCCTTGACATTGGTTCTGGAATTTTGTCTATCACTTTCTAAATTTTGTGGAAATTAAATGATCCTAAAATCTCCTTCTAGCTACAGCAAAAAAAAAAAAAAATCACAATATGTTTTGTTCAGTAACTGTTGTTTGCCACAAAATTATCTCCCTGCCTGCTGACTTATGTGGCCTTCATTGTTTCAGCTTTCAAAAATAAAAGTTTAATAGACAGCACTCAACTGTAACAGAATTCACTAGGTATTGTTAAATGTGCAGATAGAAGCTCTAAATCAAGAGATCTGTCATTTCATCAAATATTTGACTGAAGTAATTGATTATTGTTGTACAGTTCAACAGCCTTTAGAAACAGCATTACGTTAATCAGTATCCAGTCATGGTCTATGTATAACAGAAGAAGCTAACACAGATAGTGTCAGTTGTATTTTATGTTGCTAGGGTTGCCAAAAAAAATAATGGACTGGATGGTTTAAGCAATAAAAATTTATTTTCTCATAAATCTGGAGTTTGGAAGCATGAGATGAAAAGGTCACAAAAGTTAATATCTTCTAAGGCCTCTTTCCTTGCCTTATAGATGGCTATATTCTCTCTGTATGGTCATGTATTCTTTCTTCTGCATGAATGTGTGACCAAATATCAAAATCAGAACACATTTAAACATCTTTTAACTCTGTTTGGACACTCATTTGTTTTAACCTTATGTTTGTATATTGTGATTCCTATAAACCCAAATGCTGTGCACCTGAACTTTCCTCTCTTTCCCCACAAAGTGTTATGTTCCATTATATCCTAAAAAGAACCAGGCTTTCCAATGGTGTTTTCATTACCCTGTAGACTACCAGCATCAGAAAATACTTTCTTTTCCTCTTACGATTTTAGATATTGTATTTATGTGGTTTTTTTCTGTGTCACCATAGTCTTCCAGATAATTAAATTCTGGAAAATCATCATTTAACTTTGGGGATTGATTTTACAATTGGTCTCTAACAACTTTATATATATATTTATCATCTGAATTACTTTAGCTACTATTTTCCTTCATCTAGAATAACTTCAATATTCATATGAATGAAGCTTCCATTATTGTGTATGAACATACTCAAGTCAATAATAATAATAAATTATTCTTGTAGCCATCCTCTATTTGTCCTTTTCCTATTAAGTCCTTTCTGTGTTACTCTTACCTTATGCTAGTTTGTATTCTACTCATCTGTTGGTTTACAGTCTAGCATAAATATTATTTATATTGGTTTTTGAACTGTAATAGTTGTCATAACGTCAGCAATACCATTCAGCAATAACATCTATAGTTGAGTAGTACTGTGGATTTTTTTGCCTAGTTTTACCTATTCTGCTTCCCTTAAATGCCATTAACAGGGAAGATAAAAATTTGTTTCTCTAAGATATTCTGTTGCACACACAGTGCATAAAATTTTCCTTGAACTATTTTCAATGCCAGTTTTGATTTAAACGAGATATATATTGGAAGTCATCACTAAAAATTCTACATCTAAACTAATCTATTATTTTTTACAATAAAATCAGTTTAGAATGACTTTTAAATTTTTCAATATAATAGACTCAATATGTGCTTTATTCTTCTGCAATTAACAATTTTCTTTAATGTGCAAGATCATTTTTTCTATCAACAGACTAGCCTCAAAGAAAGCATAGCTTCTTGTTAAGGTCATTGCCTCTTAACAAACTTTCAACATAAATATTGAAGGTCAGATTCTGGGATACTATGCATTTTTCTAACCCTCAGAGCTCCATTAAGTTAAAACTTATATAACTCATTACAAGTTATAAACTAATCAGTAATCTCACAAGTTCCTAAGTACAGTAGCATAAGAAAATATGGAAAATATTTCATTTTAATGAGTTATCACAATACATTTCAATTTATGAAATTATTAGTGGACAGCTAACAAATATTTTTATACTGAATATACAATAAGAGATTTACAGCATATGGTTACTATAAAGAGGGCTAATTAAAAACTACAAAAATCATTACATTTTAAAATTAAAGTACCACAGATACACATTGAGTACTTCTTAAAAGCTTATTTACTCACATAGTCAGATTACCTTCCATTCATAAGCCATAACTATGAGATAGGTGTTGCTAACTCAATTTAACAGATAAAGAATCTGAACTTTGGAAAGGAAATAACAGCTCTGTTAAATCTACATTGCAAATATGAAAATCAAATGCTACATCTTTTGATTATTCTTGTATATGCCACAAAATGTCAAAGAAGCGCATGGGAATTCCTCTGTTCTGTGAGAACACAGAAGAAATGCTTTATAAATTATAATATTTCTTTTTAAAAATTTTCTATAGTGAAACTGAGTCTAGTCCTTTATTTTGCTGAGTTTAAAATGACCTAATGTTTAATGACATTTAGCATTTTGTTTTGTTTTGTTTTCTTTTCTTTTTTAGAAATAATTTGCTCTCCTTTTTTCTACAAAGCTGAAAGTTGAACTGAAACTTTCTAAATAAAAGATGTGCCGTGTGTTGGACTTTAGATAGCTAGACTAGTTTTATTTAATAGGAGAATCAATCTTAGTTTTCTTTCCTTTTAAAGAGCTGCCTGTGAGAGTGTTTGGAAATTGCTGGACTAAACACGCTCAGTTTTCAAACCAGACTTTTTCAAAGCACTGTCTTAAACTGCTGAGAAGCAATTTCGGTAAACATGGCATCGTAATGCTGCACTCCTTGTGGGTTCAATACAGGAAAGATTCAAAGATTGAAAACAATCAATAGAAAGCAGCGGGCGAGTCAGCAGCTCCTGTTCATCCTCGAGTGCAGTAAAAGCTTACATCAGTGAAGAAAATCATGACAACAGCCAAAGCAAAACTAAAACTGTAATCTTCTGCTCTCAGAGCACATGAGCACACATAATGGTCTGGTCACCTATCTTCAAATCCCACATACTCCTGGATATTGCTCTCGAGTTTTAGGGACCATTTTTCATTTTACCCACTGGCCCACCATTCACTTACACTGATAGAGCATCTTCTAAACTTGACCCACTTTACATGGCTTCTACTTTTCAGAAAAATGAAAATTTGCCGGTACAGTTTGACAGGCAGAAACACGACTGGGAGCTCAGGTCTGGGAATGAGGGTGAGCTCACTGTTAGAAGGAAAATAACTGTCCTGAAACCTGCTGTGAGCAAGATTCTGCAGTGAATATTAACTGAGTCTTAGGTGACTGTTGTGTCATATTAGCAAAATCTAATGCAATGATGGAAAAATATGGGTTTTTTTGTTATTCCTGTTATTAAATTGTTTTATTTAAGCTTTAAACTTGTGATCTTTTTATGTTTGTGCTATTCTGGTCAACAGCAGTTAATACTTTTCATTCTGGTTTACCAGATTCAGATTCAGACAAGTGAGATTCTGCAGAAGGAAAGCAGATAGTGTTCTGGACACTTTGTGTTCCTCTGGTAATCTTCACTGCTTCCCCATGTACCAGGCAATAGTATTAGCCCAATTTATAGATGAGAAAAAAAAGTCTGGAGATTTATGGAAGCTAGTGAATTTGTCTAGTAAACAGGAAGATAATGGTAACTTTACGTAGTTCCTTGCTTGTGTGAATAAACATAACTAGGTTTCAGGTAAAAACTTCTTTTCTACCTTAAGGTTTATATGAGAACATGTATCCAGCCTTATGAATTGTAGTTTTCTTATATTTTCAAGAAATATGATTTCTTCTTTCATTTAAAGTAGAATATAATTTTTTATGTATGTAAGAAAAAATTAATGTAAAGGTTATTAAAATATATAATTACTAAAAAAAGATTCAAAACATGTCAAATAAAATAATAAATATAATTATAAGATGGGAGTTCTTTAGTTTTCACCTCACTAGTTATTAAAATGGGATGTACTCATCATGTAAACCTACAGTAAATGAAAAGTGACACAGATTCAATACAACTCATTTCACTCTGCAATGCAGAAAAAACACTGAAAAGTTTGATTTGTTTAAGTCACATCTATCTCCATTATCTTTCTACATAGCTACTGTGTATATTTTTAGCTACATTATTAAACTTATATTAAATTTTATCACTGTTTTATGATTATATACAAATTGAAATATAATCCTAAAATACTAGAAATTTACCATATAGATTCATGGTATTTTGATTCAATGTTCTCCATATTTTGACTATTGAATTGCTGAAATATACTGCTACTATATGTGGTTCCTAAAATCATGAAGAAAAATCAATTTGAAAGTTGCTTTGCATGTGAAGTCTCATCAGCTATTTGCAGTGAATAATCTCCTTTAAGATGAATAGTGAAGCTTTAAATTTGGTCTCTAATATAATGTAGGCTGCAATGTGGGGTACTTTGTAGTAAGAGAAAAACTGTACAAATTCTACTGGGAAGAAGGGGACTGAACCTTTGTATTCATACTGTCATTGTATCACATCACATGATAGTAATCTTACAATATTACTATAATCATCAGAAACAGGCTTTGGAGTTTTAAGTGCTAATCTAATAGGGAAATTATCAATAATTCTGTTATTAATGATAAATAATATTAGCCAATATTACCCTAATATTATTACATTAATTTAAGAGATTCATAGTAATATTGAGAAATAATAATAATTCTCAGTTTATCATCTGAAATTTCTAATTCATTTTTTCCAGGGGATTTTAATGAAATTGAAATCAGGTAAGAATGAACTATTTCAGACTTACTCTCCTATTGCCCATAAGAACATTGCCCACAAAACCACTTATCCGCTGTAGAATTTGTAAGGGTAGAAGACTATTTTCCAAGGAGATAGTATTCTCTGCCTCTCATTCTTACTTTATGTGACTGTGTTTGTTGCAGACGATCCTCATGGAAAACATAATGGAAATTAGACTATTTCAGTAATTTGAGGAACGGATGGAGAATCAATACATTAATAATTGCTTCTCAAAACATGAGATTCTTAAAATGTAAAAATTATTGCCTAGAAGTTTCCAGCTCATCAGGTTTCAGAGTATCTGTGTGTTCACTTTTATCCTAGTCTACTATTTTTTTTTCTTGTACATGTGCACGGTATGTAAAGATTAGCTTTCCTGTGGGGAGTTGGTATGTATGCATAACACTTCCTGTTCCTTTCTTTCCTCTCCTAGTTCTTCCTTCTCTCCTCCCTCTCTGCATCACTTGGCCCCTTCTTCTTTGAGAAAGTTCTGTCTCGCTACATCTGGTTATCTATCTTTTATTTTGCTCTTTATTTTTACTCTTACTTCATTAAGGTAAGAGAAATCATGTGATGTTTAACCTTGTATTTTATTTCACTTAACATCATGGTCTCAAAGTACACTGATTGTCTACAAATGACTCAAGTTTCCTCTTTTTATGGTAGAGAAGTCCTCCATTGTGTTAAATACCAATTTCTTTTATCCAGTTATTCGTTAATGGATATGTGGACCACTTCAGAGATATACTGATTATGAACTGTGCTACTATAAACATTGATATGCGTGCATCACTCTAACTCTTCCAGGAAGGTACCTAGAAGGGAAATTAGTTGGCTCAAATGAAATTTGTAGTATCACTCTTTTGAGGAACCTCCACACTGATTTCCTTAGTGGCTGTACTAGCTTACACTCATACCAATTGCTTACAAGCCTTACCTTTTCCCTATTTACTAATTTCTGATTTCTTGATGATGGTCATTCTTCCCGTGGTCAGATGGAATACCCTTGTTGGTTTTAATTGCATTTCTGTAATTCTCAGCGATGCTGAACATTTATTTATGTATTTATTGCCCGTTTTTGCTTCCGTATAAAGTATCTATTCATTTCAGTTGCCCATTTTTTAATATTTGACCTTTTATTTTAAGTTTATCTTTTTAAGTTCTTTTCATGTGACTTTTTCTGAAAAATCAATGGCAAAAATTATTTTACTGTTTTGTAGACTGCTTTCACTTTGTTGGTTTTTTTTTTTTTACTGGATAGATCTTTTTTAATTTGATATGACTCCATTTTTTATTTCCTATGCATCTGGGTCCATTCTGAAAGTCATTTCATATGCTTATTACTTCAAGAGTTTTATCTGTTTTGCTGTTCAGTAGATTAAATGGCTCTCCTTTAACAGTTACTTGATCCATATTGACTTTAATTTAGTATACAGTGAGAGATATGGGTCTAGATTCATTTTCCTGTGTGTGGATCGCTATTTATTAAAGAGGCTTCATTTCCTCCAATGTGTGTTTTTGATCCCTTGGTTAAAGATCAAATAGCTGATCAATGTAGTTGAGGTTGTTTCCATGCTCTCTATGCTGTGCCATTGATCCTCAAGTCTGTTTTTGAGCCCATACTATGTTGGTTTTTGTCACAATAGGTTTGTGATAGCACAAAAACTCCACATTTAGAACGGGATCCTGCCAACTTTACTCTTTTAACCCAGGACTCCCTTTGCTATTCTGGATCTCTGCTGGTTTCAATTAATTTTAGGATTCTTTTTTCTGGAATACTGTTGAAATATAAAAAACACAGAAGATATTTTATGTAAGACATATATATTGATACTAACTTTATTAGATATTTAACAGGTTTTATTTATTAACTTATTGAATTAGAAATGAAAATGCATTGCATGTTAACACACGTAACACATTTAACTGAAAATGCTTTCCTTTTTCACAATTCATTAGAAATGTGGCACTGATTTGTATTATTTTGAATTTCTTTAGCTTAGAATTGAGTAGAACATTGCTGGATTTGTTTTCAGTAACTCAGGGTCTTTTCTCTTGACTATACTCCCAGCCTTTTTACTTTTTAAATTTTTTTTTACTTCAAGGCAAGGTTTTGCTAAGTCACTAAACTGCCTAGTGTTGGTTTGCACTTATGATCTTCCTGTCTCAGCCTCCCAGAGTTTTGGAACTACAGGCATGATTCCCCACAGCCATCCAGATCAACTTTATACATGCTGCAGGACAAACTTTCCTAGTAGAACCTGAAAACTCTACTGTGCATTATTTTAAATGAATGGCATAGATTCTGTTAGGATTTATATAATTTTGTTTTTGTTTTTCCATTTGTGGAATGAAATGAGTTCAAGACTTTTTTTTTAACTTTCAGCTTTACAGATCTAATACTTTCTAATTTGTTCATAATATCTTTCTTATTGCATTTTCAGCAGGTATTATTGACTATGATAGTTTTACTCTATAAAAATTTGAATTATTTTCAAACATAAATCACATTATTTGAATGTTTCATGAAAAATAAGCTATAGTGGATTTACTAAGAAATCCAATATTTAACTCTTGATTATGCCTTCTAGGCCTTTTATATCCATAATTTTTATCTGCCTTATCTCTCTTATTCAGCCTACATTCAAATTGGAATTTTCTATTGCTTTTGTATTTTATAAATGCAGCTTTGCTTGTGCCTTCAAATAAAATTTTTGCTAATGCATTTGTGTTGAGTTTTTATCCTGTTTTCCTAGAACTGTTTATTGAAGACACTATCTTTTTCCCAATGCACCTTCTTTATCTCCTTGTAGAAATACAGCTGGCAAGAATTTGCTGTTAGTGTTTGACTGTGAGACTACAGAGTCTTGTTTCCTTCTTTTTCTGAGTATCACACTGTGTTAACTTTTTGTCCTTGTAACACATACTTGAGAGACATTGTCTTATAAGGGTAAACGTTTTGTTCTGCCCACTTTCTTACCTGGAGGCATGACTCATTTCATATAAGCTTTTCCATAAACTCTACCTATACTCTCACAATGATGCCTTGAGTATCTTGACTCACTGTCTTCATCAAAGGCACGAAGATCTGAGAGGTGATAACTGGTTCCTGAAGGCATCAGGACTCAGTTTTGGTGACACAAGCATGGCTATTACCAGGAAAAAAAACCCTGAATTTACATTTCTGGGTTATGATGTGGAGAAAATCTTACCCTTGTACCCTGTTGCTGAGAAAGTAAGTGACACAGCCATTATGGTAAACACTTATCAAAATAGAACTGCCATATAATTCACGAATCCCACCTCTGGATATATAATGAAGGGAACTGAATTCAGGATCGGAAGTTGATATCTGCATATCCAATTTTATCTCCACATTATTCACAAAAGCCAAGATATAGAATTGACCAACATGTCCATTTCCAAAAACATAGATAAAATGGAGTATATTATGACAGTGAGTAATTCAGATGTAGATACAATAACTATGCAAAGCTGGAATTTTGGAATCTAAAACAAAATTTGAGTTTTCCTTCAAACTCAAGGAAAAAAGGAGCAAAATATTTGTTATTAGTAGCATGAGAAATTTGGTAACTAAAAGTATTATTAAAAGAATTCAGTGTTTTAGTTTTACATGATGAATAAATCATAGGACTCTATTGTATACAGAGTACCTCTGGTTACTACTAAAGTAATAACATAGCTGTCAGATTACATAGATAATAAATAAAAGGTTAATAGGATATAATATAATGTGTTATATTATTTTTATAATTTGCTTTGAGTATCGATTTTTGTTAAATGTTCTTATCATAAAGTAATACATCAAATAAAGAAGATGAAAGAAACCTTTAGAAGTAATAAATATATATGGAGAAGGTCTCATGGAAGTACACTTATATTGAATTAATTTACTAAATGTCAATCTTGCCTCAGTTAAGTGATTTTGAAAAGACACACTCAATGTAGCAATAAGTAAATAAGTAGATTTACTAAATGTCATTTACTAAATGTCAATCTTGCCTCAGTTAAGTGATTTTGAAAAGACACACTCAATGTAGCAATAAGTAAGTAAGTAGATACATGGAGCCGGTACCCTCTCCATGTGCTCAAAATTCCAGGCTGTGTTACTTTTGGACTACAGTATTTGTACCAGTGGCTCTCTAAATTCTAATTATCCTACAAGTGTCTAAATTCTTAGGCTTTTGAACTTCAAAAAAAGTGACCCTACTCCTTTCCAACTTGTGTAAGGGTTCTCATAGGACATTTCAGTCTCAATAATTACATGAACCAAGTCTCTTAATAAGCCAATTTTGAAAGATCCATTTTTGCATCCTCTGACTGAGGCATGGTGCAACATCGGGTGTATGTTTACATAAACACATCTATTAAATTAAGACACAATGGTATTAAACTCCCTCAGAACGCTCCCCTCACTTTAAACACACTTATGTAGCTATTCTTATCATTTTCTGAGATAGTACTGGAAGTCCCCTTTTTGATCAAAATTGTGGTGAATTGTGCTGGTGAGAGCCATCCTAAGTAAAGTAAGGCTTGTAAAAATACTGTGATCTCTCCTCATCACCGTATTTACCTGATTTGGCACCATGCAACTACTGCTTTTTGCCTAGGGATAAAATGATCGTGAAAGGTCAGCATTTTGAATCACTTTTCACTCACACTTCAAATAAGTGTTCTTCTATTAGTTCTAAATTCCTGGAGAATGCTGACTCTGATACTAGTGACTCCTCCTCGTCCTCCTCCTCCCCCACCTCCTCCACCTCCACCTCCCCTACCTCCTCCACCTCCACCTCCTCATCCTCCACCTTCTCCTCCTCCACCTTCTCCTCCTCCACCTTCTCCTCCTCCACCTCCTCCACCTCCTTCACCTTCTCCTCCTCCACCTCCTCCACCTCCTTCACCTCCTCCACCTCCTCACCCGCACCTCCTCCTCTTCCACCTCCTCCTGCTCTTCCACCACCTCTTTCTCCTTCACCTCCTCCTCCATCTCCTTGTCCTCCTTCCTCTTCTTGCTCTTCTTTCTTCTGGTTCTTCCTCAGTGACTGGTATTCTATTCCTTCTTTGCTCATTTTCTGTTGTCAGGGTATTATTTTAAACCCTTAGAGTTTATCTCACTTTCATTCTCCACCTGTGTTCTTCCAGATCTTCACCCCCTTCTGTTGGGGGCCAGCCTATGTGATAGATTATGGGAGCCCACTGTGTGACTTAATCTCCTGAAGTCCTGAGGTTGCTGTGGCCTTGCTATAGGAACAGAGAGGTACAGGGAAGGCTGCGTGCCTCCTGCCTATGGGTGGAATGCTGCTAGCACCTGCTGAGGACGGTTATCAAAGTACAAGCATTAGGATTTAGAGAAAATTTCATGACTAATTTAATCCTTATCTGCTCACTCACTATACACACTGCTCTGTAAAGACGCACGCGGCTCCTCCCCCGCCCCCGCCCGCCTCCCGTCTCCGACCCCCGCCCGCCTCGCGGCTCCTCCCCTGCTCCTCTCACTAGCCAGTGATAGCTGAGTCAGTCCCCGAGAGGTGAGCTCCTTCCAGTCCCCAAGTGTCCTGAAACGTGACCATCTTTTTTTTTTAATTTTTATTTTTATTTTAAAGAGGGTAAAGTTAGAACAAAACAGATCATAAGAAAACAATGTAAGAAAGAGACACAGATTTCAAAACAAGAGAATCGGAAATCTTCACTGTCTTCAACGTCTATCACATTCTCTTGTTTTTTTCCAAATAGTTGTCTATATCTTCACATATAATCAATTTATACAAAACAAAATAGTATAGAACTGATCAGAACAGGATGATGAAAGCATTTTAGGTCTTCAAGACCAGACAATAGGGCAGTGAACAATGGCTGCCATAATGTCTCTCATTCTTTTCAAAATAGCTGTCCATACCTTCACTTATGTTGAAATTAAGCAAAACAAAATGGACTAAAATCACTCTGAACAAAGAATAATAGTATTGCTGGATATCACATCATGGTGCTATGGAATCAGCACTAGATACCTTAGTGTCTCTTTTTCTTCAAAGTAGCTGTCCATTTCATTGTGCATTATATAATCTATTCTCATAAACTGTTTAGAAGTTCTACGCATGCATGAGTCTCTACATGTATACCTATCCTTTCTGTATTAGAGGAAAAAACAAAACAAAACAGGACAAAACAAAACAACTTCCTAGAAAAAAACAAAATGAAAAAGACATATAAACAGCAATAGCAAAGAGCCCAGAACACTGACAATATAGCCCCTCAAAGCAAGGTGGTGTGAGCATAACTAGGGGTGCTATTTTACATAGTGACCTCCAAGAGCTCCTCAGCTCACCATACAATAATATGCACAATTGTTCCAGTCCTATGAGTGTTAACTATTTTGTTCCAAGAACTAATAAAATTTGTAGCACAATCAGCTATAGTATTTATATAATTTTAGATATATTTTATTTTCTCTCTTTCCTCATTTTCCCTGAGATATTATTTTTTCCCCTTTAAGCAGATTCTTGTCCTTTCACTGTGTTTATTGAGTTTTTTGTATCTTATGTACTCTTACCATTTCTTATACTAGGGAGACTATATGGTATTTACACATGTGAATTTGATTTATTTCACTTATAAGTATGGTCTCAAGCTGCACCCATTTGCTTATAAATATCTCAGTGTGATCATTCTTTATAGCACAGTAGTACTCCATTGTATAAAAATACCACATCTTTTTTATGTATTCCTTAGTTGATGGGCATTTAGGTTGTTTCCAAGATCTGATGATTAAAACTGTGCTGCTATAAATGTGGGTGCACATGTATCACTGTGGTATAATGTTTTCAGTTCTTCTGGGAATATGCCCAAAAGTGGAATAGTTGGGTCAAATGGGACTTCCAATTCCAGCTTTTTGAGGAATCTCAAGATTGACCTCCACAGTGGTTGCACCAGTCTACACTCCCACCAACAGTGCAGAAGAGTTCCTTTTGCCCACAGCCTCTCCAGCATTTTTGTTGGTGGTATTCTTTATCCTGGCCATTTTTCTGGAGTGAGATAGAATCTTAGTGCTGTTTTAATTTGCATTTCTCTAATGACCAATGATGATGAACATTTTTTCATGTATTTATCTGCCATTTGTATTTCTTCATCTGAGAACTGTGTATTCATCTCAGATACCCATTTTTAGAATGAGTCATCGAATTTTGGGGATCTGATTTTTTAAAATTCTGAACTCCTTTGTCTGAGGGAAAATGTCCATCTTTGTTTATTCTCCATTGAATTTGAATGTCTGATGAGCCCTTGGTATCATTTACTAAAGTTTCACTAGCATATAGCATATTTCCTTCAGGTCATGGTATAATTGTACTGTAACTATCGAAATGGGGAGGGGTTCTATTTATTTTATTTCACCTATCCTTTCATACTTTCCTGTTTTCTGTTTATTTACTATTTTCTAATTTAGACACTATGTGGTCTACAAATTTCCAAATTTTTGTATATTGAAGTATGGAGTGCTAGTTTTGAATTTCTTCTACTTTTTTCTTTTACCTTACATTTATTGGCACATTTAAGGTATACATAGTGATAATAGTCATCTTAGGCTCTTTGTGCATGTATATGATAAATTTTGATTCTTTTTTTTCCATTTCCCTACACTCCTTCCAATCTTTCTTTCCCTCCTTATTTACAAAAGCTTTGTTTCCATTTTTCTTCATTTTACAACTTTTTCCTTTTCCATTCCTTTCTTTCTCCCATGCACCTCCCTATTCCACTTCCCATTTGAACATTTTCTTCCCATTGTACAATATCTATTATACATTTTTGCCCTTTTCTTATTTATACTTTTGGTTTCTCACACTAGATAAACAGTGTGATATTTACACATGTGTATCCAATTTATTTCATTTAAGAAAATGGAGTCAAAGTGCACCAATTTACCTAGAAATATATCCAATTTTTCCTTATTTATGGCAGGGTAGTACTCCATTGCATAAAAAGAGCATCTTCTTTATCCATTCATCTGTTGATAGACATTTGGACTGTTTCCAAGATTTACCTATCACAAACTGTGTCAATAAACATGAGTGTACTTATGTTACAATGGTCTGATGCTTTTAATTCTTTTGGGAAGACACCAAGAAGAGAAATAGCTAGGTTGAATGAAACTTCTAGCTTTACATTTTTGAGAAAGCTCCACAGATTCCCACAGTGGTTGCACCAATCTACAGTCTCACCATCAGTGGAGAGGTTTTCTGCCAGTCCTGCCAGAATTGGCTATTGGTTCATTTTTCAACAACTACCATTCTTTCTGGAGTGATATGGATTTTCTACATTGTTTTAATTTGCATATTTTGGATAACTCATGATGTTGAATATTTTTTCAAGCATTTATTTGCTACTTCTATTTCTTTATCTGAGAAGTGCATATTTATTTCAGATACGCACTTTTGGACTGGGTCTTATTTGGGGAATTCTGAGTTTTTTCTATTTTTTATGTATTCTTGATTTTAGTCCTTTGAAAAACAGCTGGCAAATATTTTTCCCTACACCATGTGTTGTCTCTTTGCTCCCTTGGTGGTTTCTTTTGCTGTGCAAAAGTTTGTTTTTTAATAAGATAAGATCCCAGTTAGTTGGGCCAGGGATTTAGCTCAGCAGCATAAGCACCTGTCTGGCAAGCACAAGATTGTGAGTTTGATCCCTGGTACAAAAAAAAAAAAAATCTTAGTAGTTGATTATTTGTGGTAATTCCTGTGCAACTATGGTTTTGTTCATAAACTCTTTGTCTATATTGATGTCTTCAAGAGTTTATGTACTCTCTCCTCCAGCAGATATAGTGTCTCTGTTTTAATATTTAGATCTTTAACCCATTTCAATTTTAGTTTAGTGCATGGTGACAGATATAGGTCTAGTTTTACACTGCATCATGGAGAAAAACAGATTTTCTAGCATCATTTATTAAAGAGGCTGTCTTTAATATGATGGCTCTTTGTCAAAGATAAGTTGGATCAGTAGGTCTGGAGTTGTTTCCACATCTTCTAATTTGTTTCATTGTCCCTTGGGTTCATTTTATTGCCAGTACCATGATGTTTTATTTTTATCACAGTAATTTTATAATATAATTACAAATCATGAGTGGTAATACCCCTTCCCTTGACTTAGTTGCTCAAAAATGTTTTTATTATTTAGGTCTCTTATATTTGCAAATGAATTTTAGGATTGTTTTCTCTAGTTCTGTGAAATATGTTAATGGATTTTTTATCAGAATTGCATTAAATCTGTATAACAATTTGGGGAGTGCAGCCATTTTCAATATGTTGATTCTTCCTACCCAAAACAAAGAATATGTTTCCATTTTCTGATATCCTCTTTGATTTTCTCTTCTGGAGTACTATAATATTAGATTTAGAGCACTTCTACTTTCCTTACTAGATTGATTCCTATGTATTTTTTGTCTTTCCTTTTTTC
Organism: Hydrochoerus hydrochaeris; assembly: GCA_004027455.1. Classification (NCBI taxonomy): domain Eukaryota; kingdom Metazoa; phylum Chordata; class Mammalia; order Rodentia; family Hydrochaeridae; genus Hydrochoerus; species Hydrochoerus hydrochaeris. The sequence continues at coordinate 24,369 of PVLA01001674.1, forward strand.
TTTTCTCTTTTTCTTTTTTTTATGCTATTGTGAAAGGTGTTGTGTCTCTAATTTCCTTTTTATTGAGATTGTTATTCGTACACAGGGAGCCCACTGATTTTTGAGTGTTGGCTTTGTATCTAGTTACACTATGAAGTTGTTCATTAAATCTAGAGGTCGCCTGGTGGAGATTTTGTGGTCTTCTGTGTAGAGTGTCATGTCATCTGCAAATAATGATAATTTAACTTTTCCCTTTCATACCCTAATGTCTTTTGTTTCCTTCTCATCTAATTGCTCTTTCTAATATTTCTGAAATTATCATGCATAGGAGTGGTGACAGTGGATATCTTTGTCTTGTTACTGATTTTAGAATGAATACTTTTTTTTTGCCTGCTTAATATGATGTTAACCATTTGGTTTTTCATGGTTGCCTTTTATCAGATTGTGATGAAGACTTATTCAATTTTCAGTAGGGTTCTTTCTTTAATCATCAGTGGGTATTAAATTTTGTCAAATGTTTTTTTCTGTATCTATTGAGATGATCATATGGCTTTATATTTGATTCTGTTACTATGTTTATTATATTTATTGATATGGGTGTGTTGAGCCACTCCTACATGTATTTCTGAAATGAGCCCAACTTGGTCATGATCTGTAATCTTTTTGATGATTTACTGTGTTCTATTTGTCAGTATTTTATTGAGGATTTTTGCATTTCTGGTCGTTAGGGAGATTGGCCTGTAGTTCTCTTTTTTTGTTTGGGTACTTCTCTGTTTTTGGTACAAGATAATGTTCCCTTTTAGGAATGACTTTGATAGTACTAATTCTCTTTCAGTTTCATTAAAGAGCTTGAAAAAAAGTGGTATTAGATCTTCTAGAATTCAGCAGTGAAGCTGTGAGGGCCTGGGGTTTTCTTCATAGGTTGATTTTTGGATTGCATATTTGATTTCATTGACTGATACTAGTTTATTGAGAATTTTTATATCTCATTGGTTTAGCTTTGGTAATTTATATGTATCTAAAAATTTGTCCATTTCATCTGTTTTCCATTTTATTGGAATACAGTTTGTTGATGTAGTTATTGATGATCTTCTGGAATTCAGTATCTGTTGTGATTTCACCCTTTTCATTCCTAATTGCATTGATTTGAATCCTTTCTTTCCTTTTTGATAACTTTTGCTAAGTGTTTGTTGACTTTAATCTTTCAAAGAGCAACTGTTTGATTCATTTATATTTTGTATTGTTTTCTTAGTCTCCATTGCATTAATTTTGACTCTGATCTTTACAATATCCTCCCTCAGATGAGCTTTGGGCTTGACTTGCTCTTCTTTTTCTAGAAGCCTAAGGTGCAACATTAGGTTTTATATTTGAGATTGTTCTGTTTTCCTAATATGAGTATTTGCTGTTATAAATTTTCCTCATAGTACTGTTTTCATTGTATCCCTTGAGATTCAGTATGTTGTATAGGAATTACTGTTTAATTGTAGATAATGTCTATTTCTTCTTGAATTTTATCTGTGACATATTGGTTGTTCAGAATGGTGCTACTTCTGTGTTTTTATAAAGTTTTTGTTTTTCCCTTTGCCATCAATTTCCAATTTCATTGCACTATACTATGATAATAAATGAGATAATTTCAATTCATTTGCATTTATTTAAGCATGTTCTATGAACTACTCTGTTGTCTATTTTGGAGAATTACCTGTGTGTAGCTGAAAAGAATATGTATTCTAATGTTGTGGCATAGAAAACTCTGTAGATATCTACTAAATCTGTTTGTAAAAGAAGTTTGGCTCAGTTCTAGTACAACCAAGAAAAAATAAAATGAGACAAACAGAAAAATAGCAAGAGAGAAAAAAGTAAGAAAAAAAATGTGTCCACTTCAAGTCCTGTCCCTGGTGTCACTAGCAGGCCATGCGGCCGGTGAAGTCCAGACTGGAGTGGATCTATCCCAGCAGGCAGCCACAGCTTCACAGTGGGAGGTGCTTATTCCCATCAAGCCACCCGCCTGAAGTTCAGTCAGACTGATTTCTCTCTGGGAAGCTGAAGCCAGGTTTGTTCAGTCTGCAGCAGTCTCTGCTGGCTTGATCCGGGCTCCCTTTCCTCCGGAAGACTTGAACTCAGCAGCTTGAGCCTGTCTCTGCCAGCCGTGGTCCACAGCTGTTGTGAGTTCTGAGCTCTGTAGAGCCCTTTCAAAAATGGCTCTCAGACAATCTCCCTCTCCTGGGGGACCCCTGGAGTCCCCTGGTGCGTTTCTTCATCGAGGTTTCTGCGGTTGCCAGGCACCAATCACCATGCACCTCTGTAATGAAGCCGTCCCTCTTCTGAAGTGAGTCTGACTCTGGAATGCAGCAACACTTGTCACCTCCTTCTTCCGTGTTGAAGTCCCTCTCTTCATCTTCCATGTGGACTTCAACTCTCACTTCAGATCCTTCTCGGGTCCGGGGACCCACTTTCCTCCTCCTTCTCTATCATCCTGGTGTACTCCAGGGTCTGGACACCAAATCTGAAAGAGACTTTCTCTGCCATTCACCCCTCAGCCATCTTCCTCAAGGTCCCCCTTTTTAAAAAAAAAAAATATTCTACTTTATATTGAGATAACTAACTGGTAGCAGAATGTCAACTGTTGAAATGTGTTTGAAATCACTTACTGATCATTACTGATAACTAGTAATATGCATGGGAATTAAGTTATTTTTGCAGATCCATTGTAGGATCCAAGGTTTGTTGTATGATGTCACAGTCTTTCCAGAATTACTATAAATGCTGCTATTGCCTTATTTCCCATCTCTGCCCTAAATATTTGCTACTGAAATTCCTTCTTACTTTGCAGTTTCTCCCCTGCGATCCATTCTTTTATCTAGCAGTATACCTTTTAGTGTTTTAAAGCTCATATTAAAGCTTCCTATTGGGAGATCTGTCACTAGTTTCCCACTTTTCTCTTCCTTGGAAGTTGTTGCTTCATTTTGTTACTTTGTTTTGTGGTTTCACACTTCTTTCATTTTCTTTTTTGAATAGTTTCCTTAACTTTGAAGTCTTGAGGTTTAGCGGGAATTAGGGTTTGGTATCATTTTCTGTATTTGATTTCAATTTTTTTGTGTTTCATCACTCAGTGACTAATTTTGTTCAGTGAATGGGTGTTTTCCTTTCTAGAAAATAATCCCAGCTCTTTTTGATGACTTTGCTTTTATTTGCATAACTCTGACATAGAACACTATAATGTATAGCAAAACAAAATTTCAGTACTGTACAGTACATTCAGCAAAAATTATAGCACTATATAAGCAAAGTGTGCAGTATTAAGAAATAGCAATAGAGTTTTTGCCTTACTAGCTCTTAAGAAGCACTGAAATAATTTTTTAAAATTATGCTAATATTGTTTGATACTGTATTTTTGTACTATATAGTTCTATATCTTCTGTTTATACATTTTGATGAGGATAATTCTGGTTTTTTTTTCTTTTGGGTTTCAGTATAGCTTTTGCTTTACTGAATATTCAGACTATATTGTTTCTAGTGTCATTTTGTGGTCATAAGTTCTGTTTTCATAAAAATATATAGATATACTTTATTATAATCTTTCCAGTGCATTCATTAAACTTAATATACTCCTCATTAAATTGAAATTTTAATTGATAATTCCTAACAAAATGCTTTTTAAAAAACTAATTAGATCAATGTTTCTGAGAAGAAAATTGTCTCTTACTACTCTTCAATGTTATTTTTATTTCAACTCATCTGAAAAATTTCTAATCAGTTGGTTGACTTTTTTTCTTCATTATAGAGAAATTTCTTGGATGCTGATTTTCTGCTTATTATCCCTATTCTGGGTAAAATATTGCATTATCTTGTGTAAATTGTATAATTTTCTCCAAAAAGGAGAAATCTAGGATCTCTTTAAGGATCCTAGTGCAATCTAGGATCCTTAAAGAGATCCTAGTAAAATCTAGGATCTCTAGAAATTACTTTTTAAGTTGAGATCTAGTATTATGAGATGATGTCTGAGTCTTTTGTGAGTTTAAATCATGAAATGCAGGAGCGAGATATTTAGCAACATTAAGCAAAAGCCACCCCTCAGTGCCCGCAATGATTACTTCAGTTCAGAGATTTTATAACTCAATATTTTCCCCATAATCTGTTATCACTTTGCCTGATCAGAACCTGCTAAGCCAAGTTCATCCTTAGAAGGGCACAGCTGCATAGAAAGTAGGAACCTTCATTCATGTTTTTATTTTAGTAAAATCTCCCATATATGTGATTTCATATCTCTCTGAAATTATTAAAAAAGAACAAAAATAGTTTTAACATTTTATCCTCAGAACAACAAAGAAAGTGCTTCGGAAATAATTTTTGCAAAACAAGTAATTTTTGACTCAAAAGTAATTTTCCTTTAATGGATACATTGTGAAATAATGACAACTTTATTGTCATTGCTACAGAAGACTAAAAGCTCACAAATTTGGTTGTTATGTGCAGGCCTTCATCAATCCATCCTCAGAATTATGAAATCATAGTCTACACTTTAGGATTTTTAATACTGCATTTATAATTTTTAAAACACTACACATTAAAATATTAATAATTTCAAAATGACCATTTTAATCCATGAAAAAATGAAATATAAATTTTTATTTTTTATTTTTTTATTTAAATAGAAAAAAACAGGGAAAAGGTAGAAATATTACAGAATTTCAAGAAAAGAAGATAAGCAGTAAGAAATCACTACTTGATAAATTACATATTGTTCTTTTAGAAATATTCAAGTTACAGAATTAAAGCGCACAAAGTGGACACTCAAGCAGTGAGAGTGCAAACAGATCTGTTCAACAATCCAACAAGAACTTAGAAATATGGTCATCAATCCCACACACCTAAACATACATGCAGCTATATCTTTTATAGAGCTTCCTGTTTCCTCTTTTTTTACAATAGCAACTATACATTTTTAAAATTTTATTTAAAGAGCAGAAAAAAAAGCAAAACAGAAAAAAGGGTAGCAACAATGCAAAATTCTAAAAGAAAGAAAGAAAAAGGAGAATGAAAAAAAGCCCCACTAAGAAATCAGTAATTTATACATTACGTACTGTCATCCTGGATGTAGTTGTTCAAGTTATAAAGTTAAAGGGTACATAGTAAATATTCAAACAGTCAGACTACAAACATTTCTGCTCAAAAATCCAACAAAGATTCAGCAATATGGTCATCTATTTTACACACTCAAAAATACATGCAGTTATATCCCTTAGAGCACTTTCTCTTCCTCTCTTTTTTACAATAGCAATTACACATTTTGCTTTTATTACTTTTGTAGTTCTCATATACTTTTTACACTAGAGACACAATATGATATGTATAAATATGATTCTTATTTATTTCATTAATGAGGATAGTCTCAAGTTGTCTCCATTTGCCTATGAAGGCCTCAAGATCATTCATTTTTATAGCTGAGTAATATTCCAGTGTATAAAAGCACCACATCTTTTTCATCCACTCTGCAGTTGATGGGCATCTTGGTTGTTTCCAGGATTTTGCTATCACAAATTGTGCAGCTATGAACATGAATGCACGTATATCACTGTGATATGAACTTTTCAGTTCTTCTGGGAAAATACCCAGGAGGGGGATAGCTGGATTGAATGGGGCTTCCAATCCTAGTCTTCTCAGAATTCTCCATATGGATTTCCATAATGGTTGCACCAGTCTACATTCCCACCAACAGTGGAACAGTGTTCCTTTTTCCCCGAAGCCTCGCCAACATTTGTTATCAGTTGATTTCTTGATGGCAGCTATTCTTTCTGGAGTAGGGTGGACTCTCAATGCTATTTTAATTTGCCTTTCTAGAATGACCAGTGATGGTGAACATTTCTTCATGTATTTATTTGCCATTTGTATATCTTTCTCTGAGAACTGTGTGTTCATCTCAAATGCCCATTTTTGGAGAGGGTCTTTGAATTTGGGGGGGCTTGATGTTTTTCAATTCTTTATATATTCTGGACACAAGTCCTTTGTCTGAGGGGTTGCTGGTTAAAATTTTTTCCCACTCTGTTGGTTTTCTTTTCACTCTGTTGGTGATTTCCTTTGAAGCGAAAAAAACTTTTCAATAATGTGAGATCCCATTTGTTGATCCTTTGAAGTGTTTCATGTGCAGTTTGCATTTTGTTCATGAATTCTCTGCCTACCCCTATGTCTCCAAGACTTCTACCTACCTTGTCTTCCAGTAGATTTAGTGTTTCTGTTTTAATATTGAGGTCTTTGATCCATTTAGACTTTAGTTTTGTGCATGGTGATAATGCATGGATCTAGTTTCAATCTTTGGCATGTAGAGAGCCAATTTTTCCAACACCATTTATTAAAGACACTATCCTTCTTCCAGTGGATATATTTAGCCCCTTTTGTCAAATATCAGGTGGCTGAGTGTCTTTGTAGTTGTGCCTGCATCTTCTAATCTGTTCCATTGATCCTCAAGTCTATTTCTTTGCCAGTACCAAGCTGATTTTATCACTGTGGCTTTATAGTCCTGTTTCAAGTCAGGAATTGAGATGCCTCCTGTCTTGCTTTTGTTGCCTAGAATTGCCTTTGCTATTCTAGGTTTCTTCTGTTTCCAAATGAATTTTAGGAGTGTTTTCTCTAGATCTGTGAGGTATGTCAATGGTATTTTGATTGGGATTGTGTTAAATCTTTATAACAGTTTTTGGGTGTATGGCCATTTTCACAATGTTGGTTCTTCCTAAACAAGAGCAAGGAATGTCCTTCCATTTTCTAATATCCTCTTCAATCTCCTTTTTCAGTGTAGTATAATTTTCAGCATATGGGTCTTTCACATTTTTAGTTAGGTTGATTCCTAAGTATTTCATTTTTTAGAGGTTATTGTAAAGGGCGATATTTCCATAACTTCTCTCTCAGTGAGTTTTTTGTTTGTGTACAGGAATGTTATTGATTTTTGAGCATTGACTTTGTATCCAGCTACACTGCTGAACTTGTTTATTACCTCTAATAGACTTTTAATGGAGTGTTTTGGGTCTTCTATATAGAGTATCATGTCATCTGCAATTAGTGATAATTTAACTTCTTCCTTTCCTATCTTTACTCCTTTTATTTCTCTCATTTGTCTGATTGCCCTGGCCAGTGTTTCCAGCACTATGTTGAAAAGGAGTGGTGAGAGTCGGCATCCTTGTCTTGTTCCTGATTTTAAAGTGAAAGCTTTCAGTTTTGTCCATTTAGTATAATGTTGGATGTTGGTTTGTCATAGATGGCCTTTATAAGGTTGAGGTAGATGCCGTGTATTCCGAGTTTCTGAAGTGTTTTTATCATGAATATGTGTTGGACTTTGTCAAAAGCTTTCTCTACATCTATTGAGATGACCATGTGGTTTTTGTTTTTGGCTCTGTTGATGTGATGTATTACATTTATTGATTTGTGTATGTTAAACCATCCCTGTATTCCTGGAATGAACCCCACTTGGTCATGATGTACTACCTTCTTGATGATTTGCTGCATTCTATTTGCCAGTATTTTGCTGAGAATCTTTGCATCAATGTTCATTAGTGAGATGGCCTATAGTTCTCTTTTTTGGTTGGATCCTTCTCTGCTTTTGGTATCAGAGTAATACTTGCCTTGAGGAATGACTTAGGGAGGATTGCTTTTTTCTCAATTTCATTGAAGAGTTTAAGGAGTACTGACATCAAATCTTCTCTAAATTTCTTGTAGAATTCAGCTGTGAATCCATCAAGACCTGGGATTTTCTTTGTTGATAAGTTTTTAATTACGTTTTCAATTTCAATAGCTGATATTGGGTTGTTCAAAGTTGCTATATCTTCTTGGTTGAGCTTTGGTAGTTCATATGTTTCTAGATATCTGTCCATTTTCTCTGTGTTTTCCACTCTAGGTGAGTAGAGATTTTCAAAGTAGGTTTCATGATCTTTTGAATTTCCATGGGATCTGTAGTAATTTCTCCCTTCTCAGTTCTTATTGCATGAATTTGTGCTTTTTCTTTCTTTCTCTTGATGAGGTTAGCTAGAGGTTTGTCAATTTTGTTTTTTCTCTCAAAAAAACAGCTTTTTGATCATTAATTCTTTGTATTGTTTTTTAGTTTCAATTGCATTGATTTCTGCTCTAATCTTTACAATTTCCTCTCTTCTATAAGCTTTGGGTTTAGCTTGCTCTTCTTTTTCTAGATGCTTGAGATGGAGCGTTAGGTTGTTTATTTGTGCTCATTCTGTTTACTTGATATGACAATTCAGTGCTATATATTTCCCTCTCAAGACTGATTTCATTGCATTCCACAGATTACAGTATGTTGTTTCATTGAATTGTAGGTAGATTTTTATTTCTTCTTTAATTTCATCTGTAGCCCACTCATTGTTCAAAAGGCTGTTATTTAATTTCCATGTATTTATGCAGGTTTTACAATTTCTTTTGCCATTAATTTCCAATTTCAGTGCACTATGGTCAGATATTATGCATGGTATGATTTCAATACCTTTGCATTTACTTAAGAATGTTTTATAGGTAATATATGGTCTATTTTGGAGAATTTTCCATGTGCAGCTGAGAAGAATGTGTATTCTGATGTGGTCTGCAAACATCTACTAAGTCCAATTGCTCACAGGTATGATTCAATTCTGTTATTTCTTTGCTGAGTTTTTTGTCTAATTGATCTAGCTCTTTGTGCCAATAGGCTGTTAAGGTCTCCTGTTATAATTGTGTTCTTGTGTATTTGGTTTTTCATGTCCATTAGTATCTGTCTTATATAGTTGGGTGCTCCTGTATTTGGTGCATATATATTTATAATTGTTATTTCTTCCTCTTGAATTTTACCACTAACAAGTATGTAGTGACCTTCTCTATCTCTTTTAATCATTTTAGGTTTGAAGTTCACATTGTCTGCAAATAGAATAGCTACCCCTGCTTTTTTCTAGGTTCCTGTTGCATGGAATACTGTTTTCCATCCTTTGCCTTTTAATCTATGAGTTTCCTTTTGGGTCAGATGTGTTTCTGGTATACAGCATATTGTGGGGTCCTGTTTCCTGATCCATTCTGTCAATCTATTTCTTTTTATAGGTGAATTGAGGCCATTTATATTTATGGATATCACTGATATGTACTGGCTTGACTTTGCCATGTTATGTTCCAGTTGTTTCTTTCTGCTTTTCCTCTTATTTAATTGCTTATCCTACCTGGTGGTTTCTCTCTGTTGTTGTTTTGGGGATTGTGGTCATTTTTATCTCTGTCTAGTATGTCTTTCAGTACTCTTTCAAGGGTTGGCTTGGTGGACATGAATTTCTTCAGTTGTTCTTTGTCATGGAAGTATCTTGTTTCTCCATTAAATTTGAGTGAAAGTTTTGTCTGGGTTGAAGGTTGTTTTCTTTCAGGGCTTGAAATACCTCACTCCAAGCTCTTCTTGACTTGAGGGTTTGTGCTGAAAAGTCTGCTGTGATTCTAATGGGTTTTCCTTGATAGGTGAGTTGTGTCTTTTCTCTGACAGCTTTTAATATTCTGTTTTTATACTGTATGTCTGAGATCTTAATTATTCTGTGTCTGTGTGTGGATTTATGTTCATTGTGACTGTTTGGTGTTCTATATGCCTCAGTTATCTGCATATCAGATTCTTTCCCCATGCTTGGGAAATTTTCTGCTATTATTTCTGTAAATACTTTACATATGTCATTTGCCTGGACTCCTGTGTCTTTGCTAATGCCCATTATTCTTATATTGTTGCTCTTGGCATCATCATGAAGCTTCTGGATTGTCATTTCATGCTGCTTTGTTATTTTTAAAAGTTCTATCCTTTCCTGATCACTAAATATGATCCTGTCCTCAAGGTCTGAAATCCTATCCTCAGCTACCTTTAGGCGGTTTTGCACGCTTTCAATAGAATTTTTTCTTTCTTGGATGTCTCTTTGAGTTTGTTTCATGAATTCTGCTTGTTTTCTACATTGTTCATTCAAAGTTTCAATCAGTTTCCCATGCTCATGTACTTTTTTCTCTAGTTCTTCTTTAGCTGCATTCAACAACTCCTTTACTAAATTTGTTATTTCTATCGTTACATGGGAGAGTACTTCTAATTTGATTTCCTCTATAGCCTGATGCAGTTGTTTTTTTTATTTCACTCACTATCTTTTCAGAGATTCCTGGTGTGCTACTTTTGGGGTCTTCTATTTCAATGTCTCCTATACTTGCTTCTGGTGAACTATATTTTTGAGACTGCATTTTGCTTTTTCGTTTTGTCATTTTCACTCTGCCTGGTGTTTTCTATGTGTAGGAGGGGATCACACACCCTCTTTTCAGACACACCAAAGTCTTACAGTTAGTTAGAGGGGTTTTACTACTGGTCCTATTTATCCCCTGTGCACCTCTATTTTAGGGGTATACTAACCACACTGATACAGTCAATCTGCTGTAGTCCAAAGTTTGCTACCTGGGAGCAAAGTTCCAAATTTTCTCACACTAACTGGAGCCTGCTGAGATCTTCTGATGTCCAGGTGGGAGGGTGGGCCCAGCTGACACAATCCAGGGACATTTTCAGTCTTTGGCGGGCATCCTTGATGTTCCCAGTGGCAGGGCGGGCCCATGGGGGTGTTTGGGGGGAGCCTACACCTTAGGCGGGCTTGTGCTGAGTTCTGGTGGCAGGGCAGGCCCTCGGTGGAGGTTCCGGGTCCCAACTCATATGTCTTAATGCTCATTTGGGGACATTATGTAACAGGAAGTGAAACATTGCATGGCTTGAGGGTCTCTTGGGATCCTTCGAGTACATGTCTCAGCCAGTAGAAATTACAGAAGGCAGTTGAGCTCACAGTCCCACCTGACTTAATAAATTTTTAAATTCAACAATTATTAGGTATAACTGTCCAAGACTTTAAGAATCTTCCTTAAAGAATTATGGCATATCACTGAGTGTGGCAGAATACTTCTAAATCTCATCATTTCAGAAAACTGAGGTAGGAAGTGTGCAGTTTCCAAGCTATCCTGGGCAACATTGTGATTCAAACTGTGTCTCAAATAAAATTAAAAGGGCCATGGATGTAATTCAGTACAAAGATTCTGTATTCAATTTGCCATCTAACCAAAAATCATGAGCCAGATGTGGTGGTGTATACCTAAAATACCAATTTCTTGACAGGCAGAAGTATCCACTCTAGTGAGATGACCCTAAAAAAGAACAAGGGATGCAACTCAATGGTAGAATGCTTGCTCATAATAGACAAAGACCTGGGTTTACTATCTAATATCAAAACTCTTGTATCATGAACTGTACTACTAATCCTTGTACTTACAAATGCACTCTTCTTAATTGAATAAAGACTGTGGTTATGATAATATTGGAATAAAGTTACTCTCCTTTACTTAAGTGGTTTACACTTGTACAATACTTAAAATGTAAACTGGAAAATGCTGTAAAGACAAGTCACATTTCCACAAAATTAGATGTATATGCTGATAGATGGCAGGCAATCCTATGACCATATACTTTACTTGTCAGACATAAAGAAACACGCATGTCCTGAAGCAAACTGTTCAAGAGGCCAGAATACCAATGGAAAAACAACAGGATATAAAATTAGAAATTCTATCACCTCTACTACATTGTAGCAGCTGGAACACAGATGTTTGCCTTCTCTTTCTTCCTCCTTTCTTTTCGTTTATTGAAAGGAACAATAAAAAGGCTGTACTCAATTATAAAGCTGAGCTTTCTTTCATTTGGTTAACTGCATGTGGAGGTAAGAGATTGCAAACTTAAATTTACAACTAAAAATCAAAATACCAGATGGTTTTATAATTGGATATTTTTTTTTCCCCAGAGCAAACTAGACTTTCTCAACGTTGAAGAAACAGGATAAAAATATGTGTGCATGCAATCTAATCGCCATACTTGAAAACAGGTAACTTGAAGGCCAAATAAAACAAAATAAAATTTTCTTTTTATTATTGAGAAATCTACAGAATTTGACCAAATGAAATTTCATGATGACACATTGGTTCAAACTGAATTCATTCCACTATTCTGGAGAGAATGGCTGCGTTTGTGTTCATTACTTGATATGGAGTTCAAGAAACAAAATTTTGCTTAATGCTTCTGTTTGTGAATTTTTGAAAATAGAAGCATTTGTGAGCTGAAGTACTCCTGTATGTTATATGTGTGTGCACAACTATGTATTGATTTACATTCAACATTTTGAGTATTTTTGTATGATAATACATGATTTTCCATTGATATTTGTTAGTACCTAATGATTAGATTCATCATGGAAAGTTGGTACAGGTACATTACATGCGCTCTTTTCTCAGGCACTTCCCCTTCCTTCCCTTCCCCTCCTTCCATTTTGGAACCCTCCATTCATATTATTTGTAGTACATAATGATCATGGCGCTCATAGAAACTTGGTACATGTGCACAGCAAATTTTTTCGTTTCCCTTTTCTCCATCTCTTGGTTCCTTTCTCATTGCTAAAGAGCTACCTCACTGCTTCCTATTGTACATCTTTTATTTTGTCCTCTTCACACTTGGCTTCTCATGTAAGAGAGAACATTGTGTGTCTGATTTGTTTGTACAATGCGTACACTGTTTTACAAATGACTCATTTGTCCTTCTTTATGGTAGAGTAGTACCTTGCCTTGTATACACATGAATTTTTATTTTCTCATTCACCTGCTGATGGACATAGAGACACTTCGGAAATTTAGTTATTGCAAATTGTGGTGCTATAAACATGGGTATGCCTGTATCATCGTACTATGGTGTCTTTAACCCTTCTTGGAAAACATCTAGAAAGATAGTAGCTGGCTCAAATGGAATTTCTAGTGTCTGTTTTTTGAGGCATTGCTGTATTTGTACTACGTCACACTACTGCCACAATGAGGAAGACTTCCTTCACTCCCACAGCTGCAAAAGCACGTATTATTATTTGATTTCTTAAACATGGCCATTCCTTCTTGAACAGGATCAAGTATCAGTGCGTTTTAACTTGCAGTGAATGGCTAGCATGTTGAACATCTTTCCATGTATTTATTGACTACTCTTACTCCTCTGAGCAGGGTCTCTTCATTTCAACTGCTCATTTGTTGATGAGAACAGCAAATTCATTTTTGTGAATATATTGTATATTCTGCATACTAGGCTTTTGTTTTAAGAATAGATAACAAAATCTTTTCCCTATTCTAAGGGTTGTTTCTTCACTCTTATTTGTTTCCTTTGCCTTGCAAAATCTTTTGAGTTTGATATGTAGGCAGTTTCTAATTTTTGGTAATGTTTCTTGTGTAACTGGGCTTCTCTTGAAAAAGTCCTTGTCTATATCTCCCTTTTCAAGAGTTGTACATATTGTGTTTCTTACAGATGAAGTTTTCAGGTTCAATTGTAAGATCTTTGGTCTGTTTTGATTTTAGTGCAGTGCATGCTTATAGGTATGGGTCTGGGGTTGGTCTTTGGTATCTGGAGAGCCATTTGTTGAAGAGGCTTACTGTCCTCCAGTAAGTTTTTGGCCCTCTTGTCAAAGATCAGGTCACTGAACATGCCTAAAGTTGTTTCTTTACTCCCTATCCTATTCCCTGGATCCACTAGTCTTTTTTACCAACACCATGCTGTTTTTACACTGTGGGTTTTTAGTATAATTTAACATCAGATTGCGATGCCTCAGTGTATTGCTTGTGTTGTTCAGGATTCCTTTTGCTATTTATGCCTCCTCTGATTCTTTATGAACGTTGGTATTATTTTCTCCAGTTCTATGAGGAATACTAATGGCATTTATATTGGAATTGCATTAAATCTGTGTAACAGTTTTAGAAGTATGACCATTTGACTACATTACTTTGTATATTCAGGAACAGGGAATATCATTCCACATCCCAGTGTTCTCTTTGAACTCTTACTGTAGTGCTCGTTGTAGAGGTCACTGACTTTCTTGATTAGGTTAATTCCTGTTGTGGCTTGTGTCTAGATGTCCCTCCAAATCTCCATAGGTGGGGCTTTTGGGAGTGAATGGATCCCATAAATGTGTGATACTGGATACTAAGCAGTTTAGCATGTTTTACTTCTGGGTGCGGGTGATAAATTTGCTGAAGATGCAAAAGTCACCCTCGGTGTGGGTGGCACCATCCAATAGGCTTATAGATGGAATAAAAGAGAAAGCCAAAGCAAGGCTGCTGCTGCTTGTCTCCCATGCCATGGACTGTTTCTACTTTGCCATGCCACTGTGCTTTGAAGTCATATGACTATAGACTATGTACAAACTCAGATGAAGTAAGTGTTTCCTACTTTATTTTGTCTCTATAATGAGAAAGTGATGTAGATAATTGCTATTCATTTCATTTTTCTTGATTCTACAGTGAAAGGCTTTGCTCTCACAATTTCTTAGTGAGTTTATTGTTGGAATAAAAGAACAATATTGATTTTTTTGTGTATTGACTATGTATATTGTTATACCACTGAAATGGTTTATTCTAAGAGAATTTTTTTTATGTTTTCTAGATAGAGGATCATGTCATATGCAAATAATGCCAATTTAAATTATTAGTTTCCTATACATATTCATGTTTTTTTCTTTTTCTCACCCAATTGCTCTGGCTAATGTTTCAAGAACTATATGGAACAGAAGCAGTGATACTGGAATCTTTGTCTCATTCTTGAGGGAGAGCATTCAGTTTCTCCTTATGTTATTGGTCATTAGTTTTTCACAAATGGCTTTTATAGGAAAAGATCCTTCAGGTGTTTTTTTTTTAATATTGAATGGATATTGGGTTTCTGCTAAAGACTTTTCCACATCAATTGAAATGATCATATAAATTTGTCCTAGCTTCTGTTTTTATGGCATATAATATTTATTGATTTACTTATGTTAAAGCCTCCTTGCATCTCTGAGCTGAAGCCTGCTTGGTCATGATATATGATTTTTGTGATGATTTGTTATATTTTATTTGCCAGTATCTTGTTGAGGATTTTAAAAATTTTCATTGACAAGATTGGCTTGTAGTTCTCTTTTGTGTTTGGAACCTTTTCTGGTTTTTGGTATCACCGTAATGCTAGCTTCAAAGATGACTTTGGAAATAGCCCATCCTTTCCAACTTCATTAAAGAGCTTGAAGAATGTTGGCAGTAGATCTTGGCTAATGTTATTGCAGGATTAGCAAGTGAATCCATTAGAACCTAGTTTCTTCAATTTCATAGACAGTTATGGTATTTTTCAGGATTTTTATAGTTCCTTGGTTCACAATTTTTCATTCATATGTATCTAGGAATTTATCCATGTCTTCTGAATTATCCAATTTATTAGAGCACAAGTTTTCAAAGTGTTTCCCTGTGATATTCTGGCTTTCAAAATAAAGTGCTGGGATTTCATCTTTTTCATTTTTAATTGCATTGATGTGGATCTTTTCATTCTTTTTAGTAATTGGCTAGGGTTTCCAATTTTGTTTATTCTTTTAAAGAACCAACTCTTGGATTCACTGATTCTTTAAATTTATTTTTTAGTTCCATGTTCATTGTTTCCTGCTCTAATCTTTATAATTAGCTTCCTTATACTAGGTTTGGATTTGGATTCTTCTTTTTCTAGGACTTTGAAGTACATATTACATTATTTAGTTAAGCTCACAACTGTACACTTGCCTCTTAGGATTGCTTTCATTTCGTCTGTAGCTTCTGATATGTTTTATTAGCATTATTCTTTTATTGTGCAGCTGTCTAATCTTCCTTGATTTCTTCTGTGAGCTATGGATCATTTAAGAATGTATTGTATAATTTTCATTTGTTTCAGTTTCTGTGGTTTATTTTGCCATCAATTTCTAGTTTCATTGCACTATATTCTGATAATATTTATGGAATAAATTTGGTTATTTTACACTTGATTGTGATCTACTTTGGAGATAGTCACATATGATACTAAAAATGTATCTTCTTTTATTGGGTGGAATATCTATAAATATCTATTAAGTCTGTTTGTTTACAAGTTTGTATCAACTGTGATATTTCTTTGTTGAACTTTTGGTCTAGTAGTGTGTGTGTGTGTGTGTGTGTGTGTGTATCAGTGGGATATTGAAGTCCATTTTAATTAAATTGTTCTTTGATTTTTTTATGTCCATTAGTATTTATGTTATGAAGTTGAGTGTCTAAGCTTTTGATTCATATTTGCTTATAATCTTTTCCCTTAACTAATATGTTCTGATCTTCTTTATATTTTGTGATCACCAATGGCTTGCAATCTATTTTTTCTGTAGTTAGGATGCTATTCCTTCTTTTATCCAGGTTCCCATTTATTGATTTTTAATCTATGAACTTGTTTTGAATTAAATATTTCCTGTATACTGAATATCATTTGCCTTTGTTTCTTGATGCAATCTGCCAATCCATACCTTTCTATGGAGAACATACACTTGAAAGCTATTATTAAAATTTATTGATTTATTCCTGTTGCTGATGTACTTATTATTTCACTTCTTAAGGCTCAGCCTGTTGGGTGTATTCATTCTATTTGACATATTGTTATTGTTGGCTTCATTGTCTCCTTCTAGGACAAGTTTCAAAATTTTTGTAATGTTGCTTTGATGGTTATGAATTGCTTTATGTTCTCCTTGATATGAAAAGACCTTATTTCTTCATCAGTTTTGAAGTAAAATTTTGCAGGATATTTATGTCAGGGTGAGAAATTTTTATGTTTTGGTGTTTGAGCATTTCACTTCATGCTTTCTTAGCCATTAAGTTTTGTGCTGAGAAATCTGGTGTAATTACATAATTTTACCTTTATCAGTGATTTCTTTTCCTTTTCTGCAATAGCTTCTAAGATTTTTCCCTGTGTTAAACTTCTCTTATCCTAATTATAATGTGATGTGGAAAGGTTATCCTTAGGCTGGTTACGATGGTGCATGCCTGTAATTCCAGCACTATGAAGTGTGAGGCAGCACAATGGTGTGAGTTTTAAGCCAGCCAGGGCTACAATATGAATTCAAGGCCAGCCTGAATTGCATAATGATACCCTGTCTCAAAAAGACAAAAACAAAACAAAACAAAATGGCTTCCCGCAGGCAGCCAGCACTGGCAGGGAGACACAGCCGGATAAGTCCAGTGTACCCCCAGGCCACCGTTGGAGACACTTGTGTCCTTTGGGCAGCCAGTGCCCACCAGGAGAATCAAACAAACACACCCCTGTGTGCCTGCCACCATTGGAGGATTCCCAGTGTAGACACGCAGGCTGAGAGAAGAAGCAACTCCACCACCATGCAGCCCTGAACAGCAGGAAAGGCCCAGCATAGCTGCACAGGTCTGGAGGAGCTGCCCCATGTTCTACTGCATCCCTGTTAACTGGGGTCGGAGAAGCCCAGGTGCCTGTCCCATTCATCTACAGCATGGAGGGTCAGCCAGCATGGGAAGTGACTGGGACCTCACAACAGGCTTCTTGAAAGGAACCCAGGAGAACATCAAGATGAAGGAGAAAAAGGCAATCAGACCTCTAGCCCATATAACAAGTCTGAGAGATACTGTCATGGAAGAAAATGAAAGTCATATGCCTGAAATCTCTGAAAGGAAGGCAACTGAAGTAAAGAAATCACTTCATGAGACTGTAAAAGTAATCATTTCAGATATAATGTCTCAAGTAAAAGGAGAAATCACAGGTATAATGAAAGTATTGCTGAGCCTATCAAAAAAACACATAGATAAAAAATAGGAACATAGAAAAATGATGGAAACCTTGAATGAACAATATAGAAAGGAATTACAGTAAATGAAAAAGATTCAAAGAGATAGCAAGGAAATTAAAGTGTCAATTGAAAGCTAGCAAAACTGCTTGAAAAAAACTGAAGATCACTTTCAGATCTTGAAGATAAGTCTGCATTTGTGAAAGGAATTGTGAAAGGAAAGGTCACTTAAAAATAACAAGGATTCAGGAAATAACTCAATGGCTGAAAGACGACACAAAGAAAAATAACAAGGGAGAACCAGTGAGCAGCCCCAGAGATCTGGCCACGGCCATGGTGGAACCCAGATGGCTGCACATAGAAGCAATTTGCCCACCCTCTTGGTAAGTGCCTTCCTCTGGCATGAGCCAGGAGGAGACCCATAGTGTCTCCTGTGAGCCTACCGGTGCATGGGCTTGGAAGCGAACATCCCACCCCCACCCATTAGCAACTAGGTACAGAGGTCTGAGCAATTCTTGGCAGGATGAGTGTTTGCAATATAGCAAATATGGGGGGGGGTGTCTCCTCTATCTCCTGTCTGAAAGCAAATGTTGTTTACAGTTTTGTTGCATTATGGTCAATTACTTTATTCAATATTCTCTTTCCGTTGGTTTTATAATGTCCTGTCTTTGGTTTGATTTTGCTGTACCTAATTGACTAGACAACTATTGTGAAGATAAGGAGATACACTATGCTACCTATTACTGTTATCCTGGTAACTGGCTGTGAAGTTCTGTACCAAATTCACCGCACTGTCTCAATTGGCTTTGTTCTGTCTTGTTCTTTTTTATTTCTACTACCTTCAAAATAAAAGTAAATAAATAAGAAAAATAATTTAATAGTTATAGGTATCAGTGAAGAAACAGGGGTCAACACAAATGAAATAAAAAGAATATTTAAAGAAGTGGTAGCAGAACATTTCCCAAACATGGGAGAACGGACCTGGCATACAGATAAGCAAGGTATACAGAACTACAACTAACCATAATCAGAGTAAATCTACAGTCAGACATAACATAATAAAGATCCCCAAAACTCACTATAAGAAAGAAAATTAAAAGCTGTTAGAGAACAGAAACAGATAACCTATCAAGGAAAATCCATCAGAATCTTAGCAGACTTCTCAACATAAACCATCAAGTCAACAAGTCAGCACTTCACTTTGGAGTGAAGTGTTTCAAATCCTGAAAGAAAACAACTTCCAACCCAGATTGATACACCCTGCAAAACTGTCTTTCAAAATTGATGGAAAAATAAGATAATGTCATGATAAAGAGGAACTAAAGAAATTCATGACTACCAAGCCAAACCTACAGAGAATACTAAGGGACATTCTAGAGAGAGATAAATATGGCCATGTTTTCAGGAACAGCAGCAGAGGAGGATCGCCAAACAAGACAGGCAATTGAATGAAGAGAAAAGTGGAGGACCAACAGCAGGAGGACAGCAGGGCAGAGACAAACCAGTGTATGCCGGTTGTAACCATTAATGTAAATGGCCTGAATATACCAATAAAAACACAATGAGAGTGGATCAAGAACCAAGATCCATGGATATACTGTATACAAGAAACACATCTAACTGGGAAGGAAATTCATAGACTGAAAATCCAAAGAGAGAAAACAATTATTCTGTGTGACAGGAGACCAGAAATAACTAAGGATAACTTACCCATCAACTATAGAATGGATAAGAAAGATATGATATTTTCATACAATGGAAAGCTACTCAGGTATAAAGTAGTTGTTTAATTGGCTTTATTCTGTTTTTTTTTTTTTTGCTTGATTTTGTTATGTGTGATGGTATGAACAGCTATTTTGAAGAAAGCAAGACATCATAATAGCTAGCCATTGCTGATTTTCTATCACTTGTTTTTAAGTCCTATGATTCTTTTATTCTTTTTTTTGATTGGTTTTATTATGTTGTGTTTTATTTGACTTTATTATGTGTGATACTATGGACAGCTATTTTGAAAAAGAAGACATAGCAGCCATTGTTCATTTCTGGTTATCTTGTTTTGAAGTCTTCTAATTCTTTCATTCTTTTGATTTTGATTGTTTTTATTCTTTTTTGTTTGTCTGATTTCATTATGTGTGAAGATATGAACAGCTATTTGGCATTAAACAGAGACATTATGGTAGCCACTGTTGATTTCCTGTTGTCTTGTTTTGAAGTCTTGTTTTGCTTGTATGGTTTTGTTTTGTTTTGTTTGCTTTATGCTCTTTAAAATAAAAAAAGAAACTGAAGGAAGGTTGAAAAAGAAAGAAAAAAGTTCTCTTATTTGTGGTTATATATGGTTCTATATGTCACATTTGTCTGTATGTTTATTTCTTTTCATAAATTTTCGAAGTTTTCTGCTACCATTTTCGCAAACACCTTCTACCTCTATGTTCCTCTTTGGGTGGTGCAGAAAACAGTTATGCCAATTGTGTTATCAGCTGATTTTACATTATTCCAAATAATCTTGGATTATTCTTCTTTCGGTTGTCTAGCAGTTGTTGAATCCAGTCTTTATGTTGTCTTACTGTTTTTAATGTATCTGCTTCGTTATTCCTTTAAAGCATCTCTAGCTTCAAATTTTGAAATTTTATCCTAACTTTCATCACTTCTCTTGTCCATACCGCCAGTATAATTTTTAATCTTCTAGATTTCTTAATGAAGCATTTACATGGACTCTGTAATTTTTAGCTAAAATGATTATTCATGTTTTGTGTGCTTTCATTTAGCTCATTTAGAATTTATCAACATCTTCTGAAATCTCCTTGATGATTTTGTTACTTTCATTATCTGTTTAGTTATATCTTCTGTGATTTCACCAAATATCTCTTTGATTTTATCCCACTCTTTGTTTTTCTAATAACTTAGCAGCATGGCTTTTGCCATTCTCCCCCTCAGTGACACCTGGATTGGCTTTTGGAATTGGGAGTTTTGGTATATACTTTGTTGCCATGGGTTCTCATGTTTCTATTATTTTGTTCTTATTTGAATCTATTGTTTGTGTTGGTTCCTTTGTTTGTTGCTCTACTTTGTGCTGTGGTTTATGGTTATTTATAGAGGAATGACTTCATTGTGAGCATGGAGATCTCTTTATTTAATTTGTTTTCCAGTGATTTGTATGTGGCTGACCATAGTCCTTTTCCTATGCCCCCAAATATGACCACCTCTGTTAATCTAAGAAAGGGGAGACAATGCAATTGTTCCAACACCCAGTTCTCTGGGAATGGTCCCATACAAAGGTTTTCTGCACCTTGGCATACAGAGAAAATCCATTAATAGCGACAATTTTGTGTCCTTGGTAATTTCAAGAAAATCTCCTATATAACTATTGTTTAATACTAACTGGATATTAACAAAATGTAAGTGCCAGTAATGTACCACCTTTAACCACAGAATGTGTATTTTCATACACAATTTCTTGAACAATTTTAAAATTTTATTTCAAAGATAAAGAAAAATAAAAACAATAATACAGAATTTCAAAACAAAATAATGGGATATTTACAATGGTTAATATATTGTATATGGTTATCGTCAGTGTAGTTGCTCAGATTACGAGATACAGGTATGCAAAGTGATTAAATAATATAAGCACAAACCATACTTTCCAATGAACTAAAATAAATTAGTAGTAATTAACTATCTTGCATATATGTATATATTAGATATGCATACATATATAGATATACATAAATATATAGATATACATTTATTTTTTCTTTCTCTTCCTTTTTTTCTCCTTTTCTCTATCCCAATTGTTCTTTTCTTTTGATCAGTTTCTTCACCTTTCACATTATCTATTGTACATTTTGGATATATTAACTCTTTGAGTTTCTTACTCTAGGGAGACTATATGATCTTTACACATGAATGTCTGATTTATTTCATTTAAGAGTATGGTTTCTAGTTGTATCCATTTATGTACAAAAGCCTTGAGTTTAGCCTTTTTATAGCTGAGTAGTACTCCACTGTATAAAAATACAGCTTTTTTATTTTGGAATTGATGGGCATTTGAGTTATTTCCAACATTTAGCTATTACAAATTGTGGTGCTATAATCATGGCTGCACATATATCACTGTGCTATGATTTTTTAAATTCTTCTGGGAAAATAATCAGATGGGGAATAGCTGGATTGAATGGGACTTCATATCCTAGTTTTTTTGAGGAATCCCCACTCTGAGTTCCATAGTGGTTGTACTATTCTACATTCCCACCAACAGAGGAGAAGTGTTCCTTTTCTCCCATAGCCTCACCAGCATTTGTTATTGGCTGATCTCTTGATCTTGTCCATTCTTTCTGGGATGAGATGGAATCTCAGTGCTGTTTTAATCTGCATTTCTCGAATGACAAATGATTTTGAATATTTTTTCATACATTTATTTGCCATTTTATTTCTTCATCTGAAAAGCATGTATTCGTCATTTTTGGATTGGGTCTTTGAATTTGGAGGTCCTGATTTTTTTCAGCTCTTCATACATTCTAGACAGAAGTCCTTTGTCTGAGGAACAGTTTATATGAACAAGTATATGAAAAGTAAGATAACTCAGATATTAATATAAGGGTAATATGTACTAAATGTGACAGCTATATCTTGAATAATGTTATAAAAGAATTCAAGGTTAATTATATAGAACTAGCTAATTATTGAAAAGTTATTAATGCTAAATGGTCATACTTTTTAAGGAAGAAGGAATTAGAAGTGGAAGAATGCAAGAAGAAAGATTTGAAACTTTGAAAATGAAAAATAAGAAAAAGAAAGGCAAAAAAATAATAATGAAAAATAAGAGAAAATAAAAGGAAAAACTTAACGGGAGAAAGAAAAAAAGAAGAGAGAAAGAAAGAAGAAAGAAAGAAAGAAAGAAAGAAAGAAAGAAAGAAAGAAAGAAAAGAGGAAAGATTCCCCAAATCCCCCAAAAACTGTAATGAAGAAAAAGAAAGGTAAAAATGTGTGAAATAAAAATTTTCTCTGAGCTTTTGAATGAGCAGTTTCATTCCTGGATCTACAATTTTGGAGTTTATAAATTCTCAGTCTTTTCCTCAACAACCCTTAAGAACTGTTGTTTTTCAAGGTGTCCCCCCCTTGCCAAGAGGCTGCTATGTTTATGTAGGCTACGGCTATTTCATAGCCAAGAGGGGTCCCCACTCATGCTGGTAAATAACTAGGCAGTTAGACCTCATATCCAAGGGCTGGGGCTCAAATACTCAGTGTCAAGGCTTTCAGTCCCAGAGGAACTGAAGCCAGATCTTCCCTTTGGACATAGGAAGTGAGGCCTATGTCTTTTGACAAATTGCTAAAACTTGTCAGGGCATCTCTTTCAAGCATGTTCCCTGTTTGCAGCTTTCTCTCATGGCTGTTTCTCACATGGTGACTGTGGGAAGTTAATTGGAGAAATTCTAAAGTGAATCTGCTCTGCAACTATTTCTAGTCCCAGATTCAACTACTTTTCCCCAGATTGACAGCCAAACCTGCACTCTCCCCAGTGATATGTGGTTGCCTGCACTGGATCCTTCTTTAACGGTTGCCTGTGGGAGGGCTCCCCTGGGTACTAGGCTGCGTCTGCAGATCAGAACTCCCACCGGCATGTGCACCAGTTTCTGCTGGAGCTGCCTGGACCCCACAGTGCCCACCTTACTTCAGCAGATTTGGGCTGGGGGGATCCAAACTACTTGTTTCCTCTCTCTGCATTGTGGTCTTGATCTTGAACTTCTCTGTAGCATTTAACATTCCTGTTATTTTATTACCTGTTCCCGTGGATACAACTTTACCTTTATCTTTTCTTCTGCAAGTTGTTATTTTTCAGTGTCTGGACCTCCACTCTTAGAGTCTAAATTGTTCCAGCTTTCTGTTGCATCATTTTTAATCCAATGAAATATAATTTTTGAAATGAGAGGAAAAATATATAATATGTAATATATAAGGAACACTATATAGTATGTATAATCTCCTGAGTTGATTTGAGGTAAACAGCAATATGCTAAGAATTTTTTAAAAATTGAGCTGTTTTGACAAAAATGTGAAATCATTAAAAGAGCCAAGTGAAAATACATTATATGGAATAAAAATAATCATCTTTGCTATATGCAAAGTTCAAAAAGTTATAAGATTTAAAGTGTGTTATATTTAGATTTTCAAGTTTGCTTATTGTATTGTGCTATAAAACAGGACACCAAATATCCCTGTTCTGATTCCTGAAAACTGTGACTGTTGCTTTATATGGCCAAAGATGTTCACATGTAAGATTAAATTAAAAACTTTGAAATGGAAAGATTATCCTGAATTACTGTGGTTACTGTGATACTCAAAGTAACCATAAGCCTTGTAAGTAGGAGCTAAAGGGAGATTTTATTACCAGGCCAGAAAAAAATATGAGTATTGAAGAGAAATGCTATGAAGCTGGTTTCGAAGAAGAAGGAAAGAGTTCAAGGAGTTCAAAAGAATGCGGGTGAACTGCAGAAGCTGAAAATGCTAAGAAAATTGTTTCTTCCTAAAGACTTCAGAGAGCACAGAACAGCTGTACTTTGATTCTAGTTCAGTAAAATCTATCTCAACCTTCTGACCTCTAGAACTAAGGAGACTGCATTTTATTCTGCCACATTTATTTTGATTTGTTACACCAGCCATAGAAAATGAATACGCATTTAAAAGATTATTTTTAATTTTTGTTCTATTTATTAATTTATTATAGCTCAGTTATCTAATAGTGCTATCTGCTAGTGCTAGTTATGTGCCCTTTTCATTAATTTTGATTATAATTTTATTTTTATGTAATCTTTATTAAGTAGCATTTAACAAAATCATATTTTATATAAAGGCATATGTATTTCTACATAAGGTGGTCAGATAATTATTTCGCACTATGATATTTTTTGTTCTTCAGTAATTACTTTTTGAATACATGTGTAAAATGTAATAAACATAATACAAACTATGGCACATATTATAAAATTAGCATAACGCTGTATTTTGCAATGATCCATGTTGTGATTTGTGTTTAAATGCCCCCCAAGGCCTCATGAGGTCATGCAGGGGGCTTTTCCAAGGTGCCTAGATCTCGGGTGTGTGACACTGTGATTAAGTGTGTGATACTGCACTCCAGTGTGTGTGATTGCTAAATTATTCCGCTGACTGGTTTGGAGGAGTTCTGGGTCTGGATAGTGGGAAGCACCAGCCCCCGTGAAGCGCTGCGCACCCTAAAGGCAGTAGCCTGGATGGATATAAAAGACAAACAAAAAGCTGCTGTCATTTCTCTACTTCGCTGCTTGCTGTCTTCTGCTCGTGATGCTCCTCTGCTGTGTTACCTGGCCTAGGAGACAGCCCACTACCAACTGAAACCTCTACAAGGCATAAGTTACAATTAAATTTTCTTCCTTTAACTCTGCATGTTGAATAGTTTGTGTTAGCAATGAGAAAGTAACCAAGAAAATCACTAATTAAAAAATTTCTCATGTATGGATTTTCTTTATATCGCTTTATTAATACTTGTGTCACAGGAGTTTCATTTATAGTGTATGGCTGATGTTAAGGCCACTGCTGTTGTTTGTATATCTATACCTACTATTTCAGTAGGAGCTCCAAAGTGTCAATGGAGGTAACACAACCAACTTTTAAAATGTGAAAACAAAATAATATATTTAACAAATACATGAAGAATGATTTTGATTTATTAAAATTTAAATGTATTTATTAATTTTATCACAATGAAAATTATTATCCTGAATTTTAAAAAGATCAAGATTCTCTGTTAAGAAAATTAACACTTATTGGGGATGAACATACAACAATTATTATCAACATTTTTATTGTTTAAATAGTTGAAGACAGTGTTCTGGTATTTGAAATATTTTAATTTAATTAAATATAATGTATTTTAAATGTTTATGAACAATAGTAATATTTTGGTCTATTTTTTTTCTTTTTCTTTTCTTTTGCTGCTGGGCATTGCAGCTGTCAGGCAGGGACTGTCCCATTGAGCTATATTCCCAGATTTTGATCTAGTTTTTTTTTTTTTAATTAGTATCACAAATTTAGGAGTTATTGCTGAAAGTTTGTTTAATTTTAGAATTACAGTATTCTTCAAAATAAGGTACTTTATATTTTTCCATTTTAAAGTATACATAAAATTATATAATGTGTAAAATAATGCACAGAATTACAAGATTGCTACATTTCATTGATCATCTAAAAAGTAAGAGCAATTCTTTTTATGATAAAAATATTACATTTAAATTTTAACAAATCAGAAGTGCCCTTTATATATTTGTTAAATGATTCATGTAGTTTCTTTTTTTTTTTTTATTGTGGTGATTGTGTTCGAACTCAGGGACTTCAGTGGTGGCCGTTTTTCTGGTACAGGTGATCACACTCACAGCCTCTCACTTGCCAGGCAGATGCTACCTCCCGGGCCCAAGGGACTTGCATCTACTAAACAAGTGCTTTACCACTGCAATTTCATCTCTCTAGACACAAAATAATTTGAATATAATTTTAAAATTTTATTTATAATGTCAATATTTTAATTAAATTTATTTCACTATGAAAACAATTATATCAGTCAAATACTTAATGAATTTCCATGATTAATACATTATGGTTAATGAAAATATCATTTACCTCATTTAGAATATCTAGTGGTAAATGTTGAGGCCAAACTATAAATCCGCAAATAATTTATATTCTATTAGAGTTATATTTAACACTGCTTTTAGAAATTGTACCACATAATAGTGTTTCATCTACTCCATAGTGTTTTTTAAAATAAAATAATATAATGCAATACAAAGCCATAGTTCCTGTTTAGTGACAGCTGAATTATGCATACATTAGAAAGAACTGAAGAGTTAATATGTGTGATTGAATATATTGTCCCAATTTTCTGAGACATATACAGTCTTCCATTACAACTGGAAAGTCTTTAAGTGCTTACTATAATACTACTTTCTCCAAATACTGGAAACAATATTTAGTTGAGATTAACTTTGAAAA
The DNA here is from genome assembly GCA_004027455.1 of Hydrochoerus hydrochaeris. Lineage (NCBI taxonomy): Eukaryota > Metazoa > Chordata > Mammalia > Rodentia > Hydrochaeridae > Hydrochoerus > Hydrochoerus hydrochaeris. The sequence continues at coordinate 50,987 of PVLA01001674.1, forward strand.
TTCATATACTAGTATAATTTCAACAAGCACTTTTCTTGTCATTTCTTAAATTGTTACTAACCTAAAATTTTTCTTAGACAACTGTTCAAATTTCTTGAGAAAGAATTAGGTCCCCCTTCTCATATCAAGATACTTAATGCCTGGGCAGATCAGTAAAGATCACACTTCATGTAGACGCAAGGGCAAATCAATTTTATAGAATTGTTAGATGAGTGGTTAGCATATGGTTAGCCCCTCAAATGCACATCCTTCAAAATGTGGATCAAATGATTAATTTATTAGTTGTTCAAAAATAATTGTATGAATATTATATCATAATGAAATCAGTAACAAATAGCTATACATTTGAAGCTTAAATTTTTTGAGATACAAGTTAATGGTATACATAATATATAGTAAAGTATAAATAAAATAAATAATAGTAAAGTATAAATGAAATTAGTAAAGTATAAATTTTATTTGAAACTAAGCATTTTTGAGAAACTAAAAATGGCAATGAATGTTGGAAGCTCTGTTACCTCATAAAATAGTTATCTTCATTGATGAGGAAATACATTAGAAAAGAAGCTGTATTTTGGAAAGTTATTCTAGTTTCTATGCTAAGCATACACTAGTGTTTGCAGCTGTTCTGGGGTAGGTGTAAGAAGGATGGAGTGAAGTACACATTTTGAATCCAAAACTAGTTAGAAGAGTAATAATACAAACTTGGTTAAAGTATTTACAATTTGAATCAGAATTATTACAACAACTCTTATGATTTGGGATTTATTAAGGTAGAACCACAGCAAATTTTATGAAAAAAATATAGAGGAAAAAAATGATTCAAATGAAGTTCTTGAGCAAACAAACAAATAAAGAAAACACACAACTGTATTCAGTGCTAAATACCAAAATAGAGGCCACTGGAGTCAAGTTGAGCACACTTATCCATTCCCAAGAATTTTACCCTTCATCCCACCATCAACTTTGTATTTCTTTGCATTTCCAACATATAATTCATCCCTGAAGGAAATTACTAATGCTGTAGTTCATCCTTTTTAATATTTAATAAAGGAGGATTAAGGAAGTGAACAGTCATCAATCTGCTGGTAAATGTCAGAAATGTTGATTGATAGGATAAACCTAAACTCGTGGAGTGAACTTCTTTTTAATTTGTATTAGCCTTTTAGTTTCATTTTTGTATTTTTATTTATGTAAATGCAAGCTATTTAATTTACATTCAACCTTATAATTTTCTCTTAAATTCCTGAAATGCATAGCAAATACACAGATATTTATATGATCTTTAAGTAGGTATCTTAAACATTGTCAACAAGCATTCTCTAAAATAATTGAAAAGATGTCTAAAAATAAAAACAATATTTTATTGTAGTAATATTAATTTGAGCAGTCCACTAAAGTCCATCAAAATGTTATTCATTTCTTTGTTTCCTTTTGATAATTTTATTTGGAACCCAGTAAACTAGACCTTCAGTATCTAAACTTTAGGCCAAATGTGATGATACACACATGCAATTCTGTCACTTGACAGACTGAGGAGGGAGGGTTATCATGAGTTTAAGGCCAGCCTGGGCTACATAAGCATTCAAGACCAGCCTCCACTACACAGAGTGACCCCGTCTCAAAAAAAAAAATATGTTAATTTTATGAATACAGTTTCTTATATTTATGTGAAAAGTCACAAGGAGGAAAAGTTTGATTTCTTATCATTCAAAGTAAATTCTATTCACTAAAGTAAAATAGGATGAATTGCCTGGATCTGTAGTAAAATTTCAACTTCAACTTTAGATTTTAGAAAGAGATTATTATACTTTGGTAAAAGAGAAAACAGAACGTTTCAGTTACTGTGGTAAAACACTGCGTTTCATTTTACAAAAGCTGGTCATGGAACAAGGATAAAGGGAATTGACGCCAGTTACTAAGTATAGTGAAACTTAACCAAGATGAAAATTAGTATTTGGTTATAATGAAATAAACTTTTTAAGTTAAAAAAAAACAAACTATTTTTTCCTTTGGTTTGTTCTAAAAAGTCAAATCAGATTACTTTGGTCCACACAGGTTGTCCTCTCTAAAGAGTGGCGGACTGATACATCTTTATAAATTCATGAGTCATTACATGGATCACATCCAGAATCATAGCATTAGAGGCTGCAAGGAGAAGCTCACTTACCGCCCATTAAGTTCTCTGATCTACTTTTGCGTTTTAACTTTTACAGTCCTATTACAGCTTGCGGAGCCAGCAGCATGTCTGTTATTGGCAAATCTGATTTTATGTATATTAGACAGGAGAAACAAGTGATTGACACCTACATACCCTTTTATTTTAGGGAGACCTAAGATATTGAGCTTCAGTGGCAGTGATACAACAAATATATTAGACATATTCGGCTTGACAGGAAACATACATTGTTCTTTGGATCAGTTTGAAGTTTAAACCAATGCAGAAGGTCATGTTTCTCAGTAACTGTTAAAAACTGTCAGTTTGTGGAGTATGATTTAATATAAGAAAGAAAGATGAACCTTGTTTAAAACTATGCGTTTTAATTAATGGGATGGGCGAACATTCCGTAACAGTTTTCAAGAAAAAAATTTGAAATTCGGACTGTATATTTTCCCTTTTTATTGTATCACTTTATTAGAATTAGTTTATTTTTATTGTATCAGTTCATTATTTTTATTTGTATGTTTCTTGAGTCCAGAGGTTTCTTGAGAAAGATACAAAATGCTTTCCTCATTTTTACTTTAATTTTAAAAATTACTCATTTTAATATATATTAAACAATATAAAAAATAAAAGAAGGAAGGCAGTAAACAGTACAATATTAGGAGTGTGAATGAAATGATTGGCTGAGATCCATGTGCTTATTAACAACACACACGCACACACACACGCATACATGCACCTACACGCACACACGCGCACACACACACACACACAAACATGCACACTTTCTTGCTGACAAACTGGAGACATGATTTTAAATGCCAGAAATCTTTTGAAGTTAGGTTTAAAAACACTTTCAGGTGAGGTTTTCCTGCCAATATGAAAAAACACTGCATTGAAATATGATTTAAAACAAAATATATTTTATAGAATCTATGGGAATGGAAGAGCAGAGCAGGTTTGCAGGTCCCAACCATCTGCACGCATCATCTGTTTGCCACAAAGTCATTGCTACTCATTAGCAGAAAGAGCTGCTTGCTGCATCCACAGATGTCCACTCTGGTTGCTTAGAGCAGACTATGCCCAAAAAGAAGAGCATAAAGAGAATTCCTGCCAACAAATAAAAATAATGTGTTTTCTTTGTTTTCACAGTGCTAGAATTCTATGTAAAACATGTCTCTAATAAATCACCTCAAAGTGACTATCAATTTGTAAAACAGGTGCCTAGAAAGGGGCTAACATAAATGCTTATTAGTGGTGCCTGAGTGACAGATTAACTGACACTGAATCATTGTAACATTACAGGTAGCACGATTCTGTCCATCACATTAATTTGCAAATAATCAAATTAATTGATTAACAGGTTAATGATCATTTTACACTCTATAGTTCCTTGGTTTTAATAAGAGGCTTGTATGTTTCTTAATTCAGATGGGGAAAAGCATCTTAGTATTATTGCAATCCTCTGTTTAAAAAAAGATATATGTATATGTAAAACCATAGATGCTTAAAATCATATCTACAGTAAGGAATAGAAGGATCCCAAGGGAAACAGTAATGTAATATCTTCCATACTTCCTACTTGGTTCATTCCTAATTGATATATCACTCATAAAATATATTGGTAAATACAGTGAAAAGTTCATTGATGAAACTGTAAAACATTTAACAGTATCATTTTCATTCTCATAAGAAATTAGTCTGTGGTAGTAGCTTAGAGTCCTGATTCTTGACCCATACCTGTTGACACTGCTATTTCATAGCTTAATTTTTAAAAAATCTCATAAAGTTTAAAATCATGTTAATTTAAAATATTTCAAGAATTTGCATAGACACTGCAAATGTTTTCCTAATAGCTTGCCAATAAGATGTTATTGCTGGGAGACTAAGTCCTTAGCATAAGTGAAATTCATTTGCACATATACATATATATCGATATAAGAATAAGTAAAGAAAATTGAACAGAAACAGTTCAATGTGAAGTTTTCTATCAAAATCTCCTGCCACCCAATCACTAAAGTAATTGGAATTTTAAATTCAATTCTAGGCCTAATGAAAATTTTTAATATATTTAGCAAGAATAATAAAACCTATATAAGAATTGGGTAATAGTAATTATTCTTGGAAAACACATTAAAATAAAAACATCCAATTACTTTGCATATTTAAATGCTGAATAATGTCTTTAGCTAATTATTTGCAACCTACTGGACTATATAATCCAAAAACTTGTGATTATTTTATAATGGGAAAGCAAATATAAACTGAGATCAGTAAAGATAAAAGCCATTACAGTATGAGACAATCTGAATTCAACACTTTTAAGGGCATTAATAACAATTACAAATAAAATAAAATCTTAACTTACTGCAACATCAGCATATTGGAAGTTATAACAATTAACAGTTGTGAGAAATTATTATTTTGGAATTATAATTTTAGAAAACCCTGTGAGAAAAAACATATCTGACTCACATGTAATTTCTATTGTATACAAATAAAATTTTTAAAGAATTTTACTTGGTCTGCCAACCACAGAAACAGAATCTTATCTTCATGATTAATAGTATTCTATCTGATTTCAATATTCACTAATGACTATGCCAATCTTCAGTTATCATTTACTTTCAAGCTTTATAAAGAGAAAGATCAAATTAACACCATAGAAAATAGCTATACATGTTTACTATACAGTTGACATATATAACAATACATATTATTCTCCAAGTAACAAGATATATACTTTTGATAAAACTTCTATATCTTTCATTCTATAAATGAATTAGAGCCCTCAGCTATGCTCAAATATTGCTCCTAGTGCAATTAGAATTTAACTTTCAACTCTTTTCCTCTCTTGAAAGCAAAAAGCCTTGTATTCTCCAATGAACATGTTTATCATTAAGAACTTTTCCCAATAAGTATTTGTTCAAACTGCACATAAAATAAAGGGCTAGTGATCTTTCTAATCAAGCATTATTTTTGTGATAATTTTCTAGAATTCACTGATCATTACAATGTTGTCATTTTTCTACCCTATATCTTTGTGTTACTTTCAAATATGTTAATTTCTAATATTCCAGTTTTTCTGTATTCTAGAATGGATATTCTGTATCATTAAGGAAATAGAGCACAAAGAATGGACCCAAAATTATTTTTTTGCTAAGATCTGAAAGAACAATTTGATAGAATCCAAACTAATAATGCATCTTCTTCTATAACAACAACAATACCAAAAAACTCCACAAAACTGTAAGATGACGGTCACTAACAGACATTTTCTAAGCAATGGTACTTACCACTCCACCTGTTGCAGTATTTTAGAATTTTAGTGAGCACTATGCTTGATTAAATATAACACTAATAACTCTGCCTTCAAGTTCTAGTTTTAACTCAGCAGATGGCTTTTTAAATATGCTACTACTAATGACACTAGTCTAAGATGCTAATAATCAGAGAAACATGCAGAAGTGGAAGTTGGTAGCATCTGGTAATTTTCTGACTTTTTCATTCTTTTTCTGTAAACTTACTAGTGTTCTAAAAAATATGAAGATGGAGGAGTGGAGCAGTGGTGAGAAGCACAGGAAAAGGTTCTCTGAGATTTGGTCTGATACAGAAATAGAGCAATGTGAGGAAGAAAAGAAGGGAAGCGGATTCCTGGCCCCGAGAAAGGGTCTGAGGTGAGAACTGGAGCCCCTGAGGGGAGTGAAGAGAGAAGCTTCACCAGAGCAAAGGAGGTGGAAGGCAGTGCTTTTCCCTTAGACCAGAATCGCTGTGTGCAGGGGAATCACCTCCAGATGCTTGGTGGCTACTAGTGGCCCCAGGGGCTTCCACAGACTGCAGAGGCTGGTGAGTTGTTCAGGTTCAGATGTCCTCCAGGCCAGGCAGCTGGCCAATGGGTCTGATGTCAGTCTAAAAACCAAGAAATTAGCATGAACTTCAGCATAAATAAGGCACAGCCTCACTGGGACTGTCCACTGCACTGGCATAAATCTACGGCCGGCCTGCTGGATCACGCAGCGTGGATCTGGACCCTGCCTGCCCACAGAGGCTAACAGTGCTGCAGACACACCGTGAAGCAAGCGGGTGTCTTTCCTACTTTCTTTTTCTGTTTGTCTTTCTCTTTTTCTTGTATTTTTTGTCCTTTTTTATTGCTTGTTCCTGTTTTATGAGTGTAAACATAGTTTCTAGTTTTGTGTTTTTATTCTGTTCTATTCCTGTGTTTATTTATTAATCTCTTTCTCTCCTGTCTTTTGCACCAGTTTCCCAAAGTATGCGTGATCCTCTTACTCTTCAGCTTTGCTTCTACTTTCTTCCTCTTTTCTTACTTCTATTTTTCCCTCCCTAATAATACCTTTTAAATTTTCTCTCCTAAGGATAAAACCACCATATTTGAGGGTTTATTTATTGCGTACAACTTTCTGGTTCATTTTAGGTTATGTAATAAAAAAATCTAAGGCCAGGGATATAGCTCAGTGGCACAGTGACTGCTTGGCAAGTGTAAGGTTTTGCATTTGGTTCCTGGAACCAATGAAATTTATTTCATACAATCAAAAATAAAAAATTAATAGATACCTTAGTTTGTTATAGTCTAGGCTGTGTCTGATGGTATTGCTATTATTGATTGTGATGGTACTGTTATTATTGATCATACACTTTAGCAAAACTGAAGTAATTTCTCTAATCAGTTGTTCTTCCAAGTATAATGAGACAAAGTGTGCCCAAGAGTCAAAAAAATACTATAGCTCAGTGCCAAAGAGCCAGAGCCTAGGACAAATGGGCAGCAACTTATTACCCGCAATAAATTGAAGAGGTGGGGTATTTTAGCAGTCTCAAAAAAAAAAAAGTTAGCTACACCTAGGGAACATCTCTGTGAACTTGTAATCTCTTAAGGGTTCTAAATACTAGCAATAAATCTACTCACTTCAGGTAATTCATAAGCATCAAACCAGGAATGAAAGTATAAGGAAGGAAGGAAGGAAGGAAGGAAGGAAGGAAGGAAGGAAGGAAGGAAGGAAGGGAAAGAAAGAGAGAGAGAGAGACAGACAGAGAGAGAAGTATTATGCTAAGAGAGAAAGAAAGAAAGAAGAAAGAAAAAGAAAATAAGAAGACACAGAAGCAACCCCAGACTTTCAGCTACCAAAGGAAAATCTAAGGAGCAATGAAATGGAACAATGCAAAAGCCATCCACCTGGCCTCTCTGAAGTTGCAGCAGTGAAAATAACAAAACAAATGAATGAGGCTCTAGAAAGAATAAATCAGAAATAAAATGTCAGATAACTGTAGAGATGGTGACCACAATGAAAAACATGCTTAGTGACTGTAGAGCAGATACAGATCAAAAATCAAGAGGATCTTAGGAATATGATGGAAACCAAGATTGTCAAACTGTTACCCAGGAGACTAAAATTTCCATTGAAAATATAGGCACAGAATGAGCCAATGTGAGAGTAGAATATCAGATACAGAAGACACAATCGTGATTAGTGATCATGAAAAGAAACATTTCTTAAATATAACAACGGCCATGAGAAATGAATGTAGCAGCTGTTAGATGATACAAAGAAGAGCAGCATAAGACTGATTCCTGCCAATGAAAGATCCGGAGATAGCACAATGTCAAACACCTGTCATGGCAGAAAACTTCCCTCGCAGGGAAAAGTTCACACACGGAAGAGTGAGATATGTAAAACTCCAATTAGTCACGATAAAACAAAACTTATAGCAGCACATATAACACTCAAAATCCAAAAAATTCAACACAAAAACAGAACATGAAATGTGTTAGAAAAAAGAAACACGCTATAAAGAAGTCTTATCAAATTTACAGTATATTTCTCTGCACAAACCCTCAACTAAATAACTTGAAATAGTTCAAGTTCTAAAAGAAAACAGCCTCCAAGCCAGATTGCAGTATTATGCTAAAGTCTCTCTCAAAATAGATGAAGAAATAAGATACAGTCAAGAAAAAGAACACCTGAGGAAATTCATGAACACTGAATCAGCAAGTTTTCTGAGGGACATTCTAGAAAGAGATTTTAGCATCATAAACTCCAAAAAATTGAATTCACCAGGCAAGACAAGCAAGTAAACACAGTGGGGGAAAGGGTGCCAACAGCAGAAAAATAACATGGCAAGGATAAGTCAATACATATCTGTTTTAACCATTAATATTAACAGTCTCAGTTCACCATCAAAAGTCACAGACTGGCAGAATGGATGAAGAAGCAATATTCTGCATAAAGAAACACATTTATTTCTAAAACAAATGCATAGACTAAAAGTTAGAGGATCGAAAACAATACTCCATGTGACAGGAACTTGAAATAAAACAGTCATTCCACAAGCAGCCAAAGTGGAGCTCAAGCCAGGACTGATTAAGAGAGACAATAAATATCACTACATTCTTGTAAAGGGATCAATCCAAGAAAAAGTGATAACAATCATAAATACATATGCATCAAATAGCACTGCAACCAGTTATATAAAAATTAATTGACACGAAAAATGAAATAAGCATGAAAACACTTGTAATGTGGGATCACAATAATCCACTGTCATAAACACACAAGTCAACAAGGCAGAAAAATCAACAATGAAATATTAGAACTCAGTCAAACTTGAAACAAATTAACTTAGCAGATTTCTGCCCGGTGATCTATACCACCACATCAAAATATACATTCCACTTAGTTGCACAGGGGTTATTATTCAAAATATACCACATACTATTCCATAGAACAGGCTCAAGTCAGTGCAAAGGGATTGAAAGTATCCCATCTATATTGTCAGACCACAGGGAACTAAATTATTAATCAGTGGCAAAATAAACCACAAGAAATTCATAAACACATGGAAGTTAAATAACACCCACCTGGATAGCCAAAGGGTCACAGATGAAATTAAATAAGAAATTAGACTGCATGTATAATTAAATTATAATAATAGTACAACATAGCAGAATTTATGGGATATAGTGTTTGAAATTTGAAGCAGTAATTTCCCATATCAGGAAAATAGTGAGAAATACACAACTTAATGTCAAATCTCAAACTTCTAGAAAAAGAAGAGCAAGTCAGGCCCAAAGTTTGAACAAGGAGGAATTAGTAAAGATCAGAGCAAACATTAATACAACTGAGACTAAGAAAACAATACAAAGAATCAGTGAATTGTAGAGTAGATTCTTTGAAAGATGGAAAAAAATCAACAACCTTTATGGAACTTATAAAGAAAGGAATGAAAAGACTTAACATCCATATCTACTTCAAGAAACTGTACTCCAGTAAGATGGAAAGTGCAGAAGAAACGGACAGATTCCTAGATACATATGAATTGCTAAAACTGAATAAAGCAGATATAAATATTCTAAATGACCCCATATAAGTCAGTGAAGTTGAAAATGTAATTAGAAACGTACCAACAAGGAAAAACCTAGGTCTTGAGGAAGTCATTGCTAAATTCTTCAAGAAATTTAGAGAAGATCTAATGCTAGAACTGAAGAAACACTTTAATGAAATTGATAGAGAAGCAATACTCCCAAACTCTACTGGAAGCTGGTGTTACCCTGCTAGCAAAACCATGGAAGGATGCAACCATAAGAGAACTGTGGGTCAATCTCTCTAATGAACATAGATGCAAACATCCTTACAACTACACTAAGGAAAACGAGATATCATCATAGCCATTGCTGATTTCCTATCATTTTGTTTGAAGTTCAATAATGATTTTGTTTTTGGTTTTGATTGGTTTTAGTCTGTTTTCAATTAATTGAATTCAATATGTGTGAAGGTACAGACAGCTAATTTTAAGAGATCAAGAGATGATATGGTAACCATTGTTGATTTCCTGTTGTTTTGTTTTGAAATCTTGTGTTATTTGCATTGTCTTGTTCTGATCTGCTTTGTTCTGTTTGTTTTGCTTTATTCTGTTTTATTCTCTTTAAAATACAACACAAACAAAAGCACACAAACAAAAAGTCCTCAGTGAGATGCTGGCAAACAAAGCACAGCAAATCAAGATGATTATTCCCTATGACCAAGAATGACTCATCCCAGGGATTCAGGGACTCAGGGATGCTTTGACATATGAAAATCAATAAATGTAATACACCATATTAATAGAGCAAAAGACAAAAAACACAAGATCATCTCAATATAAAAAGAATTTGACAAAATTCAATACTCATTCATGATTAAAAAAAAACACTCTACAAAACATTGGAACAGATAGCCTTTATCTCAATTTGATAAAAAAAATATCTAGTACAAATCAATAGTCAATATCATAATAAATGTTCAAAAAATAAACTTTCACTCTAAAATCAGGAATAAAACAATGATCTTCATTATTCCCACACCTATTGAAAACAATGATGGAAACATTATCCAGAACAATTAAACAAGAGAAAGTAAGTAAAGAAATAATGATAGCAAAGGAAAGTGAAATTATTATTTGTGTATGACATAATACTCTACATAAATGGCCTCCCGAAGCACCACCAAAACACTTGTAGACTTAAACATCAAATTCACTAGCAGAGCTGGATATAAATGTAACACTGAAAAATTAATAGCATTCCTGTACAGAAACAACAAACTACCTAAGACAAAAATTAAGAAAACAGCACCTTTCACAATAGCACACAAAAAAAATGAAACACTTGGGAATCAGCCTAACAAAGGAAGTAAAAGTTTTATGTGATGAAAATTACATTAATTTGAAAAAGGAGATTGAAGAGGATTTGAGAAAATACAAAGATGTCTCTTTCTTATGAGGAGGAAGAACTAACATTGTGAAATGCCATACACCAAAAGTTTTACACATATTTAATGCAATCCCAATCCAAACATGTTTAGCATATCTCACAGGATTACAGAAAATATTCCTAACATACATTTGTAATCAAAAGACACCTAGAATAGATAAAACAATCCTAGACAACTATACCAAGGCAGGGAGCATCACAATTCCTAACTTGAAAATATTACAAAACTACCATGATAAAAAATATCATGGCACTGGCAAAAAAGAAGAAGATTAATAGAACAGATTAAAATATTCAGAAACAACTCCAGACATATTCAGCCTACTTATCTTTGACAAAGGTACCAAACTCTTTCACTAGAAGAAAATCTTTTTAATAAATGGTTCTAGAAAAACTGGCTTCCCATATGCCAAAGACTAAAACTAGTTCCATGTCTTTTACCATGCACTCAACTAAAATAAAAATGGATGAAAAATCTAAACATTAAAACAGAAATCCTAAATCTAGTGCAAGAGAGAGTAGGGAGGGCTATTGAAAACATAGGTATATGCAAATATACAAACAAAAACCTGATTGTGTGGGAAAAAATATAAAAGTATCATCCCCTAGGATCACATCCTACTTTAAAAACTTTTGCATAACAAAAGAAATTTCTAGTAGAGTGAAAAGATCATCCACAGAATGGAAAACAATTTAACCAGTTGTCCTTCAGACAAGTTACATCTAGAACATATAAAGAACTGATATAAATTGGATCTCACAAATTAAAGGCCCAATTCAAAAATGGGAATATGAGATTAACAAACTCTTGTTAGAGCAAGAAATATGAATAATAAATAAATATATGAAAAAATATACAATTCTGCTGGTTATTTAAGAGATCCAAATTTAAACACACCTGAGATTACATTTCACTCTGGAAAGAAAGACTGTTATCAAGAGGCCAACTGATAAAAAGTATTGATGAGACTGTGGGGGAAAAAAATAATCCTTCCCCACTGTTGGTTGGCATGTGGAATATTGCAACTTACTGTGGAAATCAGTGTGAAAATTTCTAAGAGAAATAGGATACAAGGTTTCCATTTGACTCAGATATTCTTCTTTGAGGTATCTTTCTAGAAAAATCACAATGATATAAGTGCACCCATGTTTATAGCAGCACAATTTGTAATAGTCAAACCTTGGCAACAAACCAAATGCCTACCAAAGAATGGAAAAAACAAATGCATTTTTTAATACAATTCAGTAGTACTCAGCTGTAAAAAGTATAAGCTTGTGATAGTTCCAGGTAAATGGATGCACCTTGAGACCATATTCCTAAATGAAATAATTTGTTCACACATGTGTAAATATTGCATTGTTTTTGGTGTGAGAAACCAAGAGTGTAAGTGAGGACCAAAGTGTGCAATACATATCATGAAATAGAAATAAACGCTTCAAAAGGAAAGGGAACCAGGGAGGGGAAGAGGGAAGGGGGTATAGAAAAAGAAAATAAAAGAAAAGTGGAAACAAAGCTTTGTAAGTAAGAAGAGGAGAGGAGGAAGAGAGGGAAGGGAACAAAGAAAAAAGTAATAGAGATACACACAAGTATTTCTCTATGATGAACATGTTCATTGCGTATATCTAAAGTGTACCAAAAACTTTGTAAAAAAATTGCAAAGCAACAATAATTCCAACAGGCTCTGGGAAAGAACAGGCAGACTGTGCTAGCTACAGCGTGACAGTCACCTGCTTTCAGCGGGTTGAAAAACAAGGAAACATGTTAGTTTATGCACAAGGGAATCCAGGGACTGTGGCTCCAAACACAGTATAATGAGGGCTTCAAAGTTTTCACCAAGAAACTGGTCCTTACCTGATCTCTGCTTGGCCTTCTGGGGGGGTCCTAACAACGGCAGAAGCTTCAGACATCGTTACCCAGAAACAACTAGATCTGGGGAAGAGAAAGTCGCTCCCTTGGGGTTCCTTTTAAGAGTGAGAAATTTTCTCAGAGGATTCAGATAAACAGTGCCAATCTTAATGGCCAGCACTGTATCACACGGTCATCCCTAAATCATGGGCAAGGGAGGGCCTTGAACACAGATCAGTCATCACAGATGTTTGGCAATCAATTGCTCAAACCAAGACAAAATTCCTACAACAGAGAATCCATACCTACTTTCATGTATTTCGGAGTCACTTTAAACTTTTCCTAACATAAGTTACACATTTCTTAAGTTTAGATGTACATATTTGCTTTTTGTTGTTACTGAAAGCAAAACCATCATTGTACTTTCTAACTCAGTGCTATTATTATATATGGAACTGATTTCTGCATATTAATTTTTATACCCCATTTATTTACTGCAGTCTCTTTTTATTTGTAAATATTTTTAGTTAATTCTCAATTTGCCACTTCATCCACAAAGAGAGATAACTTAACATTCTTTTTGCCAGTGAATCTGAAAATAAAATATCTTCTATACAACAGCTGTACAAATTTATTAGCATATGTAATGACTTTAAAGAATGAGACATTTATTCACAATGATAATTAGTAATTACAAATAATGAAAACTTGATTTTTTAATTTTTCTCATATTTAAAAAAATTCCATGATTATTTAATCAAAAATATTCATAAATTTTGATATCATTTTCACTTGATCATTTGCAATATAGAAAACCATAATTTATATGACAAGTTATATAAGTGGCATTCAGTACATTTACAAGTAGAGAATCTAAGAGAATTACCAGAAATGTTAATCAATCCTAATGTGAATAGATTTACTGTGAGCAAGTATTCAGTGAGTTTACCTCAATTGCAGGTCAGTGGCTATGGTATGAATTCATTCCTTTTCTCAGAAACAGAAATCCTTAAGTTTCGTTTCTAGTCTTCCTTTTCTAATGTGGGAGAAACTGCCAGAGTTTTCTTAAAGTTAATGTGGAATATTTCATTGAAGTATCAATATAAAAAGAAAATTATAGGCACTGAAGTGATTTTTAAATCTTTTGTGTACTAAGTTAAGACTCTTTCAGTAATTGTTCTCTAAAAATATAATCTAAAATTACATTTGATTTGACAGTTATCATTCCAAACAGTCAGTTAAAATACTGAAATGTCATCTTCCTTATAGGAAGACATGAGAGATGAGACATAGAGGTGACAATGGCTGAAAGCATTTACTAGTGTTTAAATAGTAAACATTCGCTTTTGTCTTTACAAGTTAATATGATAGTCTATGGTAACCTACCACATTTTATTGATATTGACAGTCATTAAAAAGACTAGGTGTGCAATAAATAATAGTGCATTATTTATAAAAATAACAGCAGCAGAATTTCCACCAGAAATATTTTCTTGCACTGATTACCCCAGATCCAGGTCTCCTTGGGTGACACAGTGAACCATGTGACAGTACATACACACTGGGGTTCAATCAAAGAAAGGAAACGTGAGCTTAGGGAGCATCAGGGTGCACCGTAAAGAGATCTACCCTTAGTTCCAAAGTAAGAACCTCTAGGCCTAACAAGGGTATTTGCTATACAAACATCCATTAAAATATAACCCAGAAACAGTCAGTCAGTGGCCCAGTTTACAAATGAAATAAAAGGAACTATAGAGAATTGTCCCCCCTAAAAATTTGAATAATGAAAATTCAATTACTCTTTCTAACATCAAAAGGATGTGCATTAATACATAATCCAGCTTTTCACAGTTCTGTAGGTATAAAATAGAAGATAATATCAGACATTATCCCAGGAAAGTTAAGGTATGCTGATGGAACTATCCATGGCATTTTTAGTGGTACACAGTACTGTTAAAGAAGGTTGGTCATAAAAGGAAAGGTAGGGGAGTTAATTTTTTAAAATATGTTAGTGCTATGTTAATGGAGATAATTTAATATTCTGCTAAATATTTTTCATTCTTCATTTTTCATAAAAATAGTAAAAGGCCAGCAAAGTGCTCTAACTTAGGCAGGAATGAAATCATGTCTTCTGTCTTAAAGGGTAGATATTGAAGAATGCAAGTAGAGAGTTGAGACTAGCAAAGAGCATTAGAAGGGATTTCTAGAGAGCATGCAGCTCAAGACAAATTGAAAAAACTATGGAATATTTCAAAATTTTAACAGATAGAATTTCTTTTCTAAATAGATTAAAGTGATGAGAATAAAAGTCAAGATTCTATTCATTATTTTATAAGACTAAGAGATAAGTGATATTTATAAAATCAATAAATATAAATAATCAATGAATGAACCAAGAGGACTCTACTTTAAAGATGACATCTAAATTCTGAGTATTGAGAGCTGGACATGTTTATTTTCATGAATTGAGACATGAATCGGAGAGTTATGGTCACCAGGTATAAAGTTTTCAACATAAATGTTAGGGAAAGAATGGAGATTGTCGACACTACCATTTTCAAAGTAGTAGCAGGCATTCCTGTGTAAAAAAGATTTTTATACTATGATCTCACACTGTCATCTGGAAATTCTTAATGATACTGAACAAAAATTAAATGGGGGTCAATAAAATAAATAGTACAAATTACTTAAGCGGTCTGAAAACATTTTATCTTCTCCTGGTCTCTTTCTTTCTTTCTTTCTTTCTTTCTTTCTTTCTTTCTTTCTTTCTTTCTTTCTTTTTTTCTTTCTTTCTTTCTTTCTTTCTTTCTTTCTTTCTTTTTTTCTTTCTTTCTTTCTTTCTTTCTTTCTTTCTTCCTTCTTTTCTTTCTTTCTTTCTTTCTTTCTTTCTTTCTTTCTTTCTTCCTTCTTTTCTTTCTTTCTTTCTTTCTTTCTTTCTTTCTTTCTTTCTTTCTTTCTTTCTTTTTTTCTTTCTTTCTTTCTTACAATTAAAAAGTTTCCATGGCTGGGGATTTAGTTCAGAACATAAGCCCCTGCCTGGCAAGCATAAGGTTATGAGTTCAATCACTGGTACCAAAAAAGAAAAAAAATTTTCCAGAGTTTTGAGTAAGCACAATAGTAAGGATGACAGCTGCAAGAAGTCTGTAGACCTTTCTGTGTTCCTTTAAGGGATCTGTTTTTGTCACTTTCTCATCACTGGGACAAACATTCAACAACCAAAACTTAAAGGAGGAGAGGTTTATTTGGGGACACGATTTCAGTCTATGGTCTTCTGGCTCCATAGAATAAATGGTGTGGCAGAAAGGCTTGGCTAGAGGGCTTCCATTCTTCACACCGAAAGAGAGGTAGAGGGAAGAATCAGGGAGGGAAATCCACCTTGTAGGCGATGCCCCCCAGGGACCCACTTCTTCCATGTAATGACTCATTCAACCCTAAAAGCATCAGGAGATTGATCTAGTGATGAGTGCAGAACCCAAGAATCCCATCACCTTCCAAAGCCCCACTCTGAGCACGTGAATCTCTTGGGGGAATGTTCTAGGTCTACATTATAATGTTTTCCTACGACTTCAAAAGACTTACATCTGTCTCAGGTTGTAAAATTCATTTCCTGTAGCTCTAAGAGTCATGAAACCTGTAACAGTTCCAACACTGCTGAAAAATAAGTCCAAAGTCTCCTCTGAGATGCAGGGGAAACTCCTACCTGTGAGCACCTACAAAACTCAAAAAGACATTTTAAAGCTTCCAGCCTACAGTGACAGAGGGTAACCACTTCCATTCCAAATGGGAGGGACATGGGGATAGGAAAAGTGGGCCTAAAGCAAGATGGGTACTTAGCACAGCAAATATTAAGTACGGAGGATCCACCTATAGCACACAAAGAACATGGTGGTGACACATAAACTCCAAAGGGCTTCTGTAATTCCAAATAGCCCAGAGATTTAAAATTTTCAATCCAGAAGAGAAGCTGCAAGTTTTATTAAATATAGAATTAGCAAATTTTATAGAAACTACATAAATTCTAAATAGTCTTCAAGTCAAAATTAAGAAAAACAATTTAATTATCGTGGTCACCAGTAAACAATGTTTATATTTATTAATTTTCTGTTTTCACAATTTAGTACTGACACATCTTTTTTTTTTTTTAAGATTTGGCTTATTTTGTGGGTAGTTGCAAGGTCGTCTGCATTTGTTTGGAAGATTTTTGGTAGGCATTGTTGTGTGATTAGCAACTTGAAGGCAATCTCTCACAGACATACCATTTTGAGCTGAAAATATCACTGAAGAAATGGTGTGGAGAAGCATAAATCCACTGGTAAACCCAGTTTGGAAAAATTTCTTCCATAGCATAGGAACTCAATAGACTTATTTTTGATGCCATTAAAATTTGCTTAAGCAATGTGGCTGAATAAAAATGGAAAATTCTCAGAAACATTTTTTTGGATCTAAATTTAAGCAAAAGCATGTGTTAATAGAATGGTATTTGAAACTTCCATTTATTGTGGGGTGACTGTGGTACATAAAAGCATAAGTCTACATGTGTATATCCAATTTTTAATATAAACTTGAAAATACTGAGTACTCCATTAGTTCTACTTTGTGTGTGTATCTGTATGTATGTATGTGTGTGTGTGTGTGTGTTTGTCTAGTTTGACCCTAGTTAATAGAGTAATTCTTATATTATGTGAGACAATTCTGAGAATGCCTTTTTAGTCACTTATTAGAAGATTGGAGGATAGATAAATCCCAAGTCCAGATAAACACTACAATTTATATTTAAAATATCATCCATCTTCAAATGAAATGAATAAAAATCCAATGCATAAAAAGCAGTAGGATAAGCTATAATTAGATGAGAAATACAGTGAATACTTATATGAATCTTAATTTCAAGGAGATGTGAAAATCATACTGAAGGTATTGTCTTATGTTGGACATTTGTGGTTCCAGTCATTTTCCTAAGCTCTATGTTTTTTAATCTAAATCTGCTTTAGAGTTACTAAGCCAATTCTTCATTGAGGTCACCATATCTGTAGTGATCTGAGGAATTACATCTAAATTGATTTTTCTAGAGCCTCATTTATTTCTTTGTTGTTACCACTGCAGAGAGGCCAGGTGGGTGACTTTGGGATACCCCTACCTTATTGCTCCATGAGTTTGTCTCTGGTGAACTGGATGTCTGGGGTTGCATCTTGTTTATGGGCTTCTCATTTTCCTTTTATTTTAATTCCTAGATTTATGCTTGTAAATTGGATGTGGAGAGCAGTATTACTGATAGTATTCAGAGCCCTTTGGAAATGGCTACTTTCCAGAGGTGTCTTCCAGGTATAGCTGGGTTTGAACTTGAATCTGTTGCAAGATTTTTCCTCTTCAATTTATTGAAAATGAGAAGTTGCTGCATACGTGGCCCAGACTCTGGTTCTTTGACACAGGCCAAAGCAAGTTTCATGACCCTTAGGTCCTCTTAGTGTTGGTAGAAGAGCAACTGGCTAGAAGAGTTAGGTCACCTTAGCTAAAGTATACAATCAGTAATAACAATAGCATCAAACACAGCAAAGAAAATGACAAACTGAGATAAATAATAATTTGCCACCCTCAGCTGTATTAACTACATTTGTGGTTACATAAGAAAATTAGATCAAACCAGAAAGTTGTACATAATATATAAGCCCCTCACTATACCAATTTTACCATTCGGGAGAAAATTTAAATGAGGTTAGACAGGAAAACTAGAGAAATTGTAGAAAAAGAGATTAGAATCTTGGTTGGAGAATAAGCGAGAATCATACAGACTTTGGGAAACTGATACAGAAGACAGGAGAGAAAAAACAAGAGCAGAACAGAAGTGGAAAAGCTAGAAATAATCCTCACACTGATAAAAAATCAAGAACAAACTGAGAAAGAAAGAAAAAGCAAAACAAAATAACAAACAAAAAGAGAAAGAAAATTAAAAAAATAAAAGAAGAAAAAATAAATGTCCACTTCAAGGTGTATTTCTCCTGCCACTGATAGACGACATGACTGGCAGAGTCTGGATCCATGTTGGCTAATCCCACAAACCAGCAGCAGCTCCGTGGTGGGGTACAGGATACTCCCACAAACCAGCAGCAGCTCCGTGGTGGGGTAGAGGATAATCCCACAAGCCAGCAGCAGCTCCGTGGTGGGGTACAGGATAATCCCATGAACCTGTGCCTCTGTTTTCACTGATGCTCAGGATGGCCTCTGACTGTGAGACTGGAACCAGGCCCATCCCGTCCCCAGCAGTCTCCCTGCTCCCTTGGGCTTCACCTTGGTTGGGAACCACTAGGTGTGGCCAGCAGCTGCTCAGAGTCTGTGCTCATTTGAATCATTTCCAAGATGGCTCCAAGCTAATCACCTTCCTTTGCAGGATGTGTGTCCAGGACAATTCACCAGCTATGGCAGTCCACTTTATCCACCACACTGCTCCATCTGTCCACTTCTCCATGGAGGTCTCTGCGGTTCCCAGAAGTCACTGTGTGTCTGCAGTTTCAAATTGCCCCTCCCACACCGTCAGCCTGGCCTAAGGTAGAAAGCATCATCTGCCTTTTCTTTCTTTCCTTCTCTTTCTTTCTTTCTCTCTCTTTCTTTCTTTCTTTCTTTCTTTCTTTCTTTCTTTCTTTCTTTCTTTCTCTCTCTCTCTCTCTTTCTTTCTTTCTTTCTTTCTTCCTTCCTTCCTTCCTTCCTTCCTTCCTTCCTTCCTTTCTCTTTCTTTCTTTCTTTCTTTCTTTCTTTCTTTCTTTCTTTCTTTCTTTCTTTCTTCCTTCCTTCCTTCCTTCCTTCCTTCCTTCCTTCCTTCCTTTCTCTCTCTCTCTCTCTCTCTCTCTCTCTCTCTCTCTCTCTCTCTCTCCTTCTTTCTTCCTTTCCTTTTTTCTTTCTTTCTTGTATCTGGAATTGACTCAGGATCTTACATTAGCCAGGAAGATGCTGGACAGCTGAGCTGTATCTCCAGCTCCTCCTTCTTCACTCAAGTCTCTCTCTCCAATGGGCTTCAGTTCTTCAATTCTTTTTTAGCAGTTGTGAAGATGATTTCTAGTTTTCTCAGTTTTTGTTCTGCTGTGTTCTTCTTTATAATTCTTCCTTCTCTCTTTTCTCTCCTGGGGACCCACTTTCCTCCTTCTTCTCTTCCTCCCATTACTATATTGCAATGTTTGGACACCAAATCTCAGAAAGGCTCTTTTTTTCCTGCTCTCCAAGCTGCCATTGTCTTGTTTTACTTCTAAAATACTAGTTCTAAGAAATTAGTATTATTCTGAGGTTTCTGTCATACTTTAAGCTCTGCAGGGTTAATTTTTTTTAGTATAAGTAAGGTTTACTATTCAGGCCAGAATTTCCTAAGAATGTCAATTCAAGTACTTGAATGATTGATTTTCTCTATGGTTCTCTATTTTAGCACACCATATAAGATAAAAATACAATTAAATTCAATAAGTATAGAGCAAATTATCAGCACTTTTATAAAGAGTATATCTAAATTATTATATTTGATAATATTAACAGTAGTCTTAAGAGTAAGGGATTTTATCTCTATGTTAAAGATGAAAATGCTGCAATTTGGTTGTTTGGTACAATCCACTATTAACAAATTAGGAGACACAAAATCAAAGTTAGAACACAATTGTGTGTGGCTGCAAATTATAATTTGCATTTACACAACTACATATGTGAATTTGATTTACATTAATTTACATATGTAAGTGACAAGCTTCTACAATATAAATTAACATAATAAAAGGCAAAAGGAAGAGGGTGCTTCAATAATACTTTGTCTAGTTAAAATACTCAAGTAGTCTAGAAAGTACTGCAATATGCAGTTCTACCAAAAATAGATTAAAAATTTGTAGCAGTTGGGGGGATACAAGCTGTTTTGACACTGCTGGTTATTTTTTACTATGGATTTATGAATCTCTTCCAGTTTTTCATTAGGCATAGATTTCATAAAATCTTGTTAGAGGAAAGAAATTTTATAGCTCAAATCTTACTAAAAATCCATAAATATACAAAAGTCAACTTCAATTTGTAGACTACCCTTTATATATTATAATAAGATTCATGGGAGATGGAAATATACTGAGATAACTTTTGTTTTTAAGTCAGACTGATGACAGCTCACGTTGCTCATGACAGAAGAATCTAATTTCACAGCTCATTTCAAAATTATGTTGTTTCAGCAGAACTTGTAACGATCTGGGAATGCACAGAGCAAGCCCCTATCATAAAGCAACCACACAATCTGGGATTTCAACATTCTTCAAAGAAAACTTCCATTGCTCTATTTATATTCCTTAAATGAGTGGGGTTTTGACGGTACTGGGTCTCCTAAAACTCATAAGGCATTATGGTTGATCTTACGTGTGTACAGTGACTAGTGTCTATTACCGTAGAGTATTATCATGAAGACACGTAGGGCCCCGTAATCTCCTTTATGGTTTGTCCTGAATGACAAGGACATTTCATCAGTTGTTCTCCTCTTAAAAGTCTGCACATGCCTTGGGCAGAAGACCAATTTTTTAACAAATGGATCTTTTGGCAGCAGTTATCCAAATACAGTATATAACAAATTATTTTGGATAAGAAAGGGAAAATACAAAGTCATATTAGAGAATGACTTTGGCATTCTCCAACAGATGTTAAGAAAACAATATAAAACATATTTTAGATATTAAAAGTGTTAGTATAAGGTTAATTATTAGGTAAAAATGAAACCAACTAAGGAAAATTCAAGTTATTTTAAAAGTAAATTATGAGGAGTTTACTATGTAGCACACATCATTCCAAGTATTTCCAGGTGTTAAAACTGTTAATCCTTACTCGAGTCATTTAAGGTAGATAGTATTCTCATTTTCCAGATTAAATTTAAAAATATATAAAACTAAATACAAAGAAATTAAATAAAATTTCTTATGTTTACAGCATGAGGAGCAGCATTGTGATTTTAATGCAATACTTTCCTCTGTGAATTACAGTATGTCTTTGTGTTTCAAATGAGGAGCAAATCCTCATGAGAAAAAGATACATGACCAGCCTTATGGGAATGGTAAGAGGGTGAAAGCCCTAGCAAGCAAGGTTATCACAGGAGCATCAGGCCCAATCTACAGAAATTCCCCTTCCAAATGATGAACAGAAGTAATTGAAAGAGAAATCAAATCAGTGGCTAATTTTTTCAAAATGGGACAGCCATTCAGATAAAAATAAGAAAAGAAATTTCAGAATGGGTGAAAGATGTTAAATTCGGAATTTTCACTATAGTTTAAAGTATGCTACACAGTATTAAAAGAATGTGAACTGCATTCTGAGTGGAGTGATATAAATCAATAACAGAAAATTAACTCTATAAATTTCCCTCTAAAAATGTTTGTACTACATTTAGAGTAAATTGTCCTTTCATTTTAATTTTGTTCAAAAATAATTTTAAAATTCATCTTAAGATTTCTTTTTTGACCTATATGTGCTATTTAATCTCTCTGAATTTTGGGATTTTTCTGTTATTTTTCTGTTGTTGATTTCTTAAGTTCATAAACTCTGAGAGTAGATATTATAGAATTCTCACTGTTAAAAAATTTTTATTGTTTATTTTGTACACTAGAATGTTATGTCTCTGGATCCGTATTCCATGTAAATTGGACAAGAATATGTATTTCTGTTGTTATTAATCTACAAATATCAGAAATACCTGGTAAGTTGATGATGTTGAATTGAACTTGTGCTGAATTTTCTGTCTAGTAGAGAAACCAATTGTTGAAGATTTTAAGTGCTATAGTAGATTCATCTATTTTTCCTTCCAGTTGTATCAGGTTTTACCTTGTTGTTTTCTTTTCTTTTCTTCTTTTCGTTTCTTTTCTTCCTTCCTTTTCCTTTATCTTTTACTATTATTAGTACATGTTTGCAGTACATAATTATTACATTCATTCATTATACATAATTATTACATTATATGTATTGGTATGCATACATAATATATTTCATTCTTTTTTCCCCTCCCATGCACTCCTCTGTGGTTTTTCTATGATCAGATTAATTATTTTATAAGACCTTAGAAAGTTATTTCCATGTATACAAATTGAAAACCAGTCTTCTAGGGCCAAGAACAGATAAAAATGTAAGACATTTATACTAAATCAAGGAGTACTTTTAGATACCTTGTCTGTGCTGAATTACATTACTTTTTATTTCTCTTTTTCCCTATTATTTGTCTTTTATTTTGCATGATTTCTCTTACATGAAAAACTCAATGTATATATTGAGAAACTATCAATATTTAGGCTTGTATATCTGAGCTACTTCACTTAATATTATGGTCTCAAGGTGCATCTATTTTCCTACAAATGATTCCAGTTTATCCTTCCTTATGGCAGAGTAATACTTCATTGTGTATGCATACCACATGTCCTCTATCCGTTTATCTGTTGATGGACTCATTGGCTATGTCCAAGGTTCAGGTACTATGAATTATGCTGCTGTAAAAATGAATGAGCATTCATCACTGACGAAGACCACACTGAGGTGGTGCTGAGCAAATTGTATGATTAATCATTAGCTTTCCATGCTAATCTATGACTGTGTCCCAGGCTTACATAACTTGCCCTGAGCCAGCAGCTGCCATGCAGAAACAGAGCTCTCCAAGCCAAGGTCATGAAAGAGGCATCTAGTGGCCTGTGACACTGTGACATCTCAGAAGGCAAAATAACACCACAGCTGAGTGAGGACCCTAAATCTCTCTCAGAACTCAAGGCAACAACTGCCAACCTTAGAGATAAAGCAGATCTCTCATTAGGCAAAGACTTACTGTTTGATATGTCTTGGATCCGATTTTGCAAACCCTTGCTCACTTTCAAACCCTTTTGCCTCAGCTATTCCTTGTAGTTTTCTGCAAGTTTGCTAATATGGACCCAACAAACAGTTCCAGTCTGGAGAAGTTGGAGTCTTAGCCACAAGAGTCCTGACCTCCCTCGTTCCCCATGTACTGCACTAGTTTTTTCTGCTGTCTTTCCTTTCTCTGCACACTTGTCCGTAACATCAGGAGACTGGCCAGCTCCAGATAGGTCATTGCGATAACACTGTCTTTAACACTTGTGAGAAGATATGTAGCAGAGAAATAGCTGGGTCAAACTGCGTCTCTAGTTTCAGTTTTTTGAGTAATCTCCGTACTGATTTCCATAGTGGTTTTACCAGTTTACATTACTCCGTTAAAGGAGAATGTTGCCTTTTCCCCACAGCCTCATCTACATGGTTACTGGTTGATTTCCTGATAGTAGCCATTCTTTCTGGAGTGAGACAGAATCTCAGTGCTGTTTAATTTGCATTACTTTAATGGCCTTCCTTGAAAGAGACATGCTTAAAATGTTGACTATTTCTACAAATATAGTATATTGATGTCCAAAGTGATTATTTGAATTTATAGATCAATATCTATAATACTTATTACTATTTTCTACTTTTTCCTTTGCTCTTTACTGGAAGATAATTTGATATTTTTAGAATATAAAGGCATAATTTAAAATATAATACAAATACAAAGTAGAACAAAATATTTTCAAGTCAGGAAGAGTTCACAAGTTTTTTGGAGGATTATTCAGAACTGAATCCCTATCCTTTGAAGTGAGTGATATTCTCACCAAGTTTGTTTGTCAGGGACGGAATCTTGGTAGATTGCTCAGGTGTGACTTATACTTTCAATTCTCTTGCCTCAGCATCCAAATGGCTGGAATTACAGGTGTGCGCTACTACACCCAGCTTCTATTTCTCTTTCTGACCATATTATGAAAAACAAAGTAAGCTTTTCCTCCAAGCCTAATCTTAGTAACATTGTTCTCCTAGGAGGTATAATATGACAAATTTACGCGCGGGTTCCTGGAATACATTTATGATCATAGGTACTCTCTTACATTCTCCTTGACGAAGATGGCATTTCTATTGATTGCTTCCCTTTATAAGGCCCATTCTTCATGTCCTACTCCATACTGTCTTTAATCATTTTGATCTTATTGTGATGAGTCTGTTTGTGTCTAACGTACTTTTCCATTTACCTCTGGCATATTAGTTCAAATATCTTAATATCAATCTTGTTATTTGAGCTTTAACCATTGCCTTTCCCTTTTCTTCTGCTACAGTAGATCCAAACTAGAGCAATAGCCTGCTGTAGAGATTTTTCTGCTAACCATGTTCAACACCTCTCACCATCTATGAACATCTAGAACTCTGAATTGGTAAATAGCAATCTCACTCATAAATTATGTGCAACATACCATAGATATTAAAGTTGTGAACACTAATTTTTTTTGCATAAATATAAACATAAAAGTCATAGAAAAGCTATAAAAAAGGAAAATCATTTATTCAAATTCAAGGCCATTCAAAAAGACAAAAGGAGTGGAAGAAACATACTCATTTGTATTAACTTTTTCCTACTTGCAGAAAAAAATGAATAAGGAGTTCAATGAAACATTTATAATTACAACAAATATTCAGCTGTAGGGAAAGATTACAATCAAGTGAGATCGATAGACAGATTTTACACTGCTAGAAGAGGTGATTAACAAAAAGGTACAGATATACTTGCTACATTTATTTGAGAGTTCAAAAACAAATGGCAGAATATTGAGTACTGGTACTAATAATCTAAATTGGTTTACATTTCAATTCAATATGAAGAAAACGTCCCGAGATTTTTCTTGCAGCTAAATTTAAGTACCAATATAAATGAATAATGCAACAGTGAAAATTACATGCATGGGCAGCAACTTTGAAATATATAAGAATGGATCCAGCTAAATGTGTTACCTATTTGATTAAAAATTTGCGAAATTATTGTTTTTGTGCAAGTTATTAGAGAAAAATTAGATGGAAATGTCGCAAAACCACAGACTGGATTCCAAGGAATGATGGAAAATACAAAGCTGAATAAAAACATAATGATTAAAGATTAGCTTTTAGACTATTTGTATGTTTTAGATCTAGAATGTCACCCTGAGTCTTTCGTGTTCAGACTTTGGCTTGTTGAAGGTGATTAGATCCTTGTGGAGCTGCAGCTGCCTTCCTTCTACAAGGGGGTTCCACAGGGCAGGTTATATCTGCTCCCCTAACTCCTCCCTTGCCTCACTGATTCCTGGCTACCCTCAGAAGTTCCCCTGAACCAAATTCCTTCCACCATGACCTGTTCCTCTAGCAGTTACCAAACTACAACTTCTAAAATTCATAAGTCAAATTAAACCTTTTGCTTCACTTGTGGGTTGTGTGTGTTTTGTCCAGTCACAGAGGAGATAACTAAGATGCTCTTGCAGAGAAGTACTTGCAAGTCTATGTAGAGCCTGTTTTCAAGCAGAATTTCATTGTAAAATAAGTATCAAGTAGAAACAATGTGTTTGGTTAACAGATAATTAAAGAGCACTATTCTAACTAACCAAAGGTTTCCAAGAAAGAAAGCATGTGCCTCTACAAATCCCCTTTTAATAATAAAACCTAACAATAAACAACTCAGATGTGATAATAAGTCAAATGAAATATATTTTACTTGTTGGCTCTTCTGCTGGACATTACTGACTAAATCAAGAACTTTCTCCCAAGAAATAATTCTGTATTTTGTCATCAACATCACCCTATCTTGGGCATCTATTTTACCATATTATCTATACAAACATATCAGTTTTATTCTATACAAACCCTGAGGGTATAGCAGCTGGTTGGACACAAAGTCCTAAGCTAAAAGTCTAATAACTATTTTGCCTATGCTGTGTGTTAGAGATCTTGTAGTTTGGTGGTAGTGAACCTGTGGAATGCATGCCACAGAGGGCTGTTTGTATCACTGAAAGTTTTAAAAGGTTTGTAATCACTGTTATAGTTCAATTCAGGACTTACATAGAGACTTTTTCCTATAAAATATGAGTATTGTCTGTATTTCTTTGTTACAAATAAAAAACATTCTTAGACCTAATCATTGTAGTTGGTAAACTGTATCAAAAGATTTATTGATGTCCCAGTCCTCAGTATCTGTGAAAGTGATCTTTAGAAACAAAGTCTATCCAGGTCTAATCAAGTGAGATGAAGTCATACAGGATCTGAGCAGGCTTCAAAACAAGTTACTGACATTCTATAAGGAGAAAGACATACAGACCCATACAGATACACAGGGAACACAGCCATGTGAAGATGTGTAACACAAGGAATTCCGTGACTGCCAGAAACTACTAGAAGCCAGAAGAATAAAGGAAGGATCTTCCCAAGAAACCTCAGAAGAGCATGGGCATGCTAACATCTTTATCATAGATTCTTGGTCTCCAAGTGTGTAAGAGAAAATATTCTGTTATTTGATATTTTAATTTTTATTTTAAAGATAGTAAAATACAACAAAACAAGACAGAACAAAGCAAATCAAGACAATGCAGCAAAATTGGTAAACTTCAGAGCAGGATACTGGGATAACAATAACAGCTACCACAGTATATCTTGCTTTCTTCAAAATAGTTGTCCATTCAATCAGGTATAACAAAATCAAATCAAAAACAGAACACTGTAAGTATTCTGTAATTGTAAATTATCCTATTACATCTCCAAGATATTACATCTCCAAGTAACTGATAAATACACTTGGGAAATATATTTTTCTTTCTTTATAATTTCATAAATAAAAAATAATTGTGCCACAACTTCATTTATATTTTGAAATGTGGGAAAAGACATCATTTTCCTGAATATTTATGAAAGTAGAGAGCATATGGGTCTTGAAATTTTACAAAACTGCATTGGTTAAGTCTGAGCATGGTGACAACTCAGATACATTGTCATTTTTCTGCCTTTGCGCAATGAAGCTCCCATTTCTTTATGCACAAAATTGGTCAAAATTTTATTAAATCTATGTCATAAGCTTGTC
Source organism: Hydrochoerus hydrochaeris (assembly GCA_004027455.1). Lineage (NCBI taxonomy): Eukaryota > Metazoa > Chordata > Mammalia > Rodentia > Hydrochaeridae > Hydrochoerus > Hydrochoerus hydrochaeris. The sequence continues at coordinate 78,639 of PVLA01001674.1, forward strand.
GTAACCATTATTTGGGACACTATGTGGTTATTTAACTGGTTCTTATCTCTTATCTGCATGTCTTTTAAAACATAGTCATCTAGGTTGTAGAGTGTAGATTATTGGCAGTGGAGCACAATTTAACATTGACTTAGAGGGTAAAAAAAATTGCTAAAATTATTTTGCAACTGTTGTCTTGTTCTCTAGGTTCCATGCTAGATCTACTAAAAGTTAAAGTCAAGAAGTTGACTACTAAATTACTGAGAGAAATAGAATATTTTATTTTTTACTCTATTTTATGAAAAAATAAAACAAAATTTCATAACAAGCAATAAGAAAAGAACGATGTTTTCCACTGTACATTGCTGTCTTCAAAATTGTTACTTAGAGCACAAGATATAAACCAAAAAATTCTTGCAAAAAAGCCAGCTCATTGCTCTGGTCAGTGGCTGTGGCCTGGCAAACCACAGCTACCCCAGAGCGAGAATCATCAGCATTTCCTGAGCTCTGTGCCATGATGGAACTTGGGGCGCTGGGAAAACAAGCAGTCAGCTCATCGATCTGGTAAGTGGCTGTGGCTTGGCAAGTCACAGCCACCGCAGAGTGAGAACCATCAGCGTTTCCTGAGCAACCTGCCATGTTGAAATTTGGGGTGCTGGGAAAACAAGCAGCCTGCTCACTGCTCTGATAAGTGGCTGTGTTCCTTCTGGTGCACAGGCTAAGAATCAAACATCCATTCCCTCTCCCCCCATTAGCAAATGGGAGCCAGAGATCTGAGTATCTCTTGGGAGGATCAATGCATGCAATATAGCAAATTAAGGGGGTTATGGGTTGTCTTTCTACCATCTCTTTGAAGGCAAATATCTTTATCACTGTTTTGCTCTGTTCTGATTAATGATATTGCTGTATTCAATATTCTGTTTTTACAAGTTCGGTATTTCCTTCCATTTTGCTGTACCTGATTGAAAGAACAACTATTGTGAAGAAAACGAGATATACTATTGTATGTATTACTGATAGCCTGTTGTCCTGCTGTGAGGTTCTGTACAAATTTCACTACACTTTCTCAATAGGCTTTGTTCTGACTTGTTCTGCTGTATTTTACTACCTTCAAAATAATAATAATAATTTTAAAAAAAGAGATAACAAAATAACAAAATACCTCCAAAACTCCCAACTCTCCCAAAGCTGATCCATGGGGAGTGGATGAGGAGCAAGTCAAAAACAAAGCAAAAGAACTATATAAGTTGATTAAAAAGTAAATAATAATGAAACAGATCAGTAAGGTACTGAGCAAGCTGAAACATGATATAACTAAACAGATAATGGACTTAAAAAGCAAAAGGAGGAAAAGAAAGTGCTCTAAAGCATATAACTGCAGTATGTTTAAGTATGTAGGATTGATAACCATGTTGCTGAGTTTTTGTTGGATCGTTGAACAGAACTGTTGCAGCCTCACTGTTTGAATGTTCACTTTGTGTGTTTTAATTTTGTAACTTGAACAACTAAATCTAAGAGACAATATGTAGTTTATCAACTAGTGATTTCTTACTGTTTATTTTTTTTGAAATTCTGTACAGTTTCTTCTCTTTTTTCTGTTTTTTTCTCTTTAAATAAAATTTGAAAAAGATTCTTACAAAAAAGAAATAAATAATAACACGACCTTTTAGACAGGACTTTTCAGTGAAGTAAGATAAACTACTAGTAAAAGTGAAACAGATTAGCTTATTTTGATCCAATACTTGTCTCTGACTTTGTTTAATATAGAACTTGCAGCCTTAAAAATGCTCTGAAATATGCTTAGTATTTAATACAGTATTACTTCAACTGTATCTGTACCTGTATGGTACAGATATGTATGAATTCCCCAGGAAGAATTTGAGAATTTCCTAAGCAAATATATTTTCCCTAGTAATGGATAGAGAAATAAAGATTTAAGCATTAGTAATGAATTAAAGGTCTCACAATTATCAAAGCAAAGAGTAAAGAAAAAAATGAAAAAAAATTGTATTATCAATATTGAGTTAGGGTTACTTGTGATGCTTTTATTAATATTTCTTGTATATTTGTATTTTTGGAAATTAGAATGTTCTTTAGTCAGAAAAACTTAATTAACAAATTTTGGTGTGGATATGTTGGCAAAACATGGATCTATGCTTCTTTATTTACAAACATATTTTCTTTATACTTTATAGAAGATATTTTAACTCAGTAATCTAGGCTTTTTTTCCTTTTAGGATTTTATAGATTTTATGTCATTATTGTAAATCTTTTCTTGCTTGCATTAAAATGGCAAATCTAATTCTTCTGGCTCTGGAAAGATATCATTACTGATTTGGGTAGCTGATTTTAGTATTTTCTCCCTTGCTTTGATTTTCCTGGTTAAACCTCTTTTAGACAGGGCTCCTTTTTTGATGTTAAATTGATGGAGTGGGAACTAATCTTACCTTAATCCTCTGTCTGAGGCTACAAAATTCTGAATTGTAGATTTTAATTCTTTGTTTTTGTCTGGTTTGTTGCTGTGGGAAAATCCTCCCAGGTTTTCAGCTCAACGATGTAATCACGGGGCTTTTGATTATCAACTATCAAATGCTAATCTTTCATCTCTTCCATAATACAGTTTAGTTATCTTTTCCTCCCTTCTACTTTGTGACCCTAGAATTTCTGTCTAATTGCTCCTGTGAACCTGTAAAATATGTGCAGATTTCTGTTTCTTGGTCATTGTTACCTGGTATAAGTTTTGTTGAAATCCTCACCACTTAGTGCTTATTTAGGACAGCATTTGTTGTTTTTGTTTTGTGTTTGTGAAGAATAATGTAGCCACACAGAGTTCATTAACTTTCCCTTGTCCTTCTGCTTCTTTTCAGTTGATTCCTCAAGTCCTAATGCCTTGACTGATGTGTCTTCATATATTACAAACAAATTCTGTACACTTTTTTATTTTGTATTGTTTGCAATATGAGACTTGGTCTACATCAAGCTTTTTCATCATTCTCAGAAGCATAAGTTACAGAGAGAGTTGATTTAAAGCCACGAAAAGTATTTGGGAGAGCAGCGAACAGTAGGGATTTGAGCTAAACAATATGGATTAGATTATATATAGATTACACATGAATTATATGTGGATTGCATATGAATTATAAATGGGTTATATATGGAATATATATGGAGATTATGAAGAAAATACAGAACTATATTTTTGTAATTAGTGAGCTCAATGATCACTATGGCTTCAATGGACTCAAAATTGAATCATGATATCACAACCAGAAATATCATCCTGTGTAAAGTTACTAATTTAAATGTTATGATTTTGGGTTTGTTGTTCATTATATAATGTCTTCAGACACTTTCTAAATTAACTTGTACTACGTAGTGTTCTGTAATTTACTTTGTGAACACACTGTCTTCTTCCCCAGTGCACATTAGGCCGAGGTGGTCCAGGCTGTCCTAGCAGTTGTACCTGTACCACAGCAGGTGTTCTTACTACATCATGGGCTGGTCCGGTGTATCTCATTGGCAATCATCACTGACAGTGACGATTCAGTTAATGGGAAGTCACCACTCTAGGTGTAGAAGACAATGCAAAGATAGGTAACATATGCCTTTAGAGCCCTGTAGTGATTCATATTAGTTTCACCAATATCTTTTCAGTTAGAATTCAATTCTCATAGTCATATTTAGTTGTAAAGCTAAAATTACAGTTTATATCCATGCTTAGGAAGGTAAAGGTATACAATTTGTTGGTGGACAACAAAGAATGTCTGCCTCAATTCTAGACATATGTAGTTTAGGACATAAAGGATGGTTTAGAAACGTGATATTTCTATACAAAATGTGTAACATAACCCCAAGAATATACTTAGTTCTAGAAAAATGGAAGATTCAGAGGTAGCAGTGGCTGACAGAACTCATACATTGTTTTTACATATTATCTGATTTATATTCAATAGTGTATTTGGCCTAGAAAAGCCATGTTATTCTGGTTATAAGAGTAAAATATGTTCATTTTGGCAATGTGATTAATAATTTTACAATATAAAACCTTACTAATATGATTTTGTATTGTCTTACTAGTTTATGTAGAATATATGTATTTCCAACATTAAAATTGACATATTAAAATGATGAGACTAAATCATAAGAAATTTTAGATATTAGGCATTTTTAAATTATAACAATGTTAGTTCCATATGATTTAAAATTACAAAGCTAAAAATAAAGAATAACATACATTTATCACTCAGAAAAATAAACTGTATTTGATAGTGTAATATTTTATTTAAAATATGTAATATAATGACCATGTAATTTTTCAGCATCATCATTTGAGGAAGGAATTAATTAGTGAACATATATCTTTTTTTACTAGTGTAATTTAACTAGTTAAAATTGTTGGGAAAAGCTATTAATATATTTACTATTAAATTGTTTGCAATAACTAGCAGGTAGAAAGAAACTACAGATAACAGCAATGTTTTATATTCAAACTGTTGAAGACAAAAAAATCATATTTTATCTGGATAGTGGTAAGTAAGAGTTCAAAGAAAGGAAAAACAATTGTTGTTACATAGGTAACGATATCTAGATGTAAAAAATTGGTAAAATGTTGAAAGTATGATAGATACTCTAGCGTTTTTATCATTAAAATTCTGGCTTTACTTAATGATCCTTTAGTTTGAAAAAGGTAGCTATCATTAAGTGACCAACGTATTCCTAATTTTATGAAACATAGAACCATGTAAGCTAAATTATACTCTATTATAAGCCAAAACCGAGAAAATGAAAATTTTAAATAACCCTAATATTATAATTCACTTGAAGATAAAGAACTGAAATCCCAAGTTGCTGAATTAATTTTATTTCACTTGACCAAATTAATGATGCTTAAACAAACATGTTTTATTGAAATTTTATTGAGTCTACTTTTTAAAATTTCAGGTCATTTACCTTATCGAAGTAAAATTTCATATCTCGGTTGTTTTTGTAATCTTTATTAATTCTCTTCTGAAATATTGTGTTTTAAAATCACTCAACTGATAGCAAATGAAATATAACAAATATCTGTCAAAAGATGAAGCTCTGAGTTTTGGTCATCAGTATCTACTAATATAGATCATATTAAAAGTTTTTATAGTACACATTTGAAAGTTTGTTAAAAAGTAACCATTTTATATTTTCTGTATAATTTATATTTGTATTTCTGTGTAAATAATTTTGATACATTTTAGATAAAGAGAGCTATTTAAATCTCATCTTTCACTTAAAAGTTAAAAATACTGTGCACCCTAGAAATTCTGAGTCCTGGTCAAGTTTATTTTGTTCTTTGCTAGTGTTTCCTATTTTAAATAGAAAAAATGAAAATTGGTTTGCCACTTCTGTATTTAGTTGGCTTCAACTATTTTGAGACCACAGATCTTTGATGGACACGGTTTATAAAGCTACTAGTTTGTGATTTACTGTCCTGATAGCTGTTAATCCTGTCCATATTCTACTTGGCAGTGGAGACCTTCCTCAGATTTCACTCTTTTCATAAAAGCATCAATCTGGTAGAAACTGATAATATCATACCAATAAAAGTTCTTGCTTATTTTTAGTAGAAAATATATAAGTACATTATGAAAACATGTGAATCCTATATTAAGGCATGAAATGAAAATATCTGTTTAAATTACAGAATCTCATGTTTTAGTGAGATACTTGCAGCAAGCCTGATTTTTTTGCTTCACTTTTAAGAATTGTTGAATCTCTTCACACAAATTTTTCTTTGGTTTTGAAGTTGAATAGCTAAGTTATGATTTATGTGGGTTTCTTTCCAAAATTATTTTAATGGATAAGTGGCATGGGTAGTGGAATGGCTAAATCAGAGAAATTAATGTAAGCATTAGCTCATGTACTTGTTTCCTGGTAGTTCAATGAAATCTATTCTCAGCAGTTTTTAAGCATATATTATATTTTTATGAATTGTAGTAACCATGTTGTACAGTAGATCTCCTAAAGTTGTTCACCTTGTCTGATATTTTGTATTATTTGGTGGATATATTTGCTATCTCCATTTCTCTAATATTTCAATAATATATTTCACAGAAATAAAAATCAAATTCCTAAAATTTACATTGAATCACAAATGAACAAAATAGCCAAAACAAATTTAACCAAAAAGAATAATTCTGGAGACATCATACTACTTAATTTTAAAATGTATTTTGAGGCTATGGGAAGTAAAGTTGTATGGTTTGTGAGATTTTATCATGCAATTTCTGTTGTACAATGATGCTATACAATTTTCAGTGAAAGCCATTCTGTTAGTACTATTTCAATAGGCATTATATTATACCTTTGAATAGATTTTACTTTTGTCTGAACATCACTTTTTTATTGAAAGAGAAAAAAAGCAAAACAGAAAACAGGGTAGAAATAATACAGAATTTCAAAAAAAATTAACCCTAAGAAATCACTAGTTGATAAATTACATATTGTCATCTTAGAAATAGTTGTTCAAGTCACAAAATTAAAGCATAGAAAGTAGACAATCAAAGAATGAGAGTGCAAATTGTTCTGTTCAATGATCTAACAAAAACTTAGTAATATGGTCATCTATCTCACACACTTAAACATACATGCAGTTATATCCTTTAGAACACTTTCCTTCCCTTCCTTTTGTACAATAGCTATTACACAGTTTGGATCCTATTACTCCTACACTTTTTATTACTTTTCACATCAGAGAGACAATGTGATACTTATACATATGATTCTTATTTATTTCACTTAGGAGGATAGTCTCCAGTTGCCTCCACGTACCTGTAAAAACCTCAAGATCATCTTTTTTATTGCTGAGTAATATTCCATTGTATAAAAATACCACATCTTTTTCATCCCCTCTGTGGTTAATGGGCATTTAGGGAGTTTCCAAGATTTAGCTATTACAAATTATGCTGCTATGAACATGGGTGCACATATATCCCTGTGATATGACATTTTCAGTTTTTCTGGGAAAAAACACAGGAGAGGAATAGCTGGATTGAATGGAACTTGCTATCCTAGTCTTCTAAGGAATCTCCATACTGATTTCCATAGTGGCTGCACCAGTCTACACTGCCACCAGCAGTGGAGCAGTGTTTAGTTTCCCCCGCAGCCTCACAAATATACATTATCAGTTGCTTTCTTAATGGCAGCCATTCTTTCTGGAGTGAGATGTAATCTCAATGTTGTTGTAATTTGCATTTCTCAAATGACCAGTGATGGTGAACATTTCTTCATTTGTTTATTTGCCATTTGTATATCTTCATCTGAGAAATGTGTGTTTATCTCAGAGGCCCATTTTTGGAGAGGGTCTTTGAATTGGGGGGGCCTGATATTTTTTAATTCTTTATAGGTTTTGTATATAAGTCCTTTGAGGGCTTGCTGGTTAAATGTTTTTTCCCATTCTGTTGGTTTTCTTTTCACTCTGTTGGTGATTTCTTTTGAAGTGCAAAAACTTTTCAACAATATAAGATCCCAGTTGTTGATTCTTTGAAGTGTTTCCCGTGCAGTTTGCATTTTGTTCATGAATTCTCTGCCTACCCCTATGTCTTCAAGACTTCAACCTACCTTGTCTTCAGTAGATTTGGTGTTTCTATTTTAGTATTTAGATCTTTGATCCATTTAGACTTTAGTTCAGTGCATGGTGATAGGCATGGGTCTGGTTTCAGTCTTTGGGATGTGGAAAGCCAATTTTTCTAAGACCACTTATTAAAGAGGCTATCCTTCTTCAAGTGGACATATTTAGCCCCTTTGTCAAATACCAGGTGGCTGAGTGTCCTTGTAGATATGTTTGCATGTTCTAATCTGTTCCATTGATCCTCAGGTCTATTTCTTTGCCAGTACCATGCTGATTTGATCACTGTGGCTTTGTAGTACTGTTTCAAGTCAGGAATTGAGACACCTCCTGCCTTGCTTTTGTTGCCCAGAATTGCCTTTGCTATTCTAGGTTTCTTCTGTTACCAAATGAATTTTAGGAGTATTTTCTCTAGATCTGTGAGGTATGTCAGTGATATTTTGATGGAGATTGTGTAACAATTTTGGGAGTATGGCCATTTTCACAATGTTGGTTCTTCCTAGGCAAGGGTGAGTAATGTCCTTCCATTTTCTAATATCCTCTTCAATCTCCTTTTTAAGAGTAGCATAATTTTCAGCATATAGGTCTTTTACACTCTGAGGTTGATTCCTAAGTATTTCATTTTTTGGATGCTATTGTGAAGGGCGACATTTCCATAATTTCTCTCTCAGTGAGTTTTTTTGTTGGTGGACAGGAATGCTATTGATTTCTGAGCACTGACTTTGTATCCAGGTACATTTCTGAATTTTTTTTATTACCTCTGGTAGTCTTTTAATGGAGTTTTTGGGGTCTTCTATGTAGAGTATCATATTATCTGCAAATAGTAATAATTTAATTTATTTTTTTCCTATCTTTTTTCCTTTTACTTCTCTCTATTGTCTGATTGCCCTGGTTAATATTTCCAGAACTATATTGAATAAGAGTAGTGATAGTGGACATCCTTGTCTTGTTACTGATTTTAGAGTGTAAGCTTTGAGTTTTTGTCAATTTAGTATAATGTTGGCTGTTGGTTTGTCATAGATAGCCTTTATAATATTGAGGTAGATACTGTGTATTCTGAATTTCTGAGGGGTTCCATCATGAACAAGTGTTGGACTTTGTCAAAAGCTCTTCCTGTGTCTATTGAGATGACCACGTGGTTTTTGTTTTTGGCTCTGTTGATGTGGTGTATTACATTTATTTGATTTGCATATGTTAAACCATCCCTGCGTTCCTGGAATGAATCCACTTGGCCATGGTATATAATCTTCTTGATGATTTGTTGCATTCTATTTTCCAATATTTTACTGAGAATCTTTGCATCAATGTTCATTAGTGAGACTGGCCTTTACAATTCTCCTTTTTGGTTGAGTCTTTCTCTGCTTTTTCAATCAGAATAATACCTCCAGACATGATTTATGGGGGATTGTTTCCCTCTCAATTTCATTGAAGAGTTTAAGGAGCATTGGCATCAAATATTCTCTACATCTCTTATAGAATTCAGCCATGAATCCGTCAGGTCCTCAGCTTTTCTTTGTTGGTAAGTTTTAATTACATTTTCAATTTCAATAGCTGATATTGGGTTGTTCAAAATTGCTATATTTTCTTGTTGAGCTTTGGTAGTTCATGTGTTTCTAGAAATCTTTCAATTTCCTCTGTGTGTTCCATCCTATGTGAGTAGAGTTTTCCAAAGTAGGTATTCATAATCTTTTGAATTTCCATGGGACCTGTGGTAATTTCCTTTTTGTTCAGTCATTGCATGACTTTGAGTTTTTTTTTTCTTGATAAGGTTAACCAGAGGTTTATCAACATTTTTATTCTCTCAAAAAACAAGCTTTTTGATTTAGTAATTCTTAATTTTTTTTTAGTTTCAATTGCATTAATTTCTGCTCTGATCTTTAAAATTTCCTCTCTTCTATGAGTTTTGGGTTTAAATTGCTTTTCTTTTTCTAGAAGCTTGAGATGTAGCATTAGGTTGTTTATTTGTGCTCATTCTGTTTTCTTGATATGACAATTTGCTGCTATGTATTTTCCTCTTAAGACCTCTTTCATTGCATCCTGCAAATTACAGTATGCTGTTTCTGTATTTTCATTGATTTGTAAGTATTGCTTTATTTCTTCTTTAATTTCATCAGCAACCCACTGGTTGTTCAGAAAATTGTTTAATTTCTGTGTATTTATGCAGGTTTTGCAGTTTCTTTTGCCATTAGTTTCCAATTTCACTGCACGATGGTCAGATAATACACATGACATAATTTCAATCCCTGGGCACTTACTTAAGAATGTTTTAAGGGTTAATATATGGTCTATTTTGGAGAAAGTTTAATGTGCAGCTGAGAAGAATGTATGCTCCTTTGTGGTTTGGTGGAACACTCTGTAAACATCTACTAAGTCCAATTGCTCACAGGTATGATTCAGTTCTATCATTTCTTCACTGACTTTTTGTCTAGTTGATCTATCTCTTTGTGACAATGGAGCATTAAGATCCCCTTTTATAATTGTGATCTTGTGTATTTGGATTTTCATGTCCATTGGTATTATTCTTGTATAGTTGGGTGCTCCTGTATTTGGTTCACACATATTTATAATTGTTAGTTCTTCCTCATGAATTTTTTCACTAACAAGTGTGTAGTGACCTTTTTGATCTCTTTTAATCATTTTAGGTTTGAAGTTCACATTGTCTGCAAATAGAATAGCTATTCCTGTTTTTTTTCTGGGTTCCTGTTGCATGGAATACTGTTTTTCATCCTTTGACCTTTAATCTATGAGTTTCCTTTTGGGTCAGATGTGTTTCTTGTATACAGTATATTGTGGGATCATGTTTCTCAATACATTCTGTCAGCCTATTTCTTTTGATAGGTGAATTGAGGCTATTTACATTTATGGATAAACTGATATGTACTGGCTCAACTTTGCCATGTTATGTTCCAGTTGTTTATTTTCTGCTTTTCTACCTTGTTTAATTGCTTGTCCTACCTGGTGGTTTCTTTCTGTTGTTGTTCTGGAGATTGCAGTTACTTTTATCTCTATCTAGTATATCTTTCAATACTCTTTCTAAGGTTGTTTTGGTGGACATGAATTTCTTCAGTCATTCTTTGTTGTGGAAGTATCTTGTTTCTCCATTAAATTTGAAAGAAATGTTTGCTGGGTACATCAGTCAGGGGTAAAAGTTGTTTTCTTTCAGTGCTTGAAATACCTCACTCCAGGATCATCTTGCCTTCAGGGTTTGAGCTGAAAAATCTGCTGTGATTCTAATTTGTTTTCCTTGATAGGGTTGTATCTTTTCTCTAATAGCTTTCAGTATTCTGTTTTTATGTTGTATGTCTGGGATCTTAATTATTATGTGTCTGTGTGTAGTTTTATGGTGGTTGTGACTGTTTGGCATTCTATATGCTTCACTTATCTGCATATCAGATTTTTTCCCAATGTTTGGGAAATTTTCTGCTCTTATTCTGTGAATAGTTTAGCTATATGATTTCTGTTGACTCCTGCATCTTCACTGATGCCTATTAATCTTATACTGTTTCTCTTGGCGTCATCTTGAAGCTGCTGGATTGTTACTTCATGCTGTTTTGTTATTTTTAAAATTTCTATCCTTTCATGATTGCTAATTGCAATCCTGTACTCAAGGTCTGAAATTCTATCTGCAGCTTCATTTAAATGGTTTTGCCAGCTTTCAATGCAATGTTTTTTTTCTTGAATACCTCTTTGAGTTTTTTTCTGGGTTCTGCTTGTTTTGTGTATTGTTCATTCAAGGTTTCAATCAGTTTTCCATGATCTTGTACTTTTTTTTATCTATTTCTTCTCTAGCTGTGCTGAGCAACTCCTTTACTAAGGTGTTTATTTCTGTGATTTCATGGGATATTATTTCTAATTTAATTTTCTCTATAGCCTCATGGATTTGTCTTTTTATGTCACTTGCTATCTTCTCAGATTTCTGGTGTGTGACTTTTAAAGTCCTCTATTTCAATGTCTGCTTTACTTGCTCCTGATGGACTAGATGTTTGAGATTGGATTTTGCGTTTTTGTTTTGTCATTTTCACCTTTCAGGCTAATATTTGGTTTCTCAATTCTGCTAGTCTCACCTATCTGTAGTGCGTATCTTAGGGTCCTACTATGTAGGTTTGGGGGGATGGACCCATCTTTGTGCAATGCTGATGGTCCTGTGTCCCACAGCGGACACCTGGAAGGTGAAGCACTGAAGCAGCAGGCTTGGGGGGCCCAGCCTTGCAAGCCACTTATGGTCCTGTGTGCCAAAGCAGATGGCTGAAAGGTGGGGCATGGAAGGCGTGGGCTCAGGGTGTCTGGCATTGCATGCCACTTACAGTCCTGTGTGCTACAGCCACATCTCATTTGTCTATGTTGGAAATCTCTGTGCCCCACATAGTCTTACCCAGTAATGTTACTGGCATTTTACCTTGATTTCCCTACATTTTAAATTTTTCTTCCACTTTAACAATTTATTTTTTACCCATTATTTTATTTCTAGGAAGCAGTTTTTAAATTTTATACTGATGATGTTGTCTTATATATTTTGTATAAAGTTTTATGTGTAACATTATAGTAAATATAGTTGTTAGTTCTACTTTTTCACAGCTGATGGGTATCTATACCATTTATCATAAAAGTTGTTTTTTTTTTTATCTCAGAGACATAAATGTAACTTGAGACCTTTAAAGTGTTTTGGTCATGTGACTTACTTTTTACAATGTGCCATCGTTATATATGCTGTCATCCAGGGCTAGAAATGTGTTCACACAAAATAACCTGTTTTCTTGTGTTTTTACCATTGCTATGAATGAACACACCTTGGCTATGCCATGAGTACCAGTTGTAGAAGAGACCCAGGAAGCAGACCAGACCTCAACCTGTAGCCAAGAATTCAACATCCAGTGTTCATTTTTGTCAACAAAATCACCATAGGTGACCTGTAAACCCATGAGAAACATGTGATTCCTGTTTATTTTTTGTTACTAGATATGTGTTGTGTGTGTTTTCAAGTGTGTACATTCATGTATGTGGTTGATTTTTAGCAAGCACTGATGTTCACGGATGACATACATGTACTCAAATTTTTAATTTTATTATTTCCAGTTACACTATAAAATAATTGTGCATGAATTTTCCACTGTATGGGATAATTTGATTAAATAATTGGTTATTCTTATAAGTTTGCACTTGCTCTACTTCTTATCTCTTTTTTCTCTTATGTAGCATTTATCTGGTGAGTGTTATTTACTTTTAATTTTTGTTCCTCCATTTTACCTGAAAAAAAGAATAATGCCCAAATTATTTTGTTTTGTATGACTTTATGTAACTCCCTCCCCACACTTGTAAGAATTTTTTCTTCTCCATAGAACTATAGTTTTGATTTTTGGTTTTAGGTGACAGTGACCAACTTTGGTTAATTAACTTGAAATAAATTTTTTAATCTCTGATTTTATTAATGGAATATTTGTAGTTTGCTCATTTGAATTGAAAATTTATCAATAGAAATCCATTATTTTCTTAGAAATAGTCAGTTTTGGGGTTTTGTCTAGAGAGTTTTATAAACCGTGTTTATCCCCCCCATCTGTCTGTCTCTTTCTTTTCTTTTTTTCAGCAGGACTTGCTCTCACTCATTAACTCAAAACAAAGCATGAATGTGCCACCTGCATCTCTGTGTTTTTATCTTACTGCTTACCACTGGAGGAGGGATCCTGGGTGAAAACGATCTTCACTGGAAAACCGAATGCACCTAAAGGCTGTAAATGTCTACTTCCTTAAGGACACTTCCTTAGTCGTTTTATTGTTCTCTTTTGGTTTTTGTTGCTAAGGGTTTCTTTATCAGTAAGGCTACCTTGATATTTTCTCAGTTTTCCTTATGTTTAAGAGTGAACTAATGATAATAACTTGAGCTATACTAAAAACCCTGGAAGAGAAAATTACTCTGAAGAGTTTTTATTTAATCTTATATTCGGTTGTTATTTTTACGACTCAGTCTGATTCTCTGCAAATACTAATACATTTACATCAATTTGCATAAATTTGTCACATGGCAAATAGTGAGAAGAGGATCATGAGGTGATCCACTCAACACTGTTTATTCTCTGGTAGATTTAGAAAAATTATTTTAGATGATTGTATCTCTTTATAATTTGTGTCCTTTGTTCAAAAATTTCCAGTCTTCTTGTGTACATCTATCTGTTCAGTGTAAAGCAGTAAGCTATTACTATATTTTACATTCTTATTTTGAAATTTTCTTTACTTCTTTTGACTTTCAACGTTTTTGTAAAGACACTAGTGCTTCAATCATATATTTCATTTCAAACTGATTTCCATTTCACAGACTTGTTTTTGTACTGGAGATTGAACTCATGACCTTGTGCTTATCAGGAAGGTGCTTATGCCACTGAGCTAAATCTACAGTCTCTCAAGTTAATTTCCTTAAGAATGATGTATATATTCATTTACTAACATTTCCAATTACAGTTCTAGTGTTAAATTGAAATATGAATATTTCAGTTAGTAATTTATTTGATATTTTCACTAGTGTACATCTCAATTTTTTTTGTCTTATGAGATAAGGTTTCATTATGCATTTCAGGCTGGCCTTGAACTCACTTTGTAGATCAGGTTGACTGCTAAATCACAGCAATCCTCCTGCCTCTCGAGTACAGAGTGCTAAAATTACAGATAGGAACAATTACATATAGCCATTTAAATTTTTATTAGCTTTTATTTCACATGATTTTTCTATTTGTGTTATTTTACTACATTAATTGATATTCCACTTTTAAAGGAATGTTTTCTAAAAGTTTTTTATGTAAATTGCAACCACTTTCTTATATTTTTCATTTTTTTCCTGTGGTGGTAGAATCAGAATAGGATTATGCATATTTGTATTTCATATCCTATTGGTGTGAATTATGTGTTCTTTAAAACTAAAACTATATTCAATTTCTACCTCTATTATTGTTTTAAATAATGTTATGCATTCTTTTTAAAATTCTAGTTAAAACAGGTGGTTTATTTTTCAGTCTGAGGGCTTAAATCTACAGAACAGTGCACTGGGAATCTTCAGAATTATAGTTAATTGAATACTTGAACCAACTGTACAAGTTACTGAACTCCAGTATTTGCATCTGTTGAAAACTCCCATAAGTGCATGTCAGATAGAAAGTGCAGGCTCTGCGTAGTTATAAAAGTAATCCTTACTCTCAAATCTATACTTTACTCTCTGTAGCAAGAACACAAGTGAATCTGAAAGTGATCTTATGAAATTGATTTGTTAATTAACATATTTTTTACTGTTTAAAACAATGAATAAACAGGAATGATATATTCTGAGTCACACTTATACCAAAGCATAATTCTTTAAACATACTCTTAGGCTTTTCATGGAAATTGATTTTATATTAGATGTGCAATTTGTAGCAAAAATGGGTATTTTTAAGTAATCTATTAAATTAAAATAATTAAAATAATACTAAATGTGTTTGAATGATAAAATCACCACTATTTAGTATCCTGCATTGAAAGATATTAAATTTACATTGCTGATATGAATACATAAGAAGTTTGATATGTATAGTAAGTGTAGTGAAAATAAATAATTTATTATGTGTGGTGAAAAATCAATTGATTTACCTTTAAATCAATCTAGAATTGTATCCAAATTGATTAATGCAAGTAAAATATGACTGGGAATGTAAAAAAACTAGATCTTTAATATTTATATATTGAAATGAAGAGAAAAATCTTTAAACTTTCTAAAAGACAGCAGGCCAAATGGCAGTATTTAATTTCTATAACTGTACAAAATATTATACAGGCAGGGAAAATAATATAATATTTAATATACTGCACACAATTCAGTTGATGAACTATTTCAAACCACTTTTCTATACGTCACCTCAATTGTTATGACTAGGACTAGACAACATACAGTATTTTCAGGCAAAATCCTGTTGGGTAAGTGATTAGACAAACATCATTATGTCTGTATAAAAATAAACAATTGTTTAAATTAAATGACTATTTCATAGTCCACAGGGAAGAGCAGTTTGATCTATGTATGGATCAAGATTTTACTTAGGGATGAAAATCTCATTGCTCTGGGAAGAAAAACATAAAAGAGCAGGGAACACATGGCATGCAGGAAATTCTAGGAAATGCGTAGTGCTGTCAGAGCTGGCAAGAAGAAGCTCATTCGTGACGTGACATACTTTTCCTTCATTGCTGCATTTCCCTTCGGTGCCATCTCTCTTCCCACGTTAAACCTGCCTTGTACTCGTTTAGGGACAATAAAAAGGCAGAACTTAGATTTTCAATAACTGTCAGACACTGAAGAAATAAAATTTTCAGAAAATATGCAGAAAGAAAAAACAGGGAAGGGTATTCACATTTTTCATTATTATCCTTGGAAGGAAGGGAAGCTATAAATGGTCACTTTAAAGAACTACACAGAAATATTCCAGAAATTAACACAGGCTGGATCACAGACATGTTAATCTTAGTTTATAGTAAATTCTGTGTTCTTTCTTCCTGTATTTTTCCCATTAGTATAGTGATAAAAAATTCCTTAAATACACACATATTGAGAGACAACACAATTCTTAAAAGTATTTAAACTTCTCCTTAACTATTCACTTAATGAAAATACCCTATAATGCTTCAATTATATTTTTAATATTCTATTGGTTTTTATAATACTCTTCCAAAGTAACAATACTAGATCTGTTCCTACTGTTTCTTTTAAAAAAAATTTTTTTAATCTGCTATTTCTTCCTAAGCTTGTTGAGTTCTTCCTTTTGCTCAAAACTCATCCTCCTGGAAAAATAGTTCTTATACTCAGGTTAAATTTAGTTTTAGTTCATCTCTTATTAGGCAAAGAACAAGGATGCTATGGATGATGGTTTAAAAAGCTAGCACAGATATTCCTAATTCCTAAAGTCTCATTGTTAGCCGCATACTTCTGAGAGGCCGTTTATACCAGGTGCCATGTTAAACTTATCATATTAAGATTTCCAAGTCAGAATGCATTTTATATATTTCTGTGGTCTGATACTTCCAAATGTAGGCATAAGTGCCATTTTTACTATGTTAACATAATGATAAAAAGTAAGCAGCATTCAAAACTTCAGAAAAAATGCTCTTCCATAAAATAAGAAAGTTCCAATGAATGTTAATGTGGTACTTTAAAGCAATTAGGTAGTTAAGTGATTTCTGTTATAGATAAGTGACTCTACCAAATGTTATCCACACTTAAGTTGTGTTTGGTCTACTTAAAAACTAAGATACTGAGCATATTACTTATTCTTCTTAAACATGTTCTCATTCTCTAGCTGTAAATTCAAATTGGCTGTGAAATGGTTTGTTACCTTCATAAATATAAACTTGCTCTAGCTACAATTTTAAATTTAAATCGGGTACCACAATTTATATACTTTCAATAAAATATGTAGTAAGAGTTCAAGAAATGTTATCAGAATTATTATTACATAATTTCTTGCCTTTTTTCCCATTTGCAATTTAGGAATTTGTGTTTCACAATTTCTCCCTCTGGTTTAGCAACTCAACAAGAGCAAACAAATATATCCTTAAATTGACAGAACTGGTATCTAATATACTGGAACTTTAGGAATCATCATACAAATATTTGCTGAATGATATTTAGTACTGATGATCTCTTTATTCTAGGTACATTATTAAATATTTGTTTTAGTCTGAAATTTCTTTGATTAAAATTGGAAGGGAAAGGCAAAGACTATTGGCGATCAGCCTCTTAATTTGTGTGAAAGAAAACAATATAACCATCCCATGTATTTTTGAATGAAGTATCTATAAGAATTACAGTGACACAAAAATTACAATGAAGTTTTGTCAATACTAATAGTAAAAAAGTCAACATTATTCTTCTGTAATATAATAACTTCAGTATCTTTTTTCCTCTGGGTTAGAATGAATTTTGATTTTTAAAAAGTCTTAATGAAACAAGAAGAAAGACAAGAGAATGGTATTAGTCATTTTTACTTTTCTGTAGTTGATTTAGTCTTAAATCTTTTGCCTGGTGTGGAACGTAAGGCTATAAACAGTTTTTAGGAATTTGTATTTTTACATTTACTTAGTGATGATGCAAAAAGCAAAGGCCTTTCTGTCAGGCACGGTTATGCACTTTCATAGTCCCAGCACTTGGGAGCCGAGGCAGGGGAATCATGAGTTCAAAACCCATTGAGCCAAAAGTTTTCTTGGGCATCATTGTTGAGGACTGGAGGTTACAAGTTGTGTTAGAGGTTGATTTATCACATATATACAGCTTTACTCAGCTTGGAAAATAGAAACACATGATACTTGAACCCCTCCTGACACCATTCTTGCTTGTGAGTTGCTTCTCTCTACATATTTTCCTTAACTTTCAGTTATAAAAGACTTCAGAAAAATTTTCAAATGGAATCTTAGACTAAATAGCTTTGCTGGCATGGCACAATAGACATAAAAATAAACTGTTCATTTACAACTTTTGGACACTGCCCATTCATACTACTTACAAAGGAAGAGCAAGGTTTTTTTGTTTGTTTGTTTTTAGCTGAGGCACAAAAACTTTACCTGAGAACAATGTGAACAATTATATAGTTCTATCTGCTTTCCATGGGAAGCATAACAGTACATGGCAGTATTGTGGGTATAAGGTTCTGTATAAATTTATTTCTCAAGGATATTCTTTAATTCACTAGACAACCTTAATCAGTAGACTAATTTTGTATTTCATTACTTGACTGACATAGCAAATATTAAATATTATTCTATTCCACAAATATTTACTTAGCTGTTGCTATTCTTAGGAATCATGCTAGCTTCATGTAAAGAATAAACAAGGAAAGCATGCTCTTGACATTACAATAGTATATTTCAGAGTTGACAGATAGTAATTGTACTGATATATGACATTCTAAGTGAGGAGGACTCTAGTGCACTGGTTTATCATATCAGAGCATGGCTGGGGAAAGAAAGGTGCACAAAGCTTTCCAGGCAGGAGCCATAGATAATGGAACCCAGCAGTTAAAAATATGAAGAATATTTTAATAAGTTTATTTTATAAATTAGAAAATAGTGATTAAAGGTAATCTGATGGGATAAAAAAGATAGATAAAATCTCACGAATTATCACTGAACTCTAGTGAGGAGCACAGTGAGGAGTCAGCAGAAAATTTTATGGAGCAGAAGAGCATGTTTACTTTTGCATTTTTAAAGATCATCCTCATCTCCCTGTGAAGCCCAGTTTAAAGGAAAGGAAGACTTGACACACTGGAATTACTTAAAAAGTTGTTGAATTAATTAAGTATCCTAAGATTTTAGAGAATATAAGTGAGTCAAAAAATTGAAGCTTTATAATTTCTAAATACAGGTCGTGATGGAAATAGCTAGTTTGAAATTTGCTCATATAAATTGGAACTCATTTATAGGAGCAATTTTGAAAAGGAAAAGTTGTATTCACTTTTGTAATTGTGATTCATGCAGTTTGTACAAATTACAAGTGAATATGGCAAACAAAACAAAACAAAACAAAAAGTCAGATGTGGTATGAACAGCAGCCCTGATAGCATACATGTTTGATTTGAACTAATCAGGGTATAGTTGAAGCTACCATAGTAAAGAATGACTGGATCCAGGAAGCATAAGATTACAATAGTCCTTGGAAAAAGCTCTTAAGATCAATCTTTGGCACCTGCATTGAGGATATGGACCACTATAAAGCACACTGAAAAAGAAGAAACCAAAATGTGACTTGGTAAACCAGCATTAAAGAATCAATGATATGAGTAACTAAAACATTTTGAAGAAGAAATGGTAGAGTATTGGGTGTTGGCATGATTAAGAAAGAGTAGCACTGAGAACAGTTTATTGGGTACAGTTATCAAGAGGCTACTGACTGTCTCTAGGCAATGTCAGTTAAACACTGTAAAGAAGATGCTAATGAGTTAAAAAATGAGTGAGAGGTGACGACACACAGGTAACAAATATAGACTATTAAATGATGGTTGTGCAGTTGTTGGATACAGAAGAGGTTTTTTTGTTTGTTTGTTTGTTTTTTTACAAAACTCAAGTGAACATCCTAATAACATCCATCCTCTTATTAGCAATAAGAGGTGGAGCTTAGAAAAGCTAGTTTTATTATGAATATTTATGATCTTATTATGAATGTTAGTGATCTTATGAAAAAATATCCCCTACGCCTTGAGCTCTCCAACTTTTTTTTGTACTGTGTACATACAGTGAGAGGGTTTTAGTCTATAACTTGAAAAGTGTCCTTACCTGTATCTCTGTATTCTTGGCAACCTGATAAAAAGTGTAATACATTTTACTGCTTATAAGTCTAGAGAAAAAAGAGACAAAGTCTAATAATTAGTATCTCAGGAAATTCAAGTAGTAGTTTCATAAAATAAAATTCAAATAAAAAAATACAAATTTAGAAAACATAATACATTGAAAAATACACGATTAACCAGATGATTAAATAGATGACTTTATTTAGCTATTGCAATAGAGGTACTGATCTCTTAAAAGAACCCTCTCAAAGGAAGAAGGACAGTTACTATTTTTAGACACAGGCAAACAGGAGACATCTGTGTTGTCTAATTTTATGTATCAATTTGGCTATCCTATGGTTCCAAAATGTTTGGTTAAATCCATTTCTACAAAGGTATTTTTAAAATGTAATTATCTTTTAAATTAGACTTTGAATAAAGCACTCTTTTTCATATAGACTTCATCCAGCCATCTGAGGGTTTCAGGACAAATAATGATATATATATATATATATATATACACACACACACAGATGAGTTTAAAAGTGATTAATAGTGAAATAACATCAACATTCAGTAAAAGTTATCTCAAGGTGATCTTTCATTTTCAAAGTATCATACTGTATTTCATTCAGCTTTCTTGTGATTATGTGAGGTGAAAAAGGTGGTTGATGTCAGCTTCCTGACATAGCTCTGCCTAACCACATAAGGGTTGTTTGAAGCGCTGCGATACCGCCTCCTTGACTGCCCCATGGAGACAGCCGCGCGCCTGACAGTGGGGTGTGCGTGCAGCGCAGACGTTCTGGGCAGAGGAAAGGTTCCTATGCAATGGGGGAGAAAGTGTGTGGCAGATTTCATGAGCTGACTCAAACACCATTCGATTTAAAACCTCTGAATTGTTTATTTCTGGAATTTTCCTAGTAATATTATGGACTGTGGTTTGCCATGGGTGACTGAAGCCATGGAAGTTGAAACCACGGGTAAAGGAGCACTACTGCATCCCAAGGAAGAAGCAACTCCTATCAAGGTCATCTTCTTCACAACTGCCGCCCCAGCCATTCCCTGCAGATCCCAGACTTATCAGTCAGTAATCAGGACCCAACTGTGTCAAATACCTTTTTTTTATGTTTTTATATATCTTACACAAAGATAAGATTTATAGGATAAATAGTTTCAAGAATCTCTATAGATTCCCACTTTTAAACAACTGACATGTGTATAAACCTGGGAAAAACTGTTAGAAAGGGCTAAACATCAATTTAAATTCAGTTCTCAGATCATGGTGTGCAATATAAAGACACTAAGAACTTTATCAGAAATGGATTAACTCACCTTTTGCAGTTCTTTTCTCTGTGCTATGTGTGTGCCGTCCGTGAGTATAGTCCTCATGTGGAGATGGTACGTGTGTATAACAGCACAGCTAAATTTCTCTCTTTCCATCCTCTTCACCTCATCTCTTTCCGTCTCTTGGTCTCCTTCCCTTCTTTCTCTCTACAAATGTTCTTTCTCTCTACAGCTATATTTAGCTGTTTATTTATTTTTGGCGTTTCTCACATAAGCCAAACGTTTCATATTTTAGATTGTATGGCTAATTCATCTCACTCTACAGGGTGCACAGTTTTCCCTACAAATGACTGAAGTTTACCCTTGTTTATGGCCATTGTGTATAAAGGCTACATTTTCTTTATCCATTCTTCCGTTAATGGTCACATAGACTGCTCCTAAGATTCAGCTATGAATCGTGCGCCTAAAACACGTATGCGCAGTTTCTGTGTTTCATTTTCAGGACTCTCT
Source organism: Hydrochoerus hydrochaeris (assembly GCA_004027455.1). Classification (NCBI taxonomy): domain Eukaryota; kingdom Metazoa; phylum Chordata; class Mammalia; order Rodentia; family Hydrochaeridae; genus Hydrochoerus; species Hydrochoerus hydrochaeris. The sequence goes on from PVLA01001674.1 coordinate 100,278, forward strand.
ACATGGATGTCTATAATGATTGTACTGCATTACTTTCCCACCAACGATGCAGAAATGCGCCATATCCTTCATAGGTTATCATTTGGTTTCTTGACTACGGTCAATGATTTTGGCATAAAATACACTCTATCCATTTAAGATGGACATTTAGTATCACTTTAATTTGCACTTTTTTAATACCCAGAGATGTTGAACAGCTTTATGAATATTAGTCACTTCTATTTTTTCAGAGAAGTGTTTACTCATTCCAGTTGCCTATTTTTTGATTGGGTCTTACAGGTGGAAAAGCCTAATTTTTAAAATTTTAACTCTTTCTTTCTTTCTTTCTTTCTTTCTTTCTTTCTTTCTTTCTTTCTTTCTTTCTTTCTTTCTTCCTTCCTTCCTTCCTTCCTTCCTTCCTTCCTTCCTTCCTTCCTTGTTTTGTTTTGTTTTGTTTCTTGAGACAGGGTCTCCCTCTGTGGTCCAGGCTAGCTGTGAACTCACCGAGCAGCCTAGGCTAACCTCTAACTCAAGACAAACCTCCTGCTTTGGCCTCCTGAGTGATGAGGTGACAGGCACACAGCACCGTGACTGGTTTACATGCTACTTTCTATCAACATCATTTAGGATGGAAATCAGGAAGTTTCAACATTCAAGAGTGTCTATTTTTTGGTGAAGATATGCACACTGAAAGCAGGCCTGCTAGGCTCAACTCCACACAATAAACCAACGAAATAACTTTTTGGGGAATGGTGAAGTCACAGAAATGTGGGATCTGCTATGGTTTGAAGGGGTAAAATCCATTTCAGGTGTCAATAACTGGTAGCATAATCAATTCTGCATGAATTCTCACATTCAATAACAAAAATCTCAGTAATATAATTTTTAAGAAAGAAGAATATTATAACAGGTATAAATAATTGACTTTAAGCTTAAAATTGGAGAACCTTAGAGAGCAACATTACAAAGCTGATTATATTAAATAATGAATCACAGGACTGAATAGCTGGGCACTCTCTTTAGCTGTCTGTCTCAGATAGAAAGTTGTTATGCTTAAGAAAGTGATAATTACATCAAATTATTATTAGAATGGTTTCTGTACTCATTAAAAATAGAAAAGTAAAATTTTGAAGAATTAATGATTCTTCAGCTCAAAACATATGTCATTCATTAGCTGGTAAAACTCTAAAGACCTTTCTAACAAACTTTTTACAAGTAATAGGATGAAATAATTGTTTTGGGGAGAGAGCACACGGGGTCACAATGTGCAAAACTACTCTTTTTATTTATATTTTTCCAGACAAATCAATCATATTTGTACCTGATGGGAAGAATTATATACCACTTGAAACTTCTAGACCTTTACCTTAAAGATTATTATGGTGGTTTGGATCTTAACTCCATTGGAATGGATGACAGCATTTTACATGTGGGAAATACAGTCAAGATTTTAGGTTGTTGTTGCTCTTATTGAGAAGGAAAATGCCATTAAAGCAAAACTTATAAAATTTTAATAAAACAAGTAAAATAATTCATAATATGTCCTTGGTGAAAATAAGATTGCAATGTGCTTTTGGTGACAGAATGAAACTTGTGATAGAGACAATATATTTCTTTTATTTTAAAGAGAAAATAAAACCCAAAATTTCAAAACAAGGTAATAGGAGAATACTAATAATTAATACACTGTGTAGTATTATCTTCAAAGTATGTTGTATGTTCATTAAATATATGTTTATTTTAATTTTTTTATTAATGGACTAATAGATGTAAAATATATTGACCAGCTTTTTTTTTTTTTTGCCTCTAGTTGCAAAAATAGAAAGATAATTGTTCAAAGCAGGGAGTGAGAAGTGAGCTGTCACTGTTAGAGATAGTTTCTCAGAGGCTCTATAGCCCTTCCATTCCATCCATTCTCCCCTCCAGACTCACAGTATTGCTACCATGGAACTGACGCCTCTGTAGTTTCCTGTGAGAAGAGCCTGACTCCCTGAATGAGGATAGCATGCTTTTTTTTGTTTGTTTGTTATAACCCTTGATGTAATTTTATTGCAACTCCTTAAATCTGAAAATATCACACACAAGCACATACACACATGTAGACACACATATATCTTAAATTTCCTATGTTGTGAACTTAATTTACACCTAGTGAATCAATTCCTGATGATATGAGGTTCAGAGTTCCACTCTCTTCTTTTGTAAAATGAAAATAGCATGGTTTTAACTTATTGTCATTATTACAATTGTTCCAAACATAAATACCATATGAAAAATATTTTGCATATTGTTAAGCACTGTATTAATGTGATAGATAATTATTACATTGAAGAATAAAAATATTATGTCCTATTAGGCAAATACCTCAAAAATATTCAGTGTAAAATACATTTTAGAGTCTTCTAAGGAGTGAGGAAGATCTGAAATAATAAGAAATCAAAGACAAACTTTGACTGAAACATTTAATTTGTTTTTAAATATGTATTTTGATATTTGGAAACACAAAGATAATTTCAGAGCATGAAAAAGTGAATTTTTTTCTAGAAATTATGTTGTCTTGAAAAAACCCAAGACACTTCATATTTTAATATATAAGTAGGATAAGACAATATTTTCTTTTTCTTTTAATTTGAGACAGTAGATTTAGTCACAAAGTAGAAAACCAAAAGCCATTATTTTGTTATTTATTATTTTATTTCTGTCCGATTCTGCATTTCGCAGAAAAGCACTGAGATTTATTAAGAAGTATTACTTTTCTTCCAGTAAAATTTTATTTGTATTTTTGTGGACAGTTTGGTAATTTTATGGAATATATATCAGTAAAAACCCTTCAAATTGCTTCTTAATGCTGATGTGATAAACTAAAGAACAGGTAACCAACCAAATACAAACAGCAGTGACTCAGGAGAAGTCAATAGCAGCAAATGTAAGGGTATATTCTGTAGAGTGTGCTTCTAAAAAAATATGTTCACAAAATATAGTGGCATGAAAAAACACAAAAATTAATTTAAATATATCAAGATTATTTGTGTTGCTACTTAAATGGTTGTGAATTCCCTCTCTTCAATGTGTGCTTCATTTTTTGACTATTAAAGAAAATATAGCTTTTCTTCAATACTGTTTAAATTTGCCTGGACCAACAAAAATATTTGTTTTTCCTTAGTTCAAATTCTATTTTATATCAGCTGAGCAAATTATCTGTTTTAATTATTCACAAAAAATAGTAAAATGACATATATTTCTTCACTAAGGGGAAAAAGCATCAGGTGGTACATTGTTTTAAATTTAAAAATCTAAGGTAATTTTAGCGAGTCATACTTAATTAGGCAAAAATTTAATACTGTAATTGCTTTGTTTTCTGAAAACGGTTTGAAATTAGTACTCTGACAATGATTTTAATGATTACCTGAAAAGTGTTAAACTTTTTTGCAAATGGGTGTGTTCACCAAATTAATGCTATAGGCTCCATGGCACTAATAACATTGAGGTTCTCACTGACCAATGGACTATGATTAGAAGTGGTTGTGAATCCTATGAATAGTGTTTCATAATTATTACGTGTGCAACCTAATTTTAAAATATTTACTAATTCTTAGTGTAGAATTCTAGAAGTTTTTGTCACTTGAGAACACTGTTCTAACAGAAAGATTTTGCTTTTAAAGTACAATTTTCAAAGTTTTATGTTAAATATTTCAAATATTGAAGTCGTATTTATTTTCCCTTATGGTAGGGTAAATAAATAAGTTTCCACATTTTCATAAACCTCCATGTTCTTAATGAAATCAGTATTAAGTGCTAGTGTTTCTCATGTTTCTTTGCTTTGTTTCTTTATGTTGGCTGCAGTGGACATATTTTTCCTCTAACAGCTGATACTATCTTTACATTTGTATTCATTCCTATGTCACAAACTCTCCCATCTGTCCCTTTTTCTTCTTTCATAAATCATAAAATACAACATTGGTTAACTATTCCAAAGCATTCCTTTATGTGACATTTGAAAAACCACAAATATTGCAACCATCTTATTCTAGAATTTTCACCACCCGAAATAGAACCCTCCCAACATCCCCCATTCTCCAGTCCCTGTAAAATAGAAATTTCCTTTCAGACTGCTTAAGTATGAAATACTTTGTTATATTTGGGAGATGCTGTATTTGCTAAGAATTGTTCACATTTTAAGATAAACCAGCTATTTTAAGGTGAAATAGCAAGCTGATGAAAAATCATTACCACTCAGATAAATGTAGAAGAAAATATCTCAGGAAATAAGCAAAAACAGAGTTAAGTACTGATAAAATATTGAACAGTGTCCTGGGTGATGCCAAATTTTCAGGAAGAAGCTGTATTAGTTCCTTTAGCCCAATGCTTCCCAAGATGTTTAGCCTTCTCTCCTATTTTTTTTTGTATATCATTAATAAGCTTACAGTAACAGTAACTTCAAAGTAACAATTATCTCCACTCATCTTTAAAACATTACATGTTCTAGCTAAAATATTTTAAAGGCATCAGAACTATTAATACTATCAATATCAGAAAAGAAATAATACCAAATGCAGTCCATATCCTTTACCTTTTCATCTCTAGTGGACATTTCTAAGCAGATAATTTATTTTACTAATGAAAGTTTGAAAATAATAATTACAGTCACTTATGACTGGATGTTGGAAATGACACAAAGAATATTCTCTTGATTTAAAGATAACTTATTTGAAACAAAATTACTAAGATTGCTGTTTAAAATCTAAGAACTTGCCTTAATTGATTAAAAGTTATGCCAATTATAGCATTTTCACATGCTGAAAGAGGTACACTAAAAAAGTGCCTGAGACAGAATAAACTTGTATCTAGTTGGTTTAAAAAAAGAAATTTCTAAATAACAAATTATATCATTAAGTCTTTGGAAATTATACCAAAATGATCATAGTCCTCAGTAAAAGGCAAAGATATGAAGAAGCTTTGTTAGTTTGTATTTCCAGTAATATTTAGAAATGAAACGCCAAAGTCTGGGTTATTTGCTTACAGAATTATGTACAATTTTGGAGGCAAAAAAATTCAGCATGCTTTCTCATCACCCGAGTAAAATGTCAATCAACACCATTCGTTTTTCTTTGCTCTAATTTCTATTTACTGAAGTGAACAGCTGGTTTGGCTTTCTCACATTCTCTTCCAGTTTAAAGTCATCAATTTATAAAATTCAAAGGACTTTGGGATACCATGTGGGCATGTGTGCTCAAGGGACTTAATCATTCTATGGGAAAAGTAATGTTTCCACACTCGAGATGGAGATCATTTCCTTTTTCTGCTGTATGTGACTAGGAAGTTCATGGACTGATGGTCATTTGCACATAAAAAACAGGACCAACAATTAGATAAGAAAATCTTTGAAAACAAAAAAAAGGAGTGACCGAAAGAATCTGCATTCTCTTAGGCATAGATGACTTCTGAATTTTAAAATGCTTGTAGGTTATGTTGCCTCTGGGTTTCAAAGCTATGTAAACTGTCAAATTCACTTTCTATTTCATCCTGTTTGAATTGGAGTTTCGAGTAGATGATTGCTCCCTGAATAGTAAATTTGCTGCAGATGAATTTTAATGATTGATTAGAAGAAAATTCCATTCTCTCCTTTCTCCTTTTCTTCACATACTATGGTCTGTCAAAGTGCTAGCTGAAAATGCATTGCTAGATATGTTTTTTTGCCTGATTTTGTTTACAAGGTACTAGGGGTTATGGCCCAGCTCTTTTTATATTTATGTATTTGTTGTGATTGGATCTGAGTGGTTAAGTGGTCCAGGTTAGTCTCAAAATTCCAATTTACTTCCTTAAACTCCCAGAGGGTAGGATTCCAGGCCTGCGCCCTCAGGGTGTGTTGCTAGGTTTACTTGTTGTTAAGTACAAACATTTACCTAAGTCATGGCCAACGTACTTTTAGTCTAAGAAGTTACTGGATAAAACAGTAGGAACACAGTTATCCTTTTTAAAAATTTTATTAGTACATGTTTACTATAAATAATGGTTACATTCACTGGAGGTAGTTGGGACATTCACACAGTATATTTCAGTTCTTTTTTTTAGCCCTTCCCCCTACCTGTCTTTTTTTTTCCAGCATCAGATTAATTTATCCATCTTATAAAACCTTATAAATTTAATTATCATATATAGAGAGAAATTAAAAATCACACTAATAGGTCAAACAACATATAAAGGTCCTTTCTGGATTAAAACACCTTTTTTTCTCTTCTTTTTCTCATATATATATATATATATATATATATATATATATATATATATATTCCAAAACCCTATACACACTTCAGGAAAAGAATAACTTGTAAAAATGTTAATACTGAATTTATTGAGATATCATGAGATTAACACAAACTACCCTTAGGCTCTACAGTTACAAAAGATGTTCAAAGTGGTGAGCATCAGCTTCCAGATATTTATTAGCATGGTGAACTGCTGCTTGGGTAACTGTGGTCACTGAGATTGCTGCACATGCATTTTCAGTTTCTTTTCTACGACCTGGAAGTGAATGTGTTTTCTGCAGTATATGACATACTCTGAGATCCCTCATGCAAGGATAACACCATCTGGTTGAAGAAACATACTATTTTTCTCCTCCTGAAGTGTATATATATATATATATATATGGTGGATTCTATAAATATGTTCATATTCACATACATATGCAGGACATTGCTGTGGGATCCAGGCTCTCAGCACATAGCGTGTGGACAAATTTCCTGCATTTCTTGTATTTAACACTTCAGGTGACTATTAAAAAACAGTTATGTGTTCTGTATTGTCCTGCTGTCCTTGTAACTCCTGACTACAACACTAACTTACACTGAGCTCGATGTCCTCAAAAAATCCTGCTGATTAACTGCTTTATTCTCAGTAACAAGACAAAAATGTCACATACATATTAATGTACTAGCAATATGATTTTCTCAGCAAGATCTTGTACATTTGATTATCATGAGACTGTTGAACTGTGGGTCTCTGGTAATATCTATGTACAGAAACAATTTTCTATAATGTTTTAGTAGAGTGACTTATGGAAATATTTCATTTCATGTGAACTTTTTCATTCACATAAAATAAAATGAGACAGAAATCCATATAATGAGCTACTTTTTTGCCAAAGAGAAACTTTTAAACACATATTAATTGCTGCACTTACAAATTTTGGGAAACTGAATGATGGTAGCTCAGAGGAACTCTTGCTCTTTTTAAGCAAATTCTTGGAATCCCAAAAGAATTCACACAATTTTGAGTCATCCTAATTCCAAACATAAAAGAAATATTTTGTCATGTAATCTTCTCTATGATGTGCATTGTCTTCATCATTTTATGTCTTTGGGACACATTATCTGACTCCCACAACTTCAAAAAAGAAGAGATTAATATTGGATGATGGTTTTTAGAGGATGATTCAACTCATACAGGAAATGCATGTTGGAAGTGTCTGTTGGAGGAAAGAGACCCCAATCATGGCAGCCAGGAAACAGGGAGATGAGAGGAGAGTGGACTGAGATCTATCCTTTTAGATTTAATCCACAAGTGAACTGTCTTCCCACCAAGACCTATCTCCTAATGACACAGTCAGTTATGGATTTAGCCATGGATTAAAAAGATTGATGAATATAATGACCCCATGATCAACTCATCTTCCAAAGAACTAACTACTGAACACATGCTGTTTTGAGACAACATGTTAGATCAAAACCATATCAAATATGTTTCAAAAATATCACCAAAGTCCTTAATTAAATGACCCCAAAATATTCATTGCAGAATTGACAACTTCTTGAACACACAGGACAGTGACAAAGTGGAGTATCAAGCTACTCAAAGTCCGTATTTTGAAAAGATGCTTTGCATAAGGCACATGCATTATACATCCATATTTTTAAGCCTTTTTTCATCATTTATTTTTAATGTCACACAGGGAGTGTATTAGTCATATTTCCTGTCCCTGGGATGAACTTCCCAACAGCCACAACATAAAGGGAAAGCTGTTTTTGTCTCAAAATTTCAAGTGGGTTCAGTTCCAATTCAGTTGGCTTCTCAACAGAAGTGGTGAAGTGGAAGCACTTGGCTGAGGCGAGGAGCTTGTTGTATGGCAGGGAAAGAGGTGTGGGGCAGGAGGGGAGGGATCAGGAGAACAAACAAAGATTGGTATATCTGTAGGCCAGGATTAGAGGAGGTACCAGAATTCTGGTAATGGAGAAAACAACCATTTTGGGACCTGTTTGAAATGGTGAGCTGACAATACAGAAATAACATGAATGTTATTAATAGAAGCTTATTAGGCTACTTGACAAAATGTTCATACTGTTCTACCATGAGTACTGTTTTACAAACTATCGTTCATATATTAAAAACCTTCTTTGCAGTTTTGATTGTGAATGGACAAATCAGAATTTTATGAGCAGTCTTCTTATTGATAACCTTTTAGATAAAGTTAATTTATTACCATATGTACTTGCCTATACTTACAGCTATATTTATTAATGCTGCAAATATATGAATATTAAAATAAGTGTGTACAAGATCTATATTCATTAGTTCATGTTTACATCCTGCACTTTATATTTTGAATCTTGGATTTCTTTTTTCTTAAATTTCATTTAAAGAGAAAAAAAAAGCAAAACAGAGAAAAAGGGAAGCAATAATACAAAATACCAAAAAATAAAATAAAATAAACACTAAGAAGTCACCAGTTGACAAATTACATACTGTCATCTTAGAAATAATTGTTCAAGTTACAGAGTTAAAGCACACAAAGTGGACATTCAAACAGTGAGACTGTAAACAGTTTTGCTCAATGATCCAACAGAAACTTAGTAATATGGTTAAAAATCCTACACACTTAAACACACATGCAATTATATCCTTTAGAGCACTTTCTTTTCCTGTCTTTTTGACAATAGCAATTACACCTTTTGCGTTTTATTACTCCTACAGTTCTTATTACTTTTTACACAAGAGACAAAATGTGATATTTATAAATATGTGAATCTTGGATTTCTTAATTCTGTTTTTTCCTCTAAATAATTCTTTTTTAGTAGTTAGAAATACAGGCCCTTTGGCTAGGCATGGTGGTATAGTGTAATCCCAGCAAGAGGATTGCTAGAAGTTTGAGGCTAGCCTGGGCTACAACATGAGTTCAAGGCCAACCTGAACTACATAGTGAATCCCTGTCTCAAAAAGCAGAGCATTACAGGTGCTTCTATATTGTGAAACAAATACCACTAGGAAGCACAAAAACTTTTTCATAAAAGTATGGAAAAGCAGATGCTATGCTTCAGAATAAAACTCCTTTCAGAATTTTTTGAACAGTATAAGACCTCTAGATGCAATAAATTATACTTTATAAAAACAAACTTTAAGATTTAAAAGTCTATAATTAATTCCCACTGCCTTGTTGCCATAGCAATTACTGTTTTTTACTGGACAGTGAGATTTGCCAAAAAGAATCATTAGTTTTCTTCTGTAAGCCAGAACGTTTGATTGGTTTATACCTCTTTATCATATGCAGAGCAGGTGTAGAGACAGGCTCATGGAAATTGGTAATGAAAATGTAGAAAGATTGAAGTTAATAGGAAAGTAAATGTAACAAATTCAGATATATTGAAAAAATTTCCATTAATAGTTTAAAATATTTTTACTCCTTTTTAAGAGGAAAAATTCTCTATATTTTTGATGACTTTAAAAATCATCAGCATTTTCAAAGTCTAAAAAATGAAGTTGGTAATTCCTTATAGAAGCTTTGATTGGTTTGACTTTATTAATTTTTGACTTTCAGAAGTATGTCACACTGATGTTTCTTCCATATGATCCTATTAACATTTGTGGATATTGTCACTTAGTTTAAAATTTTTATTTTGCACATAATGTAATAGTAGTTCTTAAAAAATTAAGGGAGCATAAATTACAGATACTATGAAAATTAACAATATTTTGAGCTGGAAATACAGTTCAGTGGCACAGCACCTGCCTAGCAAGTGCAAGGTCCTAAGTTTGACTTCTGGTACCAAAAAAAATAAAAAGTAAAAAGTCCTTGAAAAAAATGCAATTTACAATATGTAAATGTGGAAAATGTGGAAAAATCTTAAATTATATATGACTTCATACTAGCTAAAATTTATATTAAACAATTAAGTCTATATATGTTTAAGTTGCACAATTTTCACCCCACTGTGAAGTAGTATTAACAACAAATCAAATATATGATAGTATTAAATTATATAGTATACAAAGATCATTTATTAGACTGTAAAAGATTTATTTCATGATTCATAAATGCATTTGTATTAGTTTATATAGTTGTATATGGTAGGATATCTTCTCATCACAAAGCAATGGATGAAAAATTTTTCTTTATCACTTAGACTACATTTGAATTTGAATAACTCATCTGGTTAATGTTTTATTGGAGATTGGAAACAAGTATTATAGCATAAAGACACACTGGATAAAAATAGATACTATCATATTTGTGTTTCTCTAAACTTATATAGTTAGCTAAAATACACATATGGAGACTCATTTCATAAACTGATCAATTTAGTTTTCCAAAATCCATTCTAATGACCCATTTTATATAAACAGGAGAGACAAAACATGACACTGGATGAATTTAACAAGATTTTTGTGGAAAATATGGGTGTGGTTTTTTTGTGCAAGAAGTTAAATTAGATACTATTTTATCATAAATTTTAAAAAGTGATGTAAATCAGTAAAACACAGTATGATAGAAGCTAAGGGGAAACTTATAAAGAAGAAAATATATTTGATTATGCTATAAAAGAGATAAAATATGCATTGAGAAATTTCCAGTGAGTGTATCAAAAGGTAAGTTTTTTTATGTGGAGAGATGGATAGTATCTAAAAAGAGGTTAAGGATATTTTATAAAACTGGACCAATATATTATGGAATATTTTTCATTCAGGTGGAACATCCATACTGAAAATAATAATCGTTCTTCTTTGGAGCTAGTATTGCCTACCACCATGTCTTACTCATCTTCATAAACTACTTTGTATGGTAGGACCCCAATCCTAGTTTTTATAGCATTAAACACGATAGTTTTCTTTTTTCCCTGTGTGTTTTTTATGTTATCAACAAATGCTAAAACTGGATCTATCTCAAGCTTAACTCCTGAAAGTTTATTTTTGTAATAAAAGTGATTTGTTGTCATTTTATCCATCATTTCTCATTACTCTGATTTGCAAAGCACTAATTCCACCTGTTAGCCTTTTACCAAGTTGTGAAATAATTTTACATAGCATACAATTTGTTAATACTCCTTGATATGTGGTAAAAATAATATTCATTCATTTCACTAGATTTCAGATTTTTACTGTTAATTGAAATATTTTTTCTTAGAACCTATTTCAGATTAAGCAGTATAGTTTAAGGTTAATAGTTATGTTCCTAAAAGGTAAAATGACCAAACAGTAATACACTAGCTGAAGTCTAATACAATCACTTGAAAACTTAAGACCTTCTGAAGTTGGTCAGTGAAAAAATTGATACTTAAGCATTTAGAGGAATGCAAATGTAACAGAATTAGAAATGATAATTCCACTTTTCTAAAGACAATAAGCTTTTTTTGCCTGTCAATAAAATAACATCTAATCAGAATATATACTGAAATAATACAAAATAAGACTATAACAGTCACATGGAAGGTGAGGTATTACATATATTGAATGCTTTAAGAATATCACAATAATGTTGTTATGACTATTTATAAAAAATTACTTTTGAACCGTTGAAAAATGTTATATACATTAAAATTAATATCTCATAAAATACCTACTTTAAAGTAAATTAATTATTGTAGCTACTCTTTAAGAATAAAAAAGCAGTAAATTACTTTGACATGTATTTAAAAACACCTTTTTAGATACATTTACGTGTAATAAAATGCACCTATTTTTCTCCCACTATGCAATGAATGTTACTCACTCAAGGTGGTGGTTACCTGTTTGATTTTCAACTTGGGAATGCCCAGCTGAGTTGAGTCAGCAAGATTCTGTCCATGGAAAACCCACTTAAAGAGTCTTGGCTTGGCTTGGACTGCCTGCAATGCCTGGAAAACTCCACCTCCTAAACCTAGTTCTGCTGTTGGTCTTTGGCTCCCACCCCTTCTCCTGGAACCTTGGACTACAGTGGATTACCATGCTGGCTTGATGGGAGACTCAGGAACCCCTCACCCAAACAGAAGACCTCAGCAGACTCCAGTCAGTGAGGTCAGTTTGCCCCTAAAATAGAGGTCTGCAGTGGGTAAGTGGGAGCGGAAGTGAAGCTCCCTCCAACTGTAAGACCTTGGTGAACCTGGCAAGGGGGTGAGTGATCCCCTTGTTCATATAGAGACCATCAGACAGGTGGAGGAGTGTGCCAATAAGGCCTCCCACAACTTGGAGAAAATTAAAAGGGTTTATGAGATAGTCAGTGACACAGTAGGGCCTCAGCTGACACAAACACTATAGACAGGGAGATCTGGTGACCTGCAATAACTTGAAGACATAGCAATGACAGGAACTAAGAGTTGACCTACATCAATACTCCTGGGCTCGTTAGCCCAGGAAGAATATAGGAGTCACCTAAGAGGCAGGAAGAATTCAGGTGACTGGCTCTCCTCTTCATTGTGGTACCCAGCAACTGGACAAACATCAACCACACAGTAGGACCCTAAGATTCACACTACTGACAGTTGAGACTATTGGGATTGAAAGAACAAATATTTGCCCAAAAGGTGAAAATGACAAAACGAAAAAGCAAAATGTAATCTCAAACATTTAGTCCATCAGAAGCAAATACAGGTGACATTGAAGTAGAGGACTTTAAAAGTTATTCCCCAGAAATCTCCAAAAAGATAGAAAATGAAATAAAGAAACAAATTCATGAGGACATAGAGGAAATAAATTAGAAATAATTTCTCATGTAAATACAGAAATAGCAACCTTAGTAAAGGAATTATTCATCATACTCAGAGAAGAAATAGATTTTAAAAAATAGCAACATGAGAAGTTGATTGAAACCTTCATGGAACAATATATAAAACAAGCAGAATCTATTGAAAGCTGGCAAAACCATTTAAATGAAGCTGAGGATAGAATTTTGGACCTTGAAGACAAGATCACAGTTAATGATCATGAAAGAGTAGAACTTTTAAAAACAACCAAGCAGCATGAAATGACAATTCAGAAGCTTTAAGATGATGCCAAAAGAAATAATATAAGATTGATAGGCATCAGTGAAGATGCAGGAGTCAATGCAAATGACATAACTAAACTATTCACAGAAGTAATAGCAGAAATTATCCCAGATGTGGGGAACAAAATCTGATAAATAGATAACTGAGGTGTATAAAGCACCAAACAATCACAACCAACATAAATCTACACTCAGATTTATTATAATTAGAATACCAGACTTACAATATAAAAACAGAGTACTAAAAGCTGTTAATAAAGACATCACTCACCTATCAAGGAAAGCCCATAAGAATCATGGTAGAATTTTCAGCCCAAATCCTCAAGTCAAAATAAGCTTGCAGAGCAATTTTCCAAGCCCTAAAAGAAAACAACTTTCAACCCAGACTGATATACACAGCAAAACTGTCTTTCAAATTTAATGGAGAAAAAAGATACTTCCATGACAAAGAATGACTGAAGAAATTCATGTATACCAAACCAACCATAGAAAAAATATTGAAAGACATACTAGATAGAGACAGAAATTACCACAATCTCCAGAACAACAACAGAAAGACACCACCAGGCAGGACAAAGCATTTAGATGAGGGGGAAAATCAGAAAACAAACAACAGGAACATAACATGACAAAGTTGAGCCACTACGTATCAGTTATATCCATAAATGTAAATGGCCTCAATTCACCTATAAAAAGAAACAAGATCCCACAATATGCTGTATAAAAAGAAACACATCTATCCAAAAGGAAACTCATATATTAAAAGTCAAAGGATGGATAACAGTATTCCATGCAACAGGGACCCAGAAAAAAGCAGGGGAAACTATTGTATTTGCAGACAATGTGACCTTCAAACCTAAAATGATTAAAAGAGATAGAGAAGGTCACTACATACTCATTAGTGGAAAAATTCAAGAGGAAGAACTAACTGTTATAAATATATATGCACCAAAAGCAGAAGCACCTAACTATATAAGACAAATACTAATGGACATGAAAAACCAAATGCACAAGAACGCAATTATAATAGGAGACCTGAACACCCCACTGTCATAAGGAAATAGATCAACTAGACAAAAAGACAGGAAAGAAATAATAGAACTGAGTCAAACCTGTGACCAAATGGACTTAGAAGACGTTTGCAGAGTGTTCTACTCAGCCACATCAGAATATACATTCTTCTCAGCTGCACATGGAACATTCTCCAAAATAGACCATATATTAATCCCTAAAACATTCTTAAATAACTGCAAAGGGATTGAAAATATCCCATGCATAATATCTGACCATAGTGCAGTGAAATTGGAAATTAATGGCAAAAGAAATTGCAAAACTTGCATAAATACATGGAATTTAAGTAACAACCTTCTGAACAACCAATATGCTACAAGTGAAACTAAAGAAGAAATAAAGCAATCCTTGCAATTCAATGAAAATTCAGGTAAAGCATACTGCATCCTGTGGGACTCAATGAAAGCAGTCCTACGAGGGAAATATTTAGAAATAAATTGTCACATCAAGAACACAGAATGAGCACCAATAAACAACCTAATTGTACATCTCAAGCTTCTAGAGAAGGAAGAACAAGTCAAACCTAAAGCTCATAGAAGAGAGGAAATTTTAAAGATCAGAGTAGAAATTAATGCAATGGAAACTAAAAAAAATACAAAGAATTAATGAATCAAAAAGCTGTTTTTTTGAGAGAATAAACAAAATTGATAATCTTCTAGTCAACCTTATCAAGAAAAACAAACAAAAAACTCAAATTCACATAATAAGGACTGAAAAGAGAAAAATCATTGCAGATCCAATGGAAATTCAAAAGATCATGAACACCTACTTTGAAAATCTCTACTCACATTGAGGGGGAAACACAGGAAATGGACAGATTTCTAGAAATGTATGAGCTACCAAAGCTCAGTCAAGAAGATAAAACAATTTTGAATAACCCAATATCAGCTACTGAAATTGAAAACGTGATTAAAAGCTTACCAACAAAGAAAAGCCCAGAACCTGATGAATTCTACAAGAAATTTAGAGAACATTTGATGCCAAAACTCCCTAAAATCTTCAATGAAATTGAAAGAGAAGCAGTCCTCCCTAAATCATTCCTGGAGGCAAGTATTACTCTGATAACAAAACCAGGGAAAGATTCAACCAAAAAGGAGAATTATAGGCCAGTCTCACTAATGAATATCAGTACCAAGATTCTCATTAAAATACTGGTGAATACAATGCAGCAAATCATCAAGAAGATTATACACCTCAACCATGTGGGATTTATCCAGGAATGCAGAAATTGTTTAACATATGCGAATCAATAAATGTAATACACCACATCAACAGAACCAAAAACAAAAATCACATGATCATCTCAATAGATGCAGAAAAAGCTTTTGATAAAGTCCAACACTTGTTCTTGATAAAAACTCTACAGAAACTAGGAGTAGACAGGATCTACCTCAATTTCACAAAGGCCATCTATGACAAACCAACAGCCAACATTATACTAAATGGACAAAAACTGAAAGCCTTTACTCTAAAATTAGAAATAAGACAAGAATGTCCACTATTATCACTCCTATTCAATATAGTTCTGGAAATATTAACCAGAGCAATCATACAAGAGAGAGAAATAAATGGAATAAAGATAAGAAAGGAAGAAGATAAATTACCACTATTTGCAGATGAAATGATACTTCATATAGGAGACCGAAACAAACTCCATTAAAAAAACTACTAGAGGTAATAAAAAAATTCAGCAATGTAGCTGGATACAAAGTTAACACTCAAAAATAAATAGCATTCCTGTACACAAACAAAATACTCACTGAGAGAGAAATTATGGAAATATCACCTTTCACAATAGCATCCAGAAAAATGAAATACCTAGGAATCAACCTAACAAAGAATGCAAAAGATCTATGTGCTGAAAATTATACTACTGTAAAAAAGATGACTGAAGAGGATATTAGAAAATGGAAGGATATTCCTTGCTCTTGGTTAGGAAGAGCCAATAGTGTGAAAATGGCCATACTCCCAAAATCCAATACAGATTCAATGCAATCTCAATCAAAATACTATTAGCATATTTTACAGATCTAGAGAAAACACTCCTAAAATTCATTTGGAAATGGAAAAAACCTAGAATAGCAAAGGCAGTTCTGGGCAACAAAGGCAAGGCAGGAGGCATCTTAATTCCTTACTTGAAATTATATACAAAGCCATAGTGACAAAATCAGCATGGTACTGGCAAAGAAATAGACCTGAGGATCAATGGAACAGATTAGAAGGTAAAAACACAACTACAAAGACACTCAGTCACCTGATATTTAACAAAGTTTCACTGGAAGAAGGATAGTCTCTTTAACAAATAGTGCTGGAAAAATTGGCTCTCCACATGCCTAAGACTGAAACTAGATGCCTGCCTATTGCCATGCACTAAATTAAAGTCAAAAGGGCTCAAAGATCTAAATATTAAAACAGAAACACTAAATCTTTTGGAAGACAAGGTAGATAGAAATCTTGGAGACATAGAAGAAGGCAGAGAATTCATGAACAAAATGCAAACTGCACAGGAAATACTTCAAAGAACTGACAGCTGGGATCTCATCTTATTAAAAAGTTTTTACACTTCAAAAGAAATCACCAACAGAGTGAAAAGAAAACCCACAAAATGGGAAAGAATTTTAGCTTGCACCCCCTCAGATAAAGGACTTCTATCCAGAACATATAAAGAATTGAAAAACTTCAAGCCCCCCAAATTCAAAGACCCTCTCCAAAAATGGGCATCTGAGATAAACACACATTTTTCAGATGGAGATATAGAAATGACAAATAAATACATGAAGAACTGTTCACCATCACTGGTCATTTGAGAAATACAAATTAAAACAACATTGAGATTTTACCTCACTCTGGAAAGAATGGATGCTATCAAGAAATCAACTGATAACAAAGGTTGACAAGGCTGCGGGAAAAAAGGAACACTGCTCCACTGTTGGTGGTGGAAATCAATATGGAGATTCCTCAACAAGCTAGGATTATAAGTTTCATTTAACCTAGCTATTCCCCTCCTGTCTATTTTGCTCCCAAAATTTAAAAGATCATGCCACAGTGATATATGTGCACCCATGTTCATAGAAGCACAATTTGCTATAGCTAAATCTTGGAAAAAAACAAAATGCCCATCAACTGCATAGTGGATGAAAAAGATGAGGTATTTTTATACAGTAGAATATTATTCAGTTATAAAAAAGGATGATCTTGAGGTCTTTATAGGTAAATGGAGGCAAATTGAGACTATACTCCTAAGTGAAATAAATGTCTCACATTTGTATATATCACATTGTCTCTCTAGTGTAAAAATAATAAAAACTGGAAGAGTGATAAGATCCAAAATATATAATATATATTACAAAAATGAAAGGGAAGGGATGGGGTTTAGCTCAGTGGTGTAAGTGCCTGCATGGCAAATGTGAGGTCATGAGTTCAATCCCCAGCACACACACACACAAAAAAAGGGTAGGAAAGTACTCTAAAGGATATAACTATATGTATGTTTAAATGTGTTGAATAGATGACCATTTTACTAAGTTTCAATTAGATCATTGAACAGAATGGTTTGCACTGTTAGTGTTTGAGTGTCCACTATTTATGCTTTGATTTTGTAACTTGAGAAACCTTTTCTAAGAGGACAATATGTAACTTATCAACTAGTAATTTCTTAGTGTTAATATTTTCTTTGAATTTCTGTATTCTACCATTTTTTATGTTTTGTCTTGTTTTTCTTTCTTTTTTCCTTTAAATTAGTTTTAAAAAAAGGCTTGTTGTTGGAATGATAAAAAGGAGAAGGGTCGGGAAGGATTCTCTGCTAATTTCTCTTGGCAGAGCTATGCTGCTGTTGGTTTTCAATGAGGCTGGTTTTCTTTGGAGAGGCTTAAGTTCTCTGCAGTCTTGGCCTTCGTGGGGAATGCCTGCTCTTCTTGGGAGGAACTCCCCTGGAAGCCTTTACCTTGAGTGCGATCTCCTGGTGTGTAGAGCAGATTCTTCAGCTTTCAACACTGACTTTGGCCTGCTGATGCAGACTTTCCAGCCTCCAGCACTGGATTCTGATATGGGCGCCAGGTCTTCTGCTGGATTCTTCAGTTCTCTACCACATGGGTAGATGTCTCGCATCCTCTGTGTTTGACTCTGGTGGCAGAGACTGTCAGCTCGTGGTGTAAATTTCTGTGTCTTTCATTAAATCTGTTTTCCTTGCAAACACTAATATACTCATATAACTCTACACCAATTGACTACAAATATTTTGACTCCATGATATTTCCTTATGACCCTTTAAAATCAACATCGGCTCATCACTCTAGAATTTTATAAAAAAAAGAATCCTATAATGTGCACTGTTTTGTGTACGCTTATTTTTGCTCAGTCCAATATTTTTAGATTAAAACCCTTTTTAAAAGTATGTTATTATTTAGTGTATCTATTTATTTGGTACTGGAGATTGACTCACAAGCTCTTGCTTGCCAGGCATGCACTTGTGCCATAGTTTTATCCCCAACAGCTAAAATTGTAATTATTTAACATACTATATTGAAAAGTTTTGTTAAGTATGATAACTATTAATTTACTTCTTTCTATATTCAACATAAAAAATTGTCTTTAGGCATCTAGACACCAATTTTCCAGGATTAGAAGACAGAAGCATGTTTAAATTTGCTTTCTGTTGATTCAGGGTATATGATGAAACTAGTGGGCAAAAAATTGAAGACAGGGGAAAACAATGTTAATTCAACAGATAATAGCCTATTTCACTTTCCCCTTTTCAACCTAAGAGATTGTATCCATATACCTTCAGATACCATCATATTTAGTGGGAAAGAGAACACACATCACTGCTACAATTCCATGACTGAGTTATATCTTACAGTAACAGATTTGGTCCATAGGAAGTTGTCTATTTCTATCAAAACTACAACACTATCTCTGACAAAATAACTCATGTAAAAACTAAGGATAATGAGTATTCATTCAATAATTTGAACCCATACTAAGAAATTTGAATCTTCATAAAAATGTTAATTATTTTGTAACTGGCTTTTGTCATGCTATTAAATAAGCCTTGGCTGACATTGTTCACAGATTTGCTCCTAAGGAACAAGCAGTTTCCCTCTACTTTCAAAAAGTGGGAGATGCTGTCACCAGGGCAAAGGTTTTCTTATTACCGACCATAACTTCATATACAATGAAGACAGCACAGGAGTTTAACGTTGTTTAAAGGATCCATAAGACATTATGCCTGTGTCTAAATTTTTCATTTCCACTCAAGGAGTTTAAATATTATTTTTTCCAAAACATAGGCACATTCTTTACATCCTAATAAATCAACTTCCAAGTGAATTATTTGATACATTGCTTATATATTTGTATTTTATTTTTCAGTGAAATATTTAGCGTAAGTAGGGAAGGAGATCAGGAAGAAGATAGAGCTCAATTTTGAACCTACTGAGATCAGGGTGTCTGGATTCACCCACAAAATTATACTTAGTGGGAAGTGTCTAAGTGGCTTAATATATGAGATACAGAAACACAGGTATATTCTAAATCATTGGTATATAAATTGCACTTAAACTTTGTGTGAGAAATGGTTTAGGTGAGAGTGCTGAAGGAGAGAGCATTTAAAGATGAGTAGAGGAGAGAGACCTATGGAAAGAAGCAATTACCCTACCCGGCCATTACCCTCACCATCAGTGTGGATGTGGGTGCATTTGGCTGAGGCCTCTGACAAAAGCAGGGGAAGAGGAAGCACCCCTTTGGGCTTTGGCCACAGGGAGGGAGTAAGCCCAGGACGAGCATTCCCTGCTGGGAGGGCAGCAGTGCTGTAGGGTGCTCTGCATGCCTGCGGGGAAGCACAGGCTGGCTAGGTGACTGAGTGTGGCCCAGGGGGTCAGTCCATCCCACGAGTGGGAGGCAAGGTCCCCACTCTTACACTCTGGGGAAAGTACCTCCGACAGCACATCTCTTTCTCAGCTAGCCTTCTTCAGCAGCTGAACAGGCAGCGGTTTGGGCACCACGGCATACATGACCCAGGAACCCGTCTGAGAGGATGGACTACAGGACTTTATGCCTAGTCCCTATGTAAAAGAGAAAGAGGGACCTCCAGCTGACACTGATTATACGGATGGGTCTGGCTGTGACCCAGTCACACAATGGACAGCAGCTACTGTCCAGCTCTGCACAGAAGTACTCTGGTTTGAAGCCAGAAAAGGCAGCTTAAGCCAGTGGGCAGAGCTGTTGACAGTGTGATTGCTTGTGATGCATGAAAAAGGCCTCCTGCATGTGTGTAAGGACAATTGGGCCATCTTGAGAGGACTAACTCTCGAGCTGATGGCATGGGCAGCTCAGGAGTGATAGGGCACCATCATTTGTGGGGTGCTGATCTGTGGTGAAAGTATGGGAGTGTAGTCATGAAGCTGAGCAGGAAGGGTGGTGTCGTGGTTCAGGGCATGACCCTTCCTCTCAACATGAAATCACTTAGCAGATGCCCTGATGAGGCACTGCCATAGGTGAGAGCCAAGAATAGTGCCTGACCAGGAAAACTGACCACAGATGCTGCTAGGAATAGTGTCTGACCAGAGAGAGCATCAGACCAGAAATAATGCCTGACCAGGGACAGTCTCTGACCAGGGCCAAGGATCGTATATTTAGTCCTCCAAGTTGAAACCCTTGCTTGACATACGGCCTAGGCCTTAAATGAGTGCCAGTCCTCAAAGTTGTTCATGGATGAGACTTAACTGAAAAAAAAGTGGCTTTCCAAAACCACATGCTTCTTGATTTGTTAACTACAGATACTTGTGCCCTGCTACATAGAGAATGTTATGCACCCCCAGTCTTTGAGGGGTGGGACGTGGGAACCACACAGAGTGCTTCAAAGCTCGGGGTCGTGCAAGGACACCTGAGGACGTGACCTTACTTATCCAGCACAGGCACACAATGAGATAAGGTTGTGTAACCATGTCTTAGCTCAGATAAACACACACGTACTGTTACGGCACTCTGTAAGAGTGCAAATATGAGATAACGACTGTATAAGAATTATACGATAACGATGCAGCTATCTCTCACTCTGCACTCTACCCTGCTCCAAGCTGCCTGCTGTCCTTGCTGATGTCTTGCATAGGTGCTTTCTTCAACCTTGGGACATTACCTGTGAACATACCCCTTGGGCCCCCTCGAGCAGCCTGACAGGATGCACCCAGAGAGATCTATGAGTAGAGTTTCTTAAGAAAAGACAGAGAGCACAATACACACTAAGCAAAAGAGTTACCATAGAGCAAAAGCAGAACACAGCTTTTATTGTAAAGCAAAAGCAATCAGACCCCAGGTTAATGAACCTGCGAGAGGACCCGAAAAGGATTTGTATCTCAGGACTTGTCCACTCAAAAATATGACTAAATCACTAAAATTATCAGTATACATACAAAAAAGACATCTTTAAATGAGTATGAGTATTTTGTTCTAGGGCAAGAAAATTCTGCCAGGCTAAGGAGCCTTTAATGATAAGCCTCCATGTGCTTGTGGCTTGGTGCTTTATGTCCTCTGCTGAATCTTTCTGATCCTTCTTTGGCTTGGTTTCTGCTGGGTGCCTCTAACTCCCTTGGTCAGAACCTGCTCAAAGCTCCCCACCCAACATCCGGGCTCCTATGACTGAGACGATTTATGGCCTTGGTAACATCAGCCGTGGATGTGTCCTGGAAGTACATTCTCACGATAAAGTATAATTATTAGTTATTATTTCTTTTTCTCTTTTCTTGTATTTCTTCTATCCTACCTCACTATCACTTCAATTTACATTTGACTGGATAAGACTCACTTACACGGTTCATCTGGACTGCAAGGACAATTATGACGAATAGTTCTGAGCCAAAGTAAAGAAACCTTATCTAATACTGACATGAGCCCTGTCCAGAATGCCTCAATTACTCATCATGTTAACATCACAGAAAGAGATCAATAAAGACTTTCAGATTAAGTTACTTTTTGTGTTGTATATTGAAAGATATTGTGAATCTAACCACCTCTTTCTCTTGTCTTACACTGCAGTATAAGACCCATTATCTCTTGTGTATATTGTATTATTCCTCTTCTGTGGGAGATCAGAAAAGGAAGACTAAGGTCTAATCGGCCTCCTCTGTGGCACTAAGGGAAAAGGTGGCATGCAAGTGTGATGCCACAGTAGGGAAAAGTCAAAACATGAAATCCCATTCACCTGGACAAGTTCCGTGGACGGTGGGAGTGAGATGAATCCTGTGTGACTAATCGTTTGCACCCATGTCTGAGTGACGGTAGCCAAGGTGGACCAGTCAATCAGAGCTCTGTGCTGCAGGGAGACAAGAGCCTCCCGATCCTCCACATTTTAACCCAATTCTGTGTTTCTTTTTCCATCTCCACTGCCCCTCAGCCAGGTACAAACTCACAGACTGGCTCCTACAGATAGGAAGTCCACCTGGGCGAAGAGTGTGGTGACTCAGTGACAGCAGGGTGACGCTGGCTAATGCTGCTTTCCTTGTAACGAGTATACCAAGGGCTGAAATCTCTGAACCTTGGGACAATAAACCTCTCTCCACTCTGTCCCAGCAGTGGAAAAGCTACTACAAAAGCTTTTGGAGTTGCTGCTTCCTCTGCCTATAATAAGATCTGCTCAAATAGTTTTATAAATTTTTATTCATTATCTTAATTTATACCTAAAACCTATTAATCCATTGAGCCTTTCCTGACCATGTTATGCACAATAA
Organism: Hydrochoerus hydrochaeris; assembly: GCA_004027455.1. NCBI lineage: Eukaryota > Metazoa > Chordata > Mammalia > Rodentia > Hydrochaeridae > Hydrochoerus > Hydrochoerus hydrochaeris. The sequence continues at coordinate 123,282 of PVLA01001674.1, forward strand.
CTTCCCTGTGTATATCCTCCCATTGCTTCTCCTCACAAGCAGTATAGAGATTTATTTTGCTTAATAGCACAAATCACCATGCGAAGTTTTCTTTACTTGCTTGTTATTTGATTACTGCCCATTTACCGCCAGTACAGCACAATCTCCTTAACAGTAGGCAGCCAGCCAATTTTGCTCAAATCTTTTATCTTCAAAGTCAAAAAGCAGACACATAATTGATACTCAAAATATGTGCTGAGTGAATAACAATAATGGAAATATGTGTCAAGAGAATTTTTAAAAACATAAATTGTATTTATTTTTATTATGAAAGTTGCTTAGAGGTATAATCTTAAAATGGCTGTCATAACAGACATATATGGAAATCACTCTCTCATTTACCGCTCAGTATCATGTAGATATATTTTCCTGAAATGCCCTCATCCTAGTAATATGGTTTTAAAATCAGTATTACTGGATATTTTATTATGTAAATAAATCAGATTTTATAAGTTAATACTTTATAGGTAAACTATTTTGGATTTAAAATGCATAAAACATTTAAGGCAGATACCTACAATTTGCATTCACATTGACTAAAGACAAACTCACTCTTACGTATTTTTATACAATAGTAAATATAAATTCTTTGGTTTATATTCTTTACATATAGTTATTAACATGAAGTATCATAGTTATTAAGTATGAATATTTACTATCATTAAAATTTTCTGCTAATGTTAATAAATTATATTATACTTTATAGTAATGCATTTCATTTTATTTTCATTAATTCATTAAATTCATTGATCATGAATTTGAACCACAAATGTTCTGTGCTAGAAACTTGTCAATTACATTTTCATTAGTAATGAATTTTCATGAACTTAAAATTATAATATATTGTTTCAGGTATATAAAACTGAATTATAAAGAAATACTGTAAATTAAATGCATAGAATGCATCAAATGTCAAAGTGTGACCTTGAGTGATTATGTTATGACTGATGTCAAAATGTAATTAGACATTCAATTTAAAAATTATAAAAGTAAAAATATTTTTAAAAATTGAAGAATGGAGATACTAGAGGTAACATAGAATTTAATAAAATAAAAAGAACTGGATTACAGATATTATCAAATTAAATATTGTTGTAAATATCATATATATACTAATTTGCAGTTAAGAGAAAAGACATCATTCAAGGAATACAAAAAGTGATGGAAGTAGAATTTTGTTAAAAAAGAAAACTAATTACAAATTTCTATCACAAAATATACTCCACTTTACTTGAATATAGACAAAATATTTTTAAAAAGTCCTTAAAAACATGTCAGCTTTAATTGGAAGGAAATTAGAAAGCTAAACTGCTTAATATTCTTCCCAACAAATAGAATATCAGGCTCAGACAGCTCCCCACATGCGTTCTATCAATTTCATAATTTTCAATTCTAGAAAATGTCATAGAGTTTAAAAATAATAAATGAAAGAGATTGTGAGTGTAATCATGAATGACTGCATAAATTTTGAAGATGCTGGAATTGGAATAATGAGGAAAATAACTTAGTTAAGATACAATGCCTGCACTTAATTCAAGGGCTTCTGACTTCATGCCAGTGACTTTTTTCAAATGTAGATAGAAAGCACCTTGATTTATGTGCAAACAGAAGTGATTTCCCTGAAAATTATCATTCACCAACAGGAGGAAAATAATTTTGATAATCATCAAAAATGAGTAACATACAACAGCATGGGCTTACTGAGTTTTCTAAAATATAAACACAATTTTTTAAAATGACATTAACCAATGAATTTCATGAACAGATTAAAATAATTCTCATCATAAAGTGGTCTCTTCACAATGGATATTTGTGATAAAAAATAACTGAAAACAAAATTGTACTGTTTGTAGTTAGTGGTTTCGTTTTTCATTTCACGTGATTTGCAATTTACTGACGAAAATGCAAGAAAGGTGTGGTTTGGTTACACCCTGTGCCAGGTCCTACTGAAACACTTCACACATTAAATAATTATCTTTATCTAGTGTATTAAATACACTAAGCATTGAAAGTTTCATATAAACAACTGATATTTCTAACCAAAATTCTTACCAAATAAACTTCAAATAGTGGAATAACACAGGCCCGGGAAACAGCGCTGGAACACAGTTTGAAACTGCCGCGCGCTGGTTGCCTAAGGGAGCGGCCACGTAGAGTTGGATTTTGTTATTTGTAGTGGAACCCGCCTCTGGGTAAACCATATGTGGAACAAATGAATCATCTGCTAAGGAGCGTTGAAATTATTTTTCTGTGCAGTTGATTTGCACTAATCGTGATGAAATAAAAGATAAGCGTAGGAATAACGTACATACGTACTTCTGGAAGCAGGGAGAGTTTTCATTCCCAAGCTGTCATTCACTTTCTGTATGACCTGAGGAAAAACTATCGCCTTGTGCCTCAGTTCTTCACTGTTTTAAACAACCTTCCTTCTGATGGTTGAGAAATAATTTGTCCAAAAAATTGGGTTGGGTGTAGATCATCCTCTGTGAACCTTTACAGGGACTTACTAACCCTGCATTCAGATTCGGTCTTCTTGCCAGTTGACTACTCTCCGGAGGAAAATTCCCAGATGATTCTAGTTTACTTATAGTTTGAAAATATGTTACTGCAACAGGCAACAATGTTCAGAATTATTTTTATATGAGCCTTAGACCACCCTAAAAACAACAGGATACTCAAGGAAACTTCACAGAGCTATCTTTCTATGTAATAATTTAGGATAAAATAAGTGAAAAATTTTTACAGGAAATATTTAACAGGCAAATATCCATGTGACTTTATCAGAGCAGGCTTTACTAATATGGCTTGGGAAAAGCAATCCTTTGTTGGACATGCTATTTTCCCATGTCTTTCACTGCAAAGATGCACAAAGAGATTGTTAAAGCTCTGGGAGGAACTGCCAATATTTCTTGAGTTCTGCTCAGGAATCTTAATGCAGCAGAAGTTTTCCTGTAGACAACCACTTCTCAGACCCTTTGACAAAAACTGCATTTAAAAAAAACATGTGATGTTCAAGAAATAGAGGTGACTTGAATAATTTAATAGCTACATATAAGCCTATGAAATATTTAAAGGGAAAATAGGGTACAATGGGGAGTTTTACTGAGACTCTAGCTTGACATCAATTTCCTTGAACAGTTGGCTGTTTCGCTATAGAGGCAGCTGATGTATTATTGTAAAATGACAATTATGAGAAAGCCAGTAATATTTTAATAAAAGTGAGTCTAGCTTATTGACATCAGGCCTTTAAAACAAAAGAAAGAGAGCAAATAATTTCAGCTTGCTTTGGAATATTGAGCTGATATTAAACAGCATTTTGAAGAACATCCCTTTCTTGGTACTTTTAAATAAATTTGTTATGAATAAGAACTGTTCAACCAGGATTGTGCTTCTTTCAAAAATATGACAGCCTTACTAAATCTCTTTCAAAATGAATGAGAGGAATGCAGGTGCACAGTCTCTTGGCTGTGTTGACGTGTTTGGAGGATTCAGTGCTCATCATTTACACACTGCCTCTACACACTTGGTCACACTTTATAGTCAGCAAGCTCTACATCAGAAGCACAGATTCTACTGTGGATCCCACATGACAGGGAGGGGCACACACTAGGACCCTTGTTTATCTTAGTTGTAAATATTTGCTTCAGGTATGCATAACATATATTAAAACTTTCTGTTAGATTCCACTTATCTATTCACCTTTGCTTTTCTATAATTCTTTTCAATACAAAAATACTATAAGTAGACAAGGATTATTTTATCCAGTTTAAGTAAATGTTTCAAATACCCTGCTTAAAATACAGCACAATGCTATTTTCCTAGGACAGTGGTTCTCAGCGTCCTTTGTTCAGTTTTGTTTTTCTAATACTACCTATTGAGTTCTCATTTTTAAGAGGTAACACCAAACAAGGGGCAATGAAGAAGGGGAAAAAAATTAACAAAAAGATGAGATTTCTTTTCCCAATAATAGATAAATATTTTAAATAAATTAATCACTGATGTTGAAATTCTACTTGACATGCTTTATATTCTTTTATCAGTTACAAAAATCCATATTATTCCAAAGACAGTATAGGATTAATTCAAGAGAATGAACAGGTTTGCATTGATGGAATCTATCGCTGGCAAATACACTCGGAATATTCACAAAGTAAATTCTTGCATGGTAAAGACACTCCACTGTTCAGATAGAAAATTCATAATGCTTTACAGTTATGTATTACTTTCACATAAATAATTCAATAGCAAATCCACTCTGCAAAGTCCTGTGAGAAAGATTTGGAAAGGGAAGGTGTATTCTAAGCAAAAGGAACTCAGCAAGCTCATCACTGTCTTAGTCACAGGGGACACAGAGAAAGCTAAACAAGAGAATGCCAGAACACAGCCAGAAGTGGGAGAAAACATATTCTGAGAACTGTAACTCTGCTATCTACATGCTTTCCCCAAATCTGATGCCCTCACGATGAAGGCTGGTGGGAAGGTGGGTCACCGTGAGCATGGTCTAGAAGGGAATTAAATTTCCATGTTCCTCCCTTAAACACTGCTTGGCACTGAACTCCTGTTTCTCTGTGATGCATTTCTGCCATGCCTTTCCTGCCTTGCAGGCAACTGACTGTGGACTGAAAACTGTACAAACTGTAAATGAAAGAAATTCTTTCCTTAACTTTTGGTGTTGGATATTTTGTCCCAGCAAGAAGAAAGTAACTAAGACACCTGCTTATATAGAATTGGTAACAAAATTTTCTTTTAACTCAAGTTCATTGCAGTATAATCAGCAAGAGTTGTATGCATTTATGGTGTACTACATATTTTCAGTGTGTATACAATATAAAATGATTGCTACCATCAAGATAATTAATATTTCCATCATTTTAGATACTTAGTATTTGTGTTGTGTCTGTTGGGAAAATAAATTTGTTTTCTTTGCAATTTTTAATTATAATTACATATTATTATCAATTATTTCACCCATCCTGTACAATAGATATGCAAAACTTTTTCCTGTGACATTACTGAAATTTTATAGCCTTTGACCAGAACATTTTTGAATTCAGCCACTGCCATTCTATTTTCTGCTTTTGTGAGTTTCATTTTTAAGGATTCTACATATAAGTGAACTATAGGTATATTTTGTCCTGTTTTTGGCATATTTCGTTAAAGTTTTGCTCAAGTTTTTGTGTTTGTGACTGAATATTATTTGTCTATTTACACTATGTTTTCTTCATCCATTTAACTGTTGATGTACTTTGTCAATATCTTGACTATGGTGAGTGATTCCAGATTTTCCTGTTTACCAGTAATTTTACCTTTCAGTCTAGACTGGCTAAATTGGACAACTGCTGCAATTTATAAATTATCCAATAGCAGAATAGCAAGAAAATTACTATGACTCTTTTTGATCATGGGAAAATTACCACTGATGATGGAAGCAGTTCCATGGATGCATCCATGGAATCTGTCCTAACTGGCACTTGAAATGAAACGCAGTCCGCCCAATTCTCCATTTTCAACTTTAGTTAATTTAGCCCTGGTGGCTTCCACATACCCCACACTGTGTTTCCTCTCTCACAAAACTTTGTTTTTATTGCATTATTTAATAGAAGACAATCTGGTTGGTTAAAATTCCCAATTTTCAAATGTTTTATGAATGTGGTTACTTAGCTGAGTTTCTTACTTTCTTTTGTTGTGTCTGCCCTTGTTCCCAGCTTACATGCTTTTTGACGACATGACTTTGGCATTAATCATTATCAAATATTACTGCATTTTCAATGTAAGACTGTTGTACTTGGAACAAGTCCCTAGATTCATATTGTCTTTTCCCTTTAGATTGACTTTTCAAAGTTTGCGTTGTTAGTATTTGAAATCTCTATGAAAAGACAATCTATGATATAACTGCACCAATGCTGAACATTAGATATAAGCAATGATGTTAGAATGCACAACTAAAAAGAACTTCACAGCAGACATATCACATGAAGTAGAGGAAGGTATTTAAAAAAATACTACAAAAGTATTCTTAATTTGGAGTTTAACTTTAATATATTTATGTATCTATATAATCTATATTTCAACATTAATAAAATGTTTATATTATGAAAAGTTATAAAGTTAAAAAATTTCTACTTATAATTTTATAACCTAAAAAAAGCATACTGAATATATTTTAAAACCCAAAGTTGATGTAGTTAATGGAAACAAGCCAATATATTATAGGTGATTTGTAATAATTTTAATAGAGCAAAAAGTCCTTTTTCATGTGTACATACATGTGAATATGTGTATGAGAGTGTGTTCATGTTGTATGTAAAATAAACCATTGATTTTACTTTTGCAATTTTTGATTTTGAAAATGACTAAGAATGCTAGAAGTAGAAATAAAAAGTCTTGTTTTTTGGCTTTGGTTAACATGAAGCAGAATTATAAATTTCCAGCATGCATTTGAACATCTACTGAGTTACTCACTGCTGAGAATCTCAAAGCCTATGACATTTAATAGATGATATTAACAATCAGTCTGTTTCATTAGGGAGATAAAACACCCCAGGCAGTTTTTCTTCATCAGTGTATGCTCTTTTACATTGTCTTCAGCTTTCCTGCTTTGTTAATTGAAACTATTATTTTTTGTAGAAATTTCACATTTTATTAAAAGTACATCAAATAAAGTAGCATCTACGAGTTAAGTGTCATTAGATCTAATTCTAATCTCAGCTCTATCCACTAATTCATTTTAATTCTCTGTTCCAGGAAAAAACTAGTTTCTGTGTTTAAGAGAACAGAAATCTAAAAAAAAAAAAAAAAGAGAGAACAGAAACCTATACTTTCCAGAATCTGATTTCTAACACCTAAGAAGAAACGCAGAAATGTCCAGGATTGTGCAGAACAGGGTTTACTGGGAGACTTACTGTGTGGGGAACCCCTGAAACTGGAGATCAAGCACACATCCAGGCCGGAGAGGGTCAGCCCCAAGAATACCGGGCACCCAGGGCAAGTCGCATGGAGAAACGTTTGGGTTAGGGGTTTCACTTGATATTCAACCTTCTTTCTGAGGGAATAAATCAATGCATTGCAACCCTGGGGCCTTCTCCTCCTCCTTCCTTCCTTCTCCGATCAGACGAGAGGACTTCATCTGGCTTCAGTTTTCCATATTCTTACCCTTGTCCTTTTTTCTCCATTCTCTCACTATCCTCCACCTGGAACTTCGAAAGCGTGCAGGACACAGCATTACGCACTGCATTGTGGCTGATGATGACAGCAAGATCAAGAGATCCTTGTGCTTTGGGTCAGCAATAAGGTTGTATTATAGCTCAGGATGCAAAGGATTGCATCCAAGCTGAAATGTCACTAAATGATTTTGACCTTAGAAGAAGTTGTGAAGAAGTTCTCATAGTTTATCTTTATCAAAACCTCTGGTGATGCTTTCTTCTTTTATGAATTCTTTTTTTCAGTTGTGCTTTTCCTCTGCAAAATTCTCCGTCACACCAAATCCATACACCTATCTTTTCACTTTCCTATTAATTTATGCCTGTTCAGTTTTGAAATTATTTATGGTGAACTCCTGAAAGATGGTTAACACTGAGCCATCTCCCAAAAGGTTTAAATCTTTCCTAAGCAAGACATTTTTAAAAATCTACTCAACCGTATTTGCTATTCATCACAAACAGGCAAAGTTTTCTTTCAAGAGGTCAGGATAATTTTTTTTAATAAAAAGTTTTACTTTTTGTCTTTGGTTAACATGACTCTTATGTAAACCTTCAAATTAAAAAATTGTAGTGAGATATTTTATATTAACAATTTTAGTGACAATTCTTTATAAGTATATCCTTTACTAGAATGTAGAAGAGAGTCTACAACTAGATAATAGGAATGGAATAAGGGGAAGCGGGATCACGGTGTGAGAGTGTAATGGAAGGAAGGAGAAGGTTAAAATGCGCGTGTCTATAACTGGGACGTGTGTGGAAATTCACATTGTCTCTCTTGTATGAGAAACTGAAAGTGTAAATAAATAAGAACCAAAATGTATAACAGGTATTGTGAAATAAATAATTTTTCAAAAGTAAAGGAGAATGGAGGTGATGGAAGGGGAAAGCAAAAAAAAAAAATGGGTAAAATGAAAACAAACTTTGTAAATAAAGGGGAGGAGAAGAGTTGGAGAGAGAGTGGGGAACAGAGAGGAATCAAGCCATGTCATGTACAGATACAAATTCCCTGTGGTTAATGTGGTCATAGTACATATCTAAATTGTACCAATGAATTTAACTATAAAAGCATAAATTATGCATGTATGAATATATCACATTGAACCCCAGCATTTTATAAAATTAATAGGTACTAATATTATATTAAAAACACCAAAATCTTTTAAAATTGTGTCATTTAAACCTATGGATTAAGATCTTTTATTTAAGGAAGAAAATCTTCTTGCTGTCATTTAATTTTGGTATACTAACTTGATTTTTTTCTGTTCTCTGGGTATACCAATTACTCATGAATAGATTATTCTTTATCTCACTTTTATACATGCCCTTTACACTTAACCTTAGTTTTCATTTAACTTGACTTTGTTTTCCCTAAATCTCCCTCTACAACTTTAATGAGCTTGTTTCAAGTTGTTCATATTCTCTGTTTTGATGTTTCTCTATTGAATTTGATGTTTCTCTATTGAATTCATTTTTGTAATTAAAAAATTCTTGGGCTTGACTGCTAAATTTTCTCCCTTTCTCATTGTTGCTGTTTCCTCCCCAACCCATTTGCATATGTTTCAAGAATCTTCAGTAAATTTCCCTTATTTTATGGTGAAATATTCATCACACATTAGGATGTCAAAATATTTAAGAATATTTTTCATTACATGACTCTATTTTTTACCTTACAATACTTTGAAAAGGTAGTATTATTTTTGAAGGAGAGCATGCTATTTGGGGGTAATATTGTTTGAATGAAAATATAGGGGGAAAGCTGTAAAAATAATTGCTTCAATAAAATTTCTGAAAAATATGTTTGCAAACTAGTTACTATAGAGTCCAAAAAGTGACTTACATAATGATTTAGCATTAATTTTTAAATATCTGATGATTCATGTCTAAGCACATGTGCTATTTCCACACTTTGTGCTTGCTTTTCCATACTGCATACATATGGAGATGGTTTGAGTATGTTCTCCATTAGCTTTAGTGTTTTTAACACTTCCTGTTTTTAGCAAGGACCAAGGATAGTTTGACCTATACTCATATGCTGGCAAAGATGTTTCAAGTAATGAATCATTGAGTTTAATAAATAGAGGTTATTTTTTTCTAAGAGATTTATTTGTCATTATGAAGAGCTACAAAGGCATTTTTTAAAATCATGTTTAATAATCACTGTATATTATATTCATTTCTTATATTATTTTTGAACATCTAGTCTCTAATTTTCCCAAAGATGTAAATTTTTTTTGTCATTTTATTATCCTAAATGTTATCCATAAGTGTAAAGTTTATATAACTTTAATTTATTTAAAGGAAAGTCACTCAAGTGTTGTATAAATGTCAGAATAGTTAAGCTACATTTTTTAGACTAAGGAAAAATATTAGCAGGGGAGGGATAGAGAGACAAAGTCATTGGTAAATGAAGAGAGATCAACTGCTCATAAAGAAAACCTTGGTGTGTTCCAATCCTAGAGTCAGTGGGTCAGGAGAAAAGGCTTAATACAGTCTTGAAATTTGTTCCACAAGAAAAAGGAGATGGTTTTGATATTCAGAATGGTTACTATAATTCACTATCTAAAATCAATGTGATATTTTAATTTGCCATAGGTGAATTTATATATAATAGATTGCATGTTAATGGTATTTATTTTTCATAGTTTTCACTCCTATGTTTCAATAATGCCTTCCACAGAATCTAAATCTGTAGAATATTTTATCATCAATCAAATGATAAATCATCAATCTCTTTGATGTATCTCATAAAGATTAAATAGTGACTACAATCACTTACTAGACTATGCATTATATTAATCAGTGTAAAAATTTTGCTAAAAGCCAGGGCAGCTTAAAAAGGACAGTATTGGGCATTCACAAAAGGTTTTCACAAAGATTACCATAGTAAATTTCTGAAGCAGAGTCAGGCAACAGAGAATTTCTGTGAATTCCAGGAGGAGAGTTTGGCAGCGGAAAGGTAACGTGTTTTCAAATTGTGAGATAATATGAATGTCATTTGCAGCATTATTAAATTCAGTTTCCTGCCTAGGAAAGGGAGGGGTCTATGGAAGTTAAGCAACTGTTTCAAAGTTTTTCGGATTGAGATTATGACCCACATCAAGCTTCAGGGTCATGACACGAATGTAAAGGAAACTCAGAGTGTGATGTGGTGGTTATTTCCTGAAACAGTATAAGAAGGAAATTATGAATTGAAAACATAGAAACACTAATAGCACAGACTTGAAAACATTTACATGGTGAGCACATCCCATAGTTCAAAATATTGCTTAAAGAATGAAATTTAAAGAAAAAAAAATGCAATGTTTGTTGAGAAAGCACATGTCTAAAAAGCAAGAATAATGTTGCATTGAGCAGACTGCCAAAGGTTTCATTTTTTATGGATTTTGAAAATCTTATCTCATTCCACAGGTTTTCCTTTTATAGACTCAGCATTTTAGTTATAGCCGATTTACTCCCACAGATTCAGTTATCAAAAGCTACAGTGTCATTTCTTTCACTGATCCCTGGAAAGACGAGCTGTCAAGCTGACCATTTCTGTTCCTGGCCAACAGGAAGAAATCACTTAAAAGTATTTTAAACTTACCTTACATTTAAAAACACTATTTCACTTTTAATTTAAAACTAAACACACTTTTAAACTAAAACAGTTGTCTTTGTTCTTGACTTCCTGTGCCTTATACCTATTATGGTAGAGGTCATTGTTTCACAAAAAATGTATGTTTTCATCATGTAACTTATAATTCATGAATATATTTCTCTATATTCTTTTACTCCTTTCTTATAAATCCTGTCCCAGTTTCAGCCAAATGTGCAAATGGCATTTCAGAGCCTATGCTCAAACTATAAAACAGGAAGTAAATTTCCAATTTTGCAAATAATTTAAGGGTCAAAAGGTAGAATAATGCATAATATGTGAAGGGTTGACGTAGGGTGAGTTTTGCACAATAAGAAAAAACAGGTATAATTACACCCTGCAACTTGGTCTTTTTTCCTTTTACCTTTTGGGAATCATTTAGGAATATTTTAAAACTCATGTTGCTTGAGGTAAAATTCAAGTCACATAAGTAGGTCATAACATTCAAACAATTCAGATTTTTACCTCCATGTGATTTATAGTATACATGCACCCACAATATGTAATGTGTTAGATAAGAGGTAAGAGTTTATCCTAGCTGTACAGTTTATTTCATGTATCTGAAACTGAGCATAGAAACTGAGTGCAGAGAGCAGACAAGCTTCCAGTAATTCCTTCACGACATTTCCAGAAAGCACCCTTATTTCCCACTTCAAGCTTCCACACCAATTATATTGTTTTGCCCTCATGTGAAAGCCTTCAGTGTTGTATTTTCAGTTCATTCTGCTTCCAACGTTTCACATTCATTTTACCTGTGTTATCACCCTCACTACCACAATACCTTATACTTTGAAGTATTTCACAATTTGAAAAGTATAAAGTGTTACTCTTTATTTTTGCTGAAAGTCAAATCCTTTAAATGACCTTCACTGACCATCTGATTATAAAGACGATTTAGCCCATTTTCTGTTGTTAAGAACAACACAGACTGGTTAATTTATGAAAAAAGATACTTATTTGAGCTCACATTCTAGAAGTGTAAAATGGAGGGATTGCAACAGACAATGGACTTCATCCTGCTGGAGTCCTGCTGCTGCTCAGGGCATCACACGTCAAGAGACTGACATGGACAGCCCCCAAGCCTGGAGCAGTACTGCAGGTGGCTGAGTCTAGCTTTTGTGAAGGGCTCACTGTCTAGCACTGGGATTAGTGGTTTCAGTGCTGCACATGCCCAGGGGTGAGGAGCTGACATACAATATAAAGGAGGGAAGGTGGCATGCTTTTCTCTTTTTGCTCTTTTTTGCTCTTGTCGCTTATGGTCACGATGAATAGTTATCCCTTAGCCACACCACCCTGCCTTGGAGCAGGCTGAGTATGGACTGAAACCTCCAAAAACTGAAAGCTAAATAAACCTTTCCTTCCATAATTTTGAGTATCAAGTATATTGTCTCAAGAGAAAAGTAACCAAGACAGTGTTCACATGCCTTTCCTGGTTTTTTAACTTGATATAAACAAATAATCAATTGTGATCAGTCACACTAATTATTTAGTCTTAATCACTTCCCAAAAGCTCTGTGAGCACCCTCATAGGAGTAGGTATACACGGTTAATATTTCATGGTAGTAATTGTATTTTAACACATGAAACTTTGGGAGACACTGAAACCATATCCAATCCACAGCAGAAGCAAGGCTATCTTTTGATATTTGGTCCATCATTTTCCTGTGATTTCTATCATAAACCAAGCTAAGTATGCTGTAATTTTATTTAATATTTGTGACACACTATCAACTGATACTTCAAGAAGCATATAAACAATTGAATTACGTTGCTAACATAATTCAATGCACCTTAAATAAGAATCCAACCATCAAAATTTCTTTGAATATTTGTCAACATTAATCATTATATATAAGATGGTTTAGCAATACAATATTTTTATAAAACAGCTGTATTGCAATTCAAAAATCATTTAATTTACTCTTTTTAAAGTACAATTAGGTCACTTTAAATGTGTTTTAGGTTCTACAACCACAATGAATGTCATTCTCCCAACACAAGACAAATTATTTTCTAGAGCTTCTAGAATAAAGCATAGCCTGTCAACTTTTTGGCTCACAAAAAATAGAACCACTGAACTACAGAAACATAAGCAAATGTCTGTGCTGTCATAAGACAATAATTTGTGTAATGTATTAAAGCAGAAAAGAGATAGAAAAAATAACATAGAGCATAGAATATAATGTGCAGGGTACAGGGTACCAAACAATGCACTTGACCCTCCTGAAATAAGTAGAATAATATATTGTCAAGTTCCACATATTGGGTCATAGATGCCCATGCCATACTTTTTTAGCAAAGTGTTACACTTTAGCATAATGGCAGTCCTCTGTGTGTCTCAGTAGCTGTGCTGGGGGATACGGGAAGCAATCTTTGTGTTCACTCACGTGATAAAATGAATGGCAAGATCTATACACAAAGTGCAAATGGGTAAGTTTTACCCACATTATCTACCATGTTCCATTTTTGTGTATTTACAATTTCCATATTAAATGTTTTCATTTGATTTTTTTGTAGAATTAGCCCAAACCAGTACAGTGTCACATAAAAATCTACTTTTACACCAGGATCATGTCAGTCAATGAAGTTAGCAATATATGACAAATAGAGAAGTACATAATGAAGACTTTGATTCAGATGAGGAGGAAAAAAGCAATGTAAATAAATACTCTGCTGGTCAAAATACTACAAAATGGGCACATATACATGAACAATTCAATGTTCTAACTAAGTCATGAAGTGTTCTTTCCAGGGATGAAAACCCATTGGCTTGAAAGCCAACTCTGTGATTCAATGTGAGAAATTATTTTTAATTGATGATATGCTACAGATATTTTGAAATATGCTATTAATGAAATATAAGAAAACATTCTATATACATCAATAACAATATTCAAAAGTATATTTATCATTTCAATTCACTATCTGAACTAAAAGCCTTCATAGCAAGACCTTATCATTCTAAATATCTGAATCTAAAGAATTTATGGAGAATTGACTGATGTGGTACTGAGATTTTTAGCACAATAGTGACACTCAAGAGATGTTTCTTTCAAAATTTTCTATGTTTTGATGACAAAAAGACCTGACAAGAAAGAAAAAAAAAAACTAGCTCATTAGTATTTGATCAGTTTTTGAAACCTTTGTTTTGAACCGTCAAGCAATTTATACACAACCCAAATGAATGACAATTGTTGCATGATTTCATGGTTATTGAAGCTGTCAACAATAGATGCCACTGAAGTCTTCCAAATGTGGTATAAAAATATATGTCCTAGAAGACACAAAACATTTGGTTGTAAAATGTGACCATTTCTGGCTTCATTGAGGCTTCACTAGTAATCTTTTTCTGGTTGTTTTGAAATAGGATTTCTTTCTGTAGTTCACACTAGACTTGAATATATAACACAGACTGACCTTAAATGTTCAAAGTCCTCCTGCCTCAGCCTCTTGAGTACTGGGATTATAAGTATGTGTCACCACACCCGGCTTCTCTGTCAATATTATCACTGTGGTATAATGGCAGTACCAACACTATTTTGTTTTTCTTTGCAACAATATTATCCAGACTATCCTGCAACTCACTGTGTAGCAAAGACTAACCTTGAATTTATAGAATACTTCTGCCTTAGCCTCCTGACTGCTAGGACGTGTGTGCCACCATGTCCCATCAAGACTCACTATCAATCTTATCATCAGGGTGCAATATGAACAGTATCAACACTAATTGTTTTTCTTCTCCATACAGGAGTAGGGCAGTGTCAATGTTATTGAATTATGTAGCAACTATGATGTTACTCAAAACCAAAGCATTGGCCAATGGTTGTGTTTTACTCAATCCTAAATATGTCAACTATAGTTACATAGTTTATTAAAAAAATAATAAGCATAAAACATCACAAAGAAATTTTCTTGGGCAATTGGGACTAGAATTCATAATTAATTACAACAGAGGAAATTAATTACAACAGAGGAAAAACACTATGTATCTGCCCAAAGAATTCCTCAAAAAAATTCTGGTACAGAACAATAAACAGAAAAAATATCATGAGAACATCCTAAAAAAAAAACAGGAAGATCAGCAAGATGTCAAGTATCTCCTGCCAAAGAGGATAGGAAAACAAAACACTTGTGCTTTGAGAGTAAGCCACACTTGTGTAGGAACATGATGTTCTGATGTGTAAAAGCTATCTTAAGTGTGATAATTAAATAACCTTTTTGGGATAGAGTTTTATTTGTATTTTCATTATAGTTCATGTAGGATTTTATTTATGCTGTTATTTTTATATTTAATAAACAAACAGTTGACATAGAAAATGTTGGTGTTTATTCTAAACACTCAGTCTATTGATATTTTATTTTTTGGTGTTTTCATTTTCCTACTAAGGACACATGGCAAACTCCTGACAACAGGGGGAAGATAGGTTTTAAGTATGACTTTTCAACACAGAAGGAAAACTAAACACATGTGCTGTCAGTGTAAAAAGACTTGTGCATGGAAAATGTGTTACCATATGTGAAGACTGCCTTGGGTGAAACACTTAAAGCAAGGATTAGTTCTGCGGTAGAGTTTTATTTGTGTTTTCTTTGCAGTTCACATATGAATTTATTTCTACTTTTGTTCTTTAGATTTTGCAAACAAACAATTGATGTTGAAATGTCAGTTTATTTTAAAGACTCATTTACGTATTTGACATTTTATTTAATTGATATTTTATTTTCCTGTTAAGTAGACATTGCACAGTATAATAGAAAACTGAGGAAAGAGGATTGTGACAAGTGTGTTCTGTCGAACAGGGAAGGGAAACTAAGCACACATGCTGTCAGTGTGAGCAGGACTTGTGTATGGAACACTGCTGTCCTGTGAGCAGACTGCCTTGGTGTGATGATTAAAGCAAATATTATTTCTGGGGTAGAGTTTTGTTTGTATTTTCATTTTAGCTCACATAAGAATTTATTTCTGCTATTACTTCTTAAATCTTGCAAGCAGGCAAGCAAGTGAAAATGTTGAGATTTATTCTAACACTCATTATATATTAAAATTTTCATATTTAATTTTATTACTATTTTATTTTCCTGTTTACAGGAAAATAAACATAAAAATTACAGGAAAATAAACCAAGTAAACATGGTTGAATGTTTTAAAACTCATTAATTAAAACTAATTCATCAGTGGAAGTACTTCTACAAAATAAACATGTTTTCTAAAAACTATGCACCCAACATAATGAGACTAAAGAAATTTGCCACGATTCCCTCAGATAAGGTAATTAAATACTTTTAGATTAGCTGGGCATGGTGGCTCATGCCTGTAATCCCAACACTTGGGAGGCTGAGGTAGGAGGATTGTTGCAAGTTCAAGACCAGCCTGAGCTACAAAGTGAGCTCAAGCCCTGTCTGAACTGCATAGAGAGACCCTGTCTCAAAAAGACAAAAAAAAAAAAAAATTACATTGTAAAATTCAGGTGGGAAAATTATATGATGGAATTCTGGCATTGACTAAAACTGAAGAGAAATATCTATTAATGGGATTTCAAAGAAAGAAGTTTTTTGAGATTGAGCGATGTCCATGATTTGGGGTTCAATTCAGTTATGGTGAAGCTGGTGGTGTCATGCGAGGGAAGGCTGTTAAGTCCAAGGTGGAAGTGGTGGAGGAGAGGGCATATTAACCAGCAAAGGGAGATGAGGGAATTGTCTGCATCATACTCAAATTCCTAATTCTGTTTATTCACAAGACTCAGCTGATCTGTTCATTTGATTTCTGCACATACTCCGTATTTTTATGTTACATTATTATTTTGTGTATTTCTTTTTGTGTGCCAGAAATTGTAGAAACATCCAATAGTGTTATTTAAAAATAGAATTTCTTTGTAACATTGTCATCCTGGAAATTTTTTTTCCATCCTGGAAATTTTTAAAACATTTTTGGTATAATCACTTCTGGAACTTTTTAATCAGATTCCACAAGATTTGTTCAATTTACTTTTTGTTTCTCATGTGCCTATACACAGATATGCAGCACATACACATGCAACTATGATTGTAGCTTCCAATTGGGTTCACAGTGTTTTTAACTGAGGGACATTCAGATCATATGATAATTATTCTTATTGACACCAAATATGGCTTTAAGATTCTGAAATATTATGTGTAAAAAAAGAAAATGACATGTGACTCTATGTAAGTCTGAAAAATGGTGGAAAATAACAAATGAAGTCCCACGTTAGGAAGCCATTCTGTGGTTGGTAGTAGTATGGCGGTAGAAGAAATTTTCAGCCTTAAAGACAAGCCCTGATAATAAACCATATCAGCTATGAAAAGAAAGGTAAACGTAGTTCACCCCAATTAGCACATTTTTTTGCAGGCAGGAGACTCTGCCTAAAATGAAATGTGTCCAAGATATTTCAAGGGATCAAAGCGTAGAAGTATACTATCATGTGCCTAAATGCTGCAGTTGGCTGTGGAAATGCAATCTGTGTAAAGGGACCAGGACCAGTATTTGTGGTTTGGCAAAAGGCCCTGTGGTGTATTCATCTCCCTGTGGTGTGTATACGCCACAGGTGGTTAATAGATTCCATTTTAATGCATGATATTATCACCTATTATATGTGACAGTATTGCTATATTTAGTCATTAATCTATTTTAATCCATCAAATTTGAATATTCATTAAAATGTGTCAACAAGATAAATGCAAATAGATAAGAAGGCAATTTGAAAAGGTGTTAATAATGGATGACACTGTAAAATAACAACACAAAATTTATTAAATTAAGCTTAGATCCAATTATAATCTTTGCTGAGTGTTTCAACTTTATTTCTCAAGGTATTTCTATGTGCTGGAGTATGTGAGCGTATTTGTTTAGGTTTCTGCTTCCTTCTCAGAATCTGTGTTAACATCTATAGTGCATGATGCCTTTAGGAAGCATTTTTTTTTATCATTGCGAGCTATCATTATGTAGAAAGCACTCAGGTTTATTCTATATTTGATGATTTGACTTTGGAAGCAGATGATTTCATTCTGTCTACAGTGAATAACTGAATGTTAACAGTGTTTAAATTAAATACTGACAAGGATGAAAATTTGTGGAGGACTCTAAAAGTTTGTCAAGTTATTTTTCCTCTTTTCCATGGCCCCTTAATGGTTGAAATTTTGTATTGTTTTTTTCAAAGTAGACTTTATATGTTATTTAAGATCCTATGCAGGGAACCTTCAGGCATACTAAATCTGTTGTTCTGTACTCTTTTGCCATTTTAAGTATATTTGGATTGTAAAATAAAAAGAAAAGTAACAAAATAATTTGTGGAAGGATGGCATAATTGGTTCATATCTATCTATCATATTCATATATAAATATACATATATATATATATATATATATATATATATATATATATATATATATATATATATATATATTTTCCCTTTGAGAACAGCAGTGACCAAAAGAAACAGCTCTGGTTAGTGATTTAAAACTGTCAAGTGAAAAGAATACTTTCCTTGGATTTAGGAATTTTATCTCTTTTATAACAAAGAAGCTGGGGATTTAGCTCAGTGGCTTAAGCCCCTGCCTGGCAAGCACAAGGTTGTGAGTTCGATCCCTGGTACAAAAAAAAAAAAAGTTTTCACGCAAAACACTTTTATAACAAAGAATCAAGTAAAAAATAGAGTAAGAAATATTTCATAGTTTTCTTGTATGTGGTTTGTACATATATTTACTTCCTGTTTTTAGATTCATTATAAAACCTAAGTGAAAGAGTATGTGCAGGAATTCCACATTTAAAAGAAAAATTCTTGATTTAGAAAAAAATGTCCACTTTAGATTAAGATTAACTTGGCTTCAAATTCTAGATGTACTACTTATTATACATGTGAGAATAGATGTTATTAATAAACAGTTTGCATTTGCTTGTTAATAATTGGGAATTTATATTGCCTTCAGAACTTGAGTCAGATATGTACTATAAGTCACAATCTATGTATAAAGAATAAAGCAGAAAACAAAACTGAAATTTCTATCCTTCATAACTTCTACTGGAGTAAAATAAAGCAGAGAATAAAATATGAAACATGTTAGATAACTTAAATGCAATAAAGTTAGATATGGATCTGTTTTTATTGTATGTTTTATATACAGAATTCTAAGAACTTATATATCTATATCTATATACATAGATATATACATATATCTATGTATATATATATATATATATATATATATATATATATATATTTATTCTTAGTCAAATGCCTAAGAATACCATTCTCTAATCCCTTAATCACATAGTAGCAGTTAAATTGATTTGTCAATTGCACAAAGAAACAGATTTTCTTTTTTTAATCATTGAAATGAATACTGTTGGAGCAATAATTCTTATCCTCTATTTCTTACAAATCTGGAACTGCATGCTATATTAAACCTGAAAGGAAGATATTAAAAATAGATGAAAGTGCTTGTGTTCTTAATTACTAAAATATGTGCAAATGTATGCTAGCCATGTGATAAGAAATGTTACATAATGCAAGAGAAATTGCAAAACTGTGTGATTAAAAAATCATAGTCATGGGCTGGGGGTATATCCCTGTGGCATAGCACTTGCTTTTCAAGAACAATATCCTGAAATTGATTTTCAGTACAAAAAATTATTGCATGTATATGATGGCTTTTTGCAAGCAAGAGGATTTCCAGAAGAAAGTTGGGACATGCTTTGTTCTTCTTCACCTATTTAGAAATTATTTTATATTTTCTTCCTAAAAGTACCTGGAAAAATAACTGTTCTCAATGTTTTTAGAAGTCAGAACATATAGAGTTATCTTTCCTATCTAAGCTATATGGGGAGCAAACTCTATCAGTAAGAAACGCATAGAGTGGCTATCTTAATAGCAATCATTATTTTCTATTTTAAATGATATATATAACATTAAATATTTTAATATTATTTTGAACATATAACACATTATAAAAGGTAAAAGTCTTAGTGTAGTTTAATTTTTTTCTATCTGCTAAATATCCCAAAATGCTCTGAGTAACAGAACTAAGATAAGAAACAGTTTTTAAAGAAAATTACCTATGATTAAGAGAGTTAGCGGAATTCGCTTTCTCTTTAAATGTCTCTATAATAACTATATTGCTTTTATAAGCTAAGTTTTCTGTTAATAGTAAATTTTATTTTATCATTTATTATCAGGCTATAAATTATGATTTTTTAATTAATTAATTTCAATAATGCCTATGCTTTTTCTTCATTAGCTACATGTTGACCACATGTGAAAGAGTATGTGCAGGAATTCCACATTTAAAAGAAAAATTCTTGATTTAGAAAATAAATAATTAGATTCACTAATAATTAGATTGAAAACTGAATTTTTTGTCATTACACTGAGTTTAGATTAACAGAGGGCTAACTTGAAACTAATGTCAATTCCTATACCACTGCCACCTAGTCAACTAACAACTTTAAATTCAACAGTAGCATACTGGTCAGCCTTAGGTAATACCAAAACAGTTACTGACTTGCTAGCCCCTGACTCAAACTAAAAATAAATACATAAATTCAAAGGGCTGAAGATGAAACCCAGTGTGAAGGCCTTGGCTTCCAGCTATGGGGTAAGAAAGTGTAGGTCTTGGAATTTGGAGACACTGAGGTCAATACTCGTGTTACTTCACTACGTGCCCCAGACAAAGAGACAAAGACATAGAACATATAGAAGGGTCTTGGTGGTAGTTTTGAATAACCCATCTGTCCACAGATTGTCTGGGTTTTTAATAAGTGGTTTTTAAATTTAGAACTTCAAGGAAAAACAGACAATTTCAATAAAGAACAAGCATAGAACAAGCTCCAGAGAAACTCATGGGAAATAGCCATGTATAAACTGAAGCAGCAGCTAGCAGTGAGGCTGATGAGGATGGAACTCTCCCATCTGCAGCTTCAACCAGGATAAATTCCTATGAATTTTACATCCAAAGGAGTTCCCATGTCAGTGTTTCTGTCTATGCCAGATCTGCCCAGAGTTTCTTTTTTTAAATTTTTTTTTATTTTAAAGAGAATAAAACAAAAAAGGACAGATCTAAGCAGATCAGAACAGAACAATGCAAGCAACATACCACTTCACAACAAGACAATTGGATATTAACAGTAGCTATCATAATGTCTCTTTCTTTGAAATAGTTGAGCTTAGCTTTACACACAATAATGTCAAACATAACAAAGTAGAATAAACAACTCAAGAGAATGGAAGTATTCTAAGACATTCTGAACCAAATAACCAAAGATGAACAATGGCTGCTATATTATCTCATTTTCCATAAAAATTTTGTTTTTACTATCATACATATTAAAATC
Source organism: Hydrochoerus hydrochaeris (assembly GCA_004027455.1). Lineage (NCBI taxonomy): Eukaryota > Metazoa > Chordata > Mammalia > Rodentia > Hydrochaeridae > Hydrochoerus > Hydrochoerus hydrochaeris. The sequence goes on from PVLA01001674.1 coordinate 144,497, forward strand.
CAATAAGACACAATGTGATAGAACCAATGGTAATAGAAAAACAAAAGCATGGTAGGACTTCAGAGCAAGATGATATTAAATTAACACTGGCTACCATACTGACTTGACTTCAAAGTAACTATTCATATGATCACATATTTTAAGATCAAACAAAACAGAATAAAATCATTTGAACCAATGAATGAAGACATAAGACATCAAAGCAGTATAATGGTGAACCATGATTTCCATAAAATCTTCTGTACTCTTACCATTTCTTACACTAGGGAGACTATATGGTATTTATAAATGTGAGTTTGATTTATTTCACTTATGAGTATAGATTCAAGATGCATCCATTTATTTATAAATATCTCAATGTGATCATTCTTTATAGCTGAGTAGTACTCCATTTTATAAAAGTACCACAATTTTTTTATCCATCCTTCAGTTGATGGGCACTTAGGTTGTTTTCAAGGTCTATATTACAAATTGTGCCACTATAAACATGGGTGCACATATCTCACCGTGGTAAGATGTTTTCAGATCACATGGGTGCACATATCTCACCGTGGTAAGATGTTTTCAGATCTTCTGGGAATATGCCTAAGAGTGGAACAGCTGGGTCAAATGGGATCTCCAACCCCACTTTTTGAGGAATCTACAGATTGACCTCCACAGTGGTTGCACCAGTCTACACTCCCACCAGCAGTGCAGAAGAGTTCCTTTTCCCCACAGCCTCTCCAGCATTTGTTGTTGGTAGTTTTGTTGATCCTGGCCATTCTTTCTGGAGTGAGATGGAATCTCAGTGTGGTTTTAATTTGCATTTCTCTAATGACCAATGATGATGAACATTTTTTCATGTATTTATTTGCCATTCTTATTTCTTCATCTGAGAACTGTGTGTTCATCTTGGATGCCCATTTTTGGATTGGCTGTTTGAATTTCTGGGGTCTGGTTTTTTTTAATTCTTTATAAGTTCTAGACAGAAGTCCTTTGTCTGAGGGACATTTCACTAAGATTTTTTCCCCAGTTTGTAGGTTTGCTTTTTACTCTGCTGGAGATTTCCTTGGATATGCAGAAACACTTTAATAAGATGTGATCCCAGTTATTGATTCTGGGAAGTATTTCCCATGCAGTTTGGTTCTTATTCATGAATTCTCTACCTACCCCTATGTCTTCAAGATTTTTACCTACTTTCTTTTGAAACAGATTTAATGTTTCTGTTTTAATATTTAGATCTTTGATCCATTTGGATTTTAGTTTAGTACATGGTGATAGGCATGTATCTAATTTTAGTTTTCGGCATATGGATAGCCAAAATTTTTCCAGCACCATTTATTAAAGAGACTGTCATTCTTCCAGTGAACATGCTTGGCCCCTTTATCAAAGATAAGGTGGTTGAGTTGTTTGTAGTTGTATTTTCTAATCTATTCCAATGATCTTCAAGTCTTTTTTTATTCCAATACCATCTGATTTTATTACAGTAGCTTTGTAGTACAACTTCAAGTCAGGGATTGTGAAGTCTCCTGCCTTGGCTTTGCTGCTTAGAATTACCTTTGCTATTCTAGATCTTTTCTGGTTCCAGATGAATTTTAGGAGTGATTTCTCTAGATCTATGAGATATGTTAGTGGTATTTTCATTGGGATTGCATTGAATGTGTATAACAATTTTGGGAGAATGGCTATTTTTACAACATTTATTCTTCCTATCCATGAACAAGGGATATCTCCATTTTCTGAGGTTCTCTTCAATTTCTTTTTTCAGGGTATTATAATTTTCCATGTACAACTCTTTTACATCTTTCATTAGATTAATTCCTAAGTATTTTATTTTTTTGGATGTTAGTGTGAAGGGTGTGGCTTCTCTTATGTCTCTCGCGGTGATTTTGTTGTTAGTATATAAGAATGCTATTGATTTTTGAGCATTGACTTTGTATCCAGCTACTTTGCTGAATTTATTTATTATATCTAGGAGATTTTCAATGGAGGTTTGTGGGTCTTCTATGTAGAGTATCATGTCATCTGCAAATAATGATAGTCTAACTTCTTCTTTTCCTATCTTTACTCCTTTTATTTCCCTCTCTTGTCTAATTGCTCTGGCTAGTATTTCCAGTACTATATTGAATAGGAGCAGTGATAATGGACATCCTTGCCTTGTGCCTGATTTTAAGGTAAAGACTTTCAGTTTTTGGCCACTTAATATGACACTGGCTGTTGGTTTGTCATAGATGGCCTTTAACATATTGAGGTAAAAACCATCTATTGCAATTCTCTGTAAGGTTCTTATCATGAATGAGTGTTGGATCTTATCAAAAGCTTTTTCTGCATCTGTAGAAATGATCATGTGATTCTTGCTTTTGGTTCTATTGATATGGTGGATTACATTTATTGATTTACATATGTTGAACCATCCCTGCATGCCGGGGATGAATCTCACTTTGTCATAATGTACAATCTTCTTGATGATTTTCTGCATCCTGTTTGCCAATATTTTATT
>PVLA01001674.1:147075-333089 GCA_004027455.1 Hydrochoerus hydrochaeris
TTAATCTGGCTGGGCCTGGGCTCTTCATTGTTGTTAGGGACTTGATTACATTTTCAATTTCATTAATAGAAATTGGGTTATTTAGCAGTTTAACATCTTCTTGATCCAGCTTTGGTAGTTCATATGTTTCTAGAAATCTGTCCATTTCTTCTGTGTTATCGAACCTATGAGAGTAGAGGTTTTCAAAATAGTTGTTGATAATCCTCTCTATTTCCACAGGGTCGGTAGTGATTTCTCCTTTTTCATTCTGTATTGCATGAATTTGAGTCTTTTCTTTCCTTTTTTAAATTAGGTTGGCTAGGGACTTGTCAATTTTATTTATTCTTTCAAAGAACCAACTCTTTGATTCATTGATTCTTTGAATTGTTTCCTTAGTCTCTATTGCATTAATTTCTGCTCTGATCTTTATAATTTCCTCCCTTCTTTTGGTTTTGGGCTTGTCTTGCTCTTCTTTTTCTAGATGTTTCAGGTTGTTTATTTGTGTTCGTTCTGTTTTTCTAATGTGGGAACTCAGTGTAATAAATTTTCCTCTGGGGACTACTTTCATTGCATCCCACAGTTCCAGTAAGTTGTATTTGTATTTTTGTTTGCTTTTAGATATTGTTTAATTTCTTCCTTAATTTCCTCTGTGACCCACTGATTGGTCAAGAGTGTTTTATTTAATTTTCATATGTTTGTGTGGTTTTTGCCATTACCTTTATCATTAATTTCCAGTTTCATGGCACTATGATTCAATAACATGCATGGGATAATTTCAATTCTTTTGTGTTTACTTAAATATGTTCTGTGGGTTAGTATATGGTCTATTTTAGAGCATGTCCCATGTATGACTGAAAAGAATGTATATCCTAATGTTGTTGGATGGAATACTCTGTATCCATCTATCAAATCCATTTGTTCACAGGTGTGATTCAGTTCTATTATTTCTTTGCTGATTTTCTGTCTAGTTGATCTATCCCTTGTGTCAATGGTGTGTTAAAGTCTCCTGTTATAATTTTGCTATTGCCTATTTGATTTTTCATTTCTGTTAATACTTGCTTTGTGTAGTTGGCTGTTCTGGAATTTGGTGCATATATATTTAAGATTGTTATCTCTTCCTCTTGCAGTTTTCCACTAACTAGTATGTAGTGACCTTCTTTGTCTCTTTGGACCATTCTTGGTTTGAAGTTCACATGGTCTGCAAACAGAATAGCTATGTCCACTTTTTTTTTTTTGAGTTCCTGTTGCATGGAGTATTGTTTTCCATCCTTTGACTTTCAATCTATGAGTTTCCTTTTGTGTTAGATGGGTTTCTTGTAGACAGCATATGGTTGAATGTTGTTCTTGATCCATTCTGCCAATCTGTTTCTTTTAATTGGTGAATTGAGGCCATTTACATTAATGGTTATAACTGTCATATATTGGTTTATTGTTGACATGTTGTCTTTCTGATGCTGTATCTTAGCTTTCCATTCTGTTTAATTGTCTGTCTTGCTTAGTGGTTTTTTCCCATGTGTATCTAGAATGTCTTTCAGAATTCTTTATAGGGTTGGTTTGGTGATCATGAAGTTCTTCAGCTGTTCTTTGTCGTGGAAGTATTTTATTTCTCCATCCATTTTGAAGGACAGTTTCGCAAGGTACATCAGTCTGGGTTGGAAGTCATTTTCTTTACGGATCTGAAAAACTTCACTCCATGCTCTTCTTGACTTCATTGTTTGTGTTGAGAAGTCTGCCATCATTCTGACAGGCTTTTCTTTATAGGTGACCTGTCTCTTCTCTCTAACAGCTTTTAATATTCTGTTCTTATGTTGGATTTCTGGGATGTTGATTATTGTATGTCTGGGTGTAGTTTTGTTTTGGTTATGGCTATTTGGAGTTCTATATGCCTCACTAATCCATATGTCAGTTTCCATATTCATGTTTGGGAAGTTTTCTGCTATTACTTCTGTAAATAGCCTCTTGATATCATTTGTGTTTTCTCCTTCTTTTTCTTTTATCCCTATTAATCTTATATTGTTTTTATTTGCATCATTTTGCAGCTGTTGAGTTGTTATTTCCTGATTTCTTGTTATTGTTAGAAGATCTTTCCTTTCTTGTTCACTAGCTGCAATCTTATCTTCGAGGTCTGAGATTCTATCTTCAATTTTGTTGAGGCAGTTTTTGCAACTTTCCTTAGAGTTTTTGATTTCCTTTATATCTCTTTGAATTTGCTTAATGCATTATGTTTGTCTCTTAAACTGTTCATACAGGGATTCTATCATTTTGCTTTGTTCCTCTAATTGTTTTGCTGTGTCTTTGTTGGATTCATTCAGTATTTCTTTCACTACTTTTATCATTTCTTCTTTTACCGGGGAGAATATTTCTGATTTGATTCCCTCATAGCTTCCTGTATTTGTTTTTTTACTTCAGTTAATATCATTTCATACATTTCAGGTGTATGTGTGGTATTTTCTTCTATGTACATGGCTCCTATTTCTTGGGATGGGCTGGAGGTTTGAGATTGCATTTTGGTCTTTTGTTTTGTCATTTTCCTGTATTTTGGCATTTCCAGCAATTTTCCAAAGCTTTCCCTCATGGTGTGGCACCAGTTTGGCTCCCCCTTAGGCAGGCCTGGCTCCCCTGGTTGAATGAAGGTTGCTGGGTGCAGTCCACTCAAGCCCGCAGAACCTCTGGAGCCCAGTCCAATGACCCCAGCGGGCTGGGCAGGCACCCAGCCCCTGGGATAGAGGGTCCCAAACACTTCTGGGTCTGCCCTGGTGAGCTGTTACTCTCCTGGCCCAGAGTTTCAAGATCTAATTTTCAGGGTCTACAAGATGCTCACATGGAGAATAGAGTTAGACACTTACTACGGCATGATTATGGAAGGGCAGGATTTTATAGTAATGCTTAGGAAAAGACATTATTATCTGCTGGATTTAATGATTCTCTAAGTTGTCACTTCTAAGTGTACCTTTACATAGTTGTAGAGCAATGAAGTAGCTAGTGAAAAGTATAGAAGATGTAAGCTGAATGCTTCCATGGAGATTTGGGTGAGTTGGCAGCTCTTGCCTGCACCCAAACTCTTCTTGAAATCACTGTACTATTCTCAGGATAAACTACAGAAACGTAAATGCCTCCAAGAGAACCTGCAGACCAGTAACAGCTGCCAATACCTCCTACCTACTTCCCTGCCAGACACTTTTCATATCAGACAAAGTTGGAGCAATTTTAGAACCTGTAAAATGTGGGACACTTAGTAAAAGCTCCATGAGCCCCTGGTGTATCAGGGAGCATCCCCATGTGATAGAACAAAGGCACAAGGATTAGGAGTGAGATATATTCTCTTATTCTTGTGTCTTACATATAGTCTACATTTCTATTTGTTTTAATCAAATTACATTATGAGTTTTAATCCTTTCCAATATTTTAACTTGCTACTAGACTTCATTTCCATATAGAACAATTTTCCTCCTGTTGTTCTTCCTGTCTACTCAGACCACAGATTTTTCTATTTAGGTACTTAATTTTATAGTACATGCATACCCTTGATAAGGAAGGCTGAATTTTGTAAGATTCCAGGTTTCACTTCAAAGTCTTCAGGGTTAAAGTTTGGGTAGAATTTCATCTGTACGTAATGATTGCTCTTTCCTGGCATTATCATGAAGTCATTCTATTCATTCAATCTTTCTAATACCAGTTAGCAAATGTTTAAAGATATTATCACAGAAGTATTTCATATTTCTTTTTAAGTTATTCTCCTAGGCAGTTACAATTTTTGTTCACAATAGCATGATTGTTTTGTTTCAAAACTGTTTTTTTAAATTTTTTAAAGTTTTATGGCTTATTCACACTAATTGTAAACATTTTTAAAATGCCTTCCACATGTAACTTCTACTCTGCTGTAAGTGAGGTGTTCTCTCATCTGTACCTTATAACTAACTCACTTATGTAATCAAAAATTGGTAATTTTTAAAAAACATTATTTATCATTATTTTTAATTTTTATTTATTCTTAGTATATCTTTACAGTACCTAATGGTTACATTCATGGGGATTTAACACATGTGCATAATGAAATTTAATTCTCTTTTAGTCACTTTGACCTCCTTGCCCTCCCATTGCCTTCCATCACTTAGTCTCCATAAAGTTCAAACTTTGCATTATTGCTATTTAATTTTCTTGAATTGCACTACTTTCTATTTCAAGCATTTGAACAGTAGAAATCCTAGTTACTCTTCTCAGCAGTGTGAGTAAACCCCATTATTGTACAATGCATGACTCTGCATCATTAATGTGTATGTTCTTATTCTTAAATATTCTTTATTTCTAGTTAATACTTTGTCAAATAAGTTTTATAAGATATAATTATATGAGGTTTGTACTGATCTATTACTATGGTGAACAACTCTGTTAACACATTTCCTAGTACTGTAACATGTTTTTAAGTTAGATTAAACTTGTTTCATAATTTTTGGCAATAACTTTACATTGGTGTAAGTAATGAGATTGGTTCTGGTTCTTGTTCTTTGTAATGCATTTACAAATATATTACTAACATTTTATAGTTGCAAAAAACCAATCTGAAGACTTTTAAAATCATTTTATGTCTAGGAAATACTAAAAAATACAGGAGGGAGCTCAGATATAGCTCAGATTTAGAGCACTTGCCTAGCATGAATGAGGGCCTGAGTACAGTTCCAAACACTGGAAAAGGAAATCAGTGATGTTAAATGTTTTTTGGAAACTTTCCAAAATTTCCTTTACAAAACCAACTATAATATCGGGTGTATTTTGATTTCTTTAAATGCTGATTTACTTGTGGCTTTTATAACTCTATTTAGTTAAAATCCATTTTTATCTTCTAATTTGTTGGAAAATCACCCTTAATCTAGATTGTCAACAAAGATATTCAGGGAATGGGTGGAGGAGGGAGGGAAGAGAAAGGGATGAAAAAAGAAGTAAAATACATGTACCAATTTTCCACAAGAAATGTAGATATTATTTATGATACTCATGTATTAATAAACTAAAATAATAATTAGAAAGTTATCATAGAGTTGGACAAATAACTTACTAATTGCACTGATAACTCAGGTCATTACTTACCACTCATTTCACATGTACTTTGTTGTAAACGACACATCTTGGTTTATCCATTTTATTTCCTTATCTAAACACTGAATATTCTGACTAAAGAAAATCACTGCCTCATTCCATAAATAAGTACAAGCTTAATCCTGATTTCCAGCACCCAAATATTTCTTCATTTTTCTGTTTTCAAAGGTGTTTCACTGGTTTTTACAAATGAAGATACATTAATGCTCCCGGCCAACTCTGATCTACTCATAAAATATACTGGATTTCTCTATTTACAATTAAGATAGAGTTCATATTCCATAATTTAAAACTAATGAAAATGGTAATTAGTACACATAGCAAACTATTTGAAACAGATTCCTAATTTTGAAAAGAGTTGATAGATCGAGTTTATTTTTTGTAGATTTATTACTGAAAACCTCAAATATATATATATATATATATATATATATATATATATATATATATGAACTAGGATATGATCAATGGAAGTGAGCAAAATAGATACTTTCCCCATGAAAAAGTTGCTTATTAACAAGTGATGGACGCAGCCATGCAAACTTGGCTACCCTTATTATATCTTTTCAGTCATAAGTCTAAGTCTCCTGAAGTATGATGTATTTATTTATAAATATACATATAATAAAAACTCTTCAAATATACTCTCCTTTCCAATCTTTTATTTGTTCTAATGGTTGATGTCAATTTAAAAGTCATTTCAAGACAAAATCGTGTGGACTTTTAATAATGCATATTCCTTTTTCACTTCCTTCTAAATAAATCCTGATTTTGAAGTCATTCTCCTCTAAAGAAGGTGCTATTATTCACTTATTTATATATCAACGAGAAAAAATTCAGGTAGGAAATACATTTCAGGAAATGGTGTTTTTGCAATTACTTATTGAGAATGGCCAGAAATTCATAGATTCAGTAAGATAGTTCAGAAAATTTTTCCCCACAGATATTATGTTTATATAGATAAAAAAAACTTTTTCTATTTTATTTAATATTTTGAAAAAATATATTCTAAAATTTATAAAAAATAAATAATACAAGTTTTAAAAAGGTTTCTATAATTGTAAACTACAAATTTTTAATTTCTTCTTTTGTTCCATTAAAATCTAAGTGAAGTTTAGTCAGATATTACTTTGATTTTATTTTAACTCTGGGTTATATATAGATTAGATGGAATTCTATTGATAGCTTGCATTTTGAAACAGAACAATTGATAACTGATTGTGGTAAGAATGGACAGATAAATATTAGCTCAGAATAGACATGCCAGTTTTGTGTATTGTAACATATAAGAAAGATAAAACATTACTTCAGGGTAGAGTGACAGGCTCTGCATGGCATCACCTCAATTACACTTTTCTAAGTAGCCACTAACTTTCTGAGAGATTAGAAAGCAACAAACGTGTAGAAGAGGTCATTTCAAGCAGAGATTGGTCCGTAGGCATTTAACACAAATTGTTATAATCCTCTCTGCCCTATCCTGGTAGGAAAGAGATTAACTAGATTTTAGCTTCCTTCTCCTTTTCAGAATTTTTTTTAACTTTGAAGAAAACAAAGTACACACCTGAAGCAGTCAGGTATTCAGCCCTTATTTTTTTCAAATATTTCTTAACCACTTAAGTATTTGATGTATGCGGTTGAGTGTAGAATATGTTTATTAATAAGATAAAATATATAATTTTATTGCTCACTTACTAGAATATTGGCTTCCAAATAGACTTTCATTTCTATAGATTTTCACCTATGTACTTTCTGAGGAATAGGTTGCCTGCTCTATTGAGAGAACTAATTATGAAAGTTTTAAAAATTACTACATGTTCAATCACACAATTTTTTTCCAATCATACAATTTTTGAGATTTATGAATATTCAGATTTTTACTGATGGATTAATATACAGCAGCAATTACTAACCTGAAAACCTTATCCATGTTTTCATAGTTACGTTCTTGAGATTTCTTCCATTTTACCTTGACCAGTGCAGTTTTGTTTGCAGTAGGAAATACACATACCATTTTCCCTTCCAAGCAAGTAAGAATCCAGTATATTCTGTTGCAATCAATCCTTAGAGTTTCTTTCCTGAATTTCTACCATGGAGGTTGTGGTTAAATCAGTTTCTGGTGGGGAAAGCAGATGGCCTTCGTTACTGGTGCCTGTTACCAGCACACACTTGGTCCATGTGCTGGTCTCTGATAACAGTGACCAACCAGCTGAAACAGGTTGTTTAATCTTGAGGTTGTTGTTCACTAAACACTTGTATGAAGTGAAGGCAAATTTTATCTCAGTGTTAATTTTACATTATCATTAAAATATCTGTCATATTTCTGTATCATTTTTCATTTTGTTTAGTGTCATTTTCCAAGATTAATGCTATGCTTTGTTATCTGAGTGTTCTTTGAATTATTAGCATATAACACCCATAAGAACCATATTGGAAAATTAAATTTTATTATACATCGCAATTATGTTCAAAGAAAATAATTTAGTATGCTGCTAAATCCTCCCTGATATTTAAAATAAGCACATAAATTATTTTTTTCTGAAACTTTACAGCATGTACCAAACACTCTAAAATGAAACTCAAAACTCCATCTAGTGGTGTAATATACAGATAAAGGTTTATTAAGGTATTCCTCAAAATGTTTAATATTTTTAAGAGGGTGATAATAAATTTAGAAGTGCCTCCAAGTACAGATCATGATTTAAACCAAGATTCTTACACATAATAAAATAAACCACAGCTATACTGGTTACAAATAAACCACTAATCCTTACAAATAATATAAACATTTTAAATCATGTAAATAAGTCCATTAGTGAAGGAATATTATCTATAATAAAATATGATTTTATAATTAACAGAATGGAGAGTAAAGAATAAAAATGCAAACAAAAACCTAGTAGCATATGTATAATTTAATTTAAGGAATGTTTGTTACCTTGGTATTTCATTAGCCTCGTTATTCTCTTATCTGAAAGAATCCAGTATAAACAAAGCTTATTACTGGTTTAAATTAGAATCATTTTTCTATGTGAGTATTTACATTGAAACATATGTATCTCCCAACACACAACCTATTGCTTGATTAACTCTATAGGATATGAGAAATTTATATCCATCCAAATTCAGATTTTCAAAAGGTGCTAGTGTGGTAATATACATGGTTTCTAATGTTCCTGGCAATGAAAATATCTTATGTATGTTAATATATTAAACTATTTATTAAGTTTAAGCATGAAAACACTCCATTTTATATGACTAAATATCACTTTTAAAAAGAGTAAAGAAAATACTTCAACATAGTGCTGAATTATTGAGATGTTTAATATTATACTGACATGATGTATAACAGTGTCATTATACTTCCATATGATCAAATAATAAACACAAAATGAGCCTTTGATTAATTTTCCAGAATACAGTCTCTGTATTTTTTGTCAATCTTTATTAAATAATCAATTTATGGCAAATTGATGATGTGACGAAATGACAAAAAACTTCGTATCTCCTAATGACAACTTTCTTTCATCTTGAGGAAGAGCTAATACATATAAACCAAAATTAGCATGTTAAAAGAAGATTTTGGATCATAAATGACATTAAAAGAAAATAATGTTGATAGGAAAACTGCAATTTAATACTGCACTCTAATAGCTGACACATCAAACTGTAGACCTGAAAGCAAATATTAAAATGCCTTAATTATAATATTAAATGAAAAAGTAAAATCCAACATCCAGCTTTAGAGAGCACAATAACTCTAATCATTAAAATGAATGCGTAATAGCTCTTCTAAATTCCTTGTATTTCTAAAAATATTCAGTGCAACAGCTATTACTATTTAGCCAGTTAGGTTAAAAATATGCTAACCTATTAGTTTTAGAATGTGAGAAAAAAACTGAGATTTTCTTTTATGACTCTCCCAACATTTTGTTTTTAAGTTACTATCATTTAATTACAAAAATATTATTTTAATATTTTTTAGTATTATTTTAATTTATTTCATTTATATAACAGAGTATTTATTTAGCCTATTTAATCACTATTTTTTTATTCAGGTGTTTGTTTTTTCCTTAGTCTGAAATATTTAAGGAGTTACTAGGATGATAATTCATTTTAATGTTGTCAAATATTAGCTTTTCATTTATTTCTAAAAATTTTATACAGGTGTTAAATAAAATACATTCTAATTTTGACATAGTAAATATATGATAAATTTTTCTTGAAGAATTTCAAGAATTATATAAAGACTTACTTCATAAAACTAATTTAAAATCTTCAGATTTAGTAATTGATGAAAATAAGAAATACTTCCTCACACTAAATAAACTGAAGTTTTGGCAATCATCCAATTGTTTTTCATCATGCTAAATTTTGAATAAACTTGATGGAGAGAACCTTGAAAACTATGTAATATTTCATTGTGAAAATAGACTGATTTTTTTTAGTGACATAAAATGTCATTTCAGCAATCATCTTAGATTCTGTGCTTATAAAACTATTCTTACTCTGTTTTATTACTCTATTTTTTAACTCTTCAAAAAACATTTTATGTGGTAAGAATAGTCACAGATTTGGAAATATATAGGCTATGGATTGAACTGAATTTCACATGCTAAAGTCCTAACTTCGATTGTGATATCTGGAAATGGGTCTTTTGGGTGGCAGTTATGTTTAGGTGATATCGAAAGGCTGAGATCTTCATAATAAGATTACTGTCTTTATAAGAAGAAATACCTAAAGAATTTATCTCCTTTTTTCTGTCTCTCTCTCTCTTTACTCTTATGCATACAAAAAGGTCATGCAAGCATAAGACAGTAAACAGAAACCTAAGGAAGGAGACCTCATACAATATCAGTACAGGTAGCTCCTTGATTTCTGATTTTCAGCCTGAAACTGTAAAAAAAAAGGAATCCAAGTAGCTTAAGCCATCCCATGTATGCTATTTTGATATAGCTCTTTAAGCACAGTAATACACATTCATTTATTACAAAATTTATAGAAGGACTATTTATAAGTTCAAACCTACAGGAATGAATTATTTTCTGTTTTATGAAAGTTACCACTTAACTAACAAGTCTAAATTTAAAGAGATACTCTGTAGTTTGAAGATTACTGCGGGAACAGATTGTGACTGCCAACATAGCATCAATGTGAAAAAAAAGTATATATAAATATGTATGTACAATAGCTGATAAAATTTTAAATCCTTTTTCTCTATTAAGCTCATATTTATTTAAAATCTTAAAATTACAAAACATTATTGAGATAAATTATGTAACATAAAAAAAACAGGTAAAATATCCCATCCTATGTTGATAGATCTGAGCGTTTAAAAAGGCAATACTTCTCAGACTAAACTACAATTCATTGTACATCCAAATCCCAGAGAGCTAATTAAAGAAATAGATATGTTGAATTTAAAATTCAATTCAAATGTCAAGTGATCTAAAATATTCAAAGGATCTGGAAAAACTTCTTATTTCATCTTTTCAATTTCAAAACTTACAATGAAGCAAGGAAAATGAAGAAAATCTGATTTAAGGATAGATAGGTCAATGGTATGCAATTGAAAGTTCAGAATTAATTCCATAATTCCATGACAAAGGATTTTAGTTAATAGCACTGAGATATTAAATATATATATATGTATATATATATATAGCCATCATATAAAAATAATACTTAATTTCATGAAAATTTAAATAGTAAAACTGTTGAAACAAAATTCTCAGATGAAATCATAAGGTAAATTGCCATGACCTTAGACTTGAAAGTGCAGTCTTAGAAATAAGTCTAAAAAACAAGAAAAGAAATTTAAAATATATGACTTGTAGTCATCAAATTTAAAAACTTAGTTTTTAAATTTTACATTATTAAAACATTATTAAAAAGTGAAAAGATAACATATATAATGAATAAAAATTGTAAGTAATATGTCTAAATAACTTCTATCTAGAAAGCATACTGACATTTTACAACTCAATAACAAAAATCAAATATGCCAATTAAAAGATAAGCAAATAATGTGATCAAATATTTATTTCAAGAAGATATACAAATGACCAGAAAACAGAGATGCCCAACACAATTAATTATTTATTTAGATATACAAATCAAGAATATACTAAGATATCACTTCACATCACCTAGATATTTAGAAGTTTACAGTGAGAAAATAACAAGTATTAATGAGTATGTAGCGCAGTCGTGAGTTCAATCCCCAGTACAAAAAAAAAAAAAAAAAGACTATGTAGAGAAGTTGCAATACTGATACTCTGCTAGAGGGAATGTAAAATATTATAGCCACTCTGAAAAACTATGTGATGCTTCCTCTAATGTCTGAGTGTATGAATTACACAATATGATCCATCTATTCCACACCCAGATGTATAGAACAAGAGAAATGAATACATATGTTAACTTACAACCATGTACATGAATATTGATAGCAGCAATGTTCATAATAGCCAACATAGTACCATAGAAACAACCTGGTTTCAGCTATAGAATGGGTAAACAACACATGGCCTACTCATACAACAGAATATTCAGCATAAAACAAATGAAGCACTGATGTCGGCCACAACATGAAAAAAATCTTATAACAATTATGTTAAATTAAAAGTTTCAGTCAGATTCTGTCACATTTAGTAGGATTGCATACATATTAGATGTCCTCCATAAGGAAATCTACAGAGGCATGATTGTTCTGAGCTGGTTTTGGGCATCCTGATGATGGAGAAATGAGAAAGTGGGTGCATGGTTATATTTATAGATGATGAAGTATGCTAAAATTAATTGTGGCAATGGTCACATATATAAAATTTAGTAAGAACTTTTCATTTCAAGCTTTGAGTGGGTGAATTGTATTGTATGAAATTTATACCTCAACAATGGCTAAAATAGTCAAATAACATATAGTCCATTGGAAAATGAAAAATGTCATCGTGTTTCTCAAAAATTTGAACAATAAAGACAAAAATACATTGTGTTATGTCTGTATCTGGGTTTTTTCCAAAGCCTAACTCTTTCATAGGTATGGTTTTTTAGATGTGGTTTGATCTAGAGTGTGATATTGAAATTAAGGGTTTGTGATAACTAAATGGGTTTAGCAGACACCTGGGTGTAGATAACAGCAGCTCTACACTGTATGTCGGTGCAGGCAGTCAATAGGCTTATATCGTGGGTAAAACATGAAGACGAGGAAGGCTTATAGCTGCTGCTTGCTGCCAGCTGCCTGGCTTTGCCACACCATGCTGCTTCTTCTCCTTCACCAGTGCCCTGTGCTATGCCGTCCTACTTTGGAGCCAGCTGTCTATCGACTAAAACCTCTACAAACCATAAGCTGAGATAAACTCTTCCTCCTTTAACTTTGAGTGTTGAGTATTTTGTGTCAAAACCAGAAAAGTAAGTAAAGACAAATTTTTGTACCAGAGAAGGAGAGTCCTTTTTGTGTCTATACCTGATCACATGTTTCAGGAGCCTTTGGAACTGACTCCCAGGAAGAGTTTTGAAAGGTTTGGAGATGGAGGCTGAAGAAGGAGCCATGCAATTCTGTAAGATGAACTTGATGAGAGAGTCTGGTCACAGCTCAGAAGAAAAAGTGCTGGTGGAAATGCAGTCAGCAAAGATCAGGCTCTCTAGAAAGGTGATGAAAATTTTAAGAGATAGGACCTAAAGACGGCATAACTGGGATATGCCTTAGAAAGGGAAATGGGGATCTCGCTTTCTTCTGCTTCTTGCTTTTGTGGGCTAGTCAACATAAAGCAGGTAGTTTCTCCACCAGGCATTGTTGCCATGGTGTAGTCCCTACCACAGAGCCAAAGGCCAAGTGTACACGAACAAAAGCTACAAACTGCCCAAAAAATCCTTTGTCCTTTTATGTTATTTCAGACATTTTGTCATGATGACAGAATGCTGATGACTACCATAGAAAATTGTACAGTGATGTGCTATCATAACTGTGACCACACTTGAAATGCCATGGACTAGCCTTTAGGAATGGTTTTCAGGAGAAGTTTGGGAAAGCTTGGAAGAACTCAGAGAGAATCCCTGGAATGTTATAAGTAGAAGTTAATAGATGCTTCATATATAGGAGAGAAGCACTAATAGAGAAGCACAGAATGCAGAGTTTATGCTCTTGCAGTTTCACACAGAAAAAAAGGATTTTCTTGGAAATTATACTCAAGGCCATCCATTTCACTTTAGCCAAAAATTTAAGTAAATTATATCATTTCTCTGAAAATTTATGCTAGTCTGAATTTAGAGGTGATTGACTAGTTTATCAGATGATGGGAATTTCAAATTAGCAAAACATTCAAGTACTGACACAGGCATTAGTGGCTGTCTTTAGCCAGTTATACTGTGTGAGAAACAGGAGTTAACAGCATCAGAGAGAAAAAAATTGGAAAACGTTCAGGTTGGTAAGAAAAAGAATTCATTTAAAGGTGCTAAGTGCAGTTGCTTAAGTGATAATCACAATTGAAAGAGATCCAAGTAATTTGTAAGATAATAGGTAAGCATCCCTAAGGACGATTTCAGAATCTGCAAAACCTTACCCATCACAGGCTTCCAAGTATCCAATCCCAATTTGTTTTTAAAATTTTCCAGGGAAGATTGTTTTGAAAAATGAGCCCAGGAATGTTCTCCTCATTGAGGACCCCCACAAGTACCATCTTCTGAGGATGCACTTCAAGCATAAGGCACGCAGATGCAAGCAGAACTGTGGTTTGAGCATTACTAATACAGCTCATACTGGCAGCAGAACTTTGCAAGACACATGCTGCTGATTTTGTAAATGTGAAAAATGAAAGAATTGTGGGGTCAGAAATTCTTCCACCAAGATTTCAAAGACATTTGGGGAAACCTGGCAGTGTGTGCATGGCCAAAGTTCCTAAAAACAGTCCCTGACAGGGTGATTCATAGCAATATTTTGAGAGTAAATCTAAAGCTAACTCCCCATGAAGTTAGAGATTACAGGAATAATATAGAAGAACTGTTAAGAGAAGCTTCAGGCAGTGGGCACAGGTCGCACAAAAGAGTGGCCATTCACCCTATGACGAGCACTGTTACATAAGTGATGCTCTCTTATATAACATTTATAACATCCTTATGTAACATTTTTTGCCTTGAATGACAGATGCAGAGTTATACAACTCCATATTTGTGCTTCTTGGACAGATGCCCTGTATCAGGCTAGTTGCTTCTTCTTATGTTCCTATTCTTTTATGGTAGTCAAAAATGTCTTAAAGTTCTAATGAATCTGCTTGGATTTCAACTTTCCACATTTATCAAATGAACTGCACCTGAAACAGGATGATGTATTGAGTTGAGCAGAACGAAAGTCCAATTCAGATCCTATTCTCTCTCTCTCTCTCTATCATCTATCTATCTATGTATGTATCTATCTCCCCCCTCTCATTTTTCTAGTCCTGTAACACTTTTATACTCCTATTTAATTTAATGCTATCACTTATCTGTAGAAATGTTATTCTAGATTCTATGGATATAATGATGTAACTTAAATGACTTGGAGGAAAAATTATGATGTCAAATTTATTTTATTTTAACTGAGAATAAAAATCTGCCCCAATTGGTGGAAAATATAATGTATGGGACCTACTTTTCACAGGTTGCTTCCAATAATAGAGAAGGGGTTAAAAAGGATTGCTATTCATTGTGTTGAGATGCTGATATCTGGGATATCTTAGTGTTCTTGACAATAGTCTGGACGAGTCCTGGAGAACTGTCTCCTGGGCCAAATAGAGTATGGCCTCACCTCCCAAATAAACTAAGGTGGCTGGCTCCTGGTACACAGGCAAATGTCAACACAGTGGTACCTCAGTTTACAAATTTAATTCTTTCCACAATTTGAGTTGAAAACCAAATTAGATGGAAAGTGAATCAAACACAATGTTTATGTTCAGTGTTGACCCTATGGGGCAATTTGATTCAGTTTTGGTTCAATTTGGTTTGTAATCATAATCATCGGAAGGCTTTAATTCATGAACCAAGGAACCAATGTAATTAATCATATCCAGAGGACACCAATGGAAAGTAGGCACTATCTTGAGGCATTCCAGGAGCAAAGAATTGCATTACAATGAACTCACAAGCCTCAACACAAAATGAAAGATGAAATAGTGTCTTCTATAGACTTGCTGATTGACTTGTTTCTTCACCTCAATATCTCTTTTCATATAGTTTCTGTGATCTTACCAAATGGCTTATTCATCTATTTTGTCATCTTTGTAGATATAACTTTGGACAATCCAGATGTGAGACCTCTTGTTCTCTCCTTTTCAACATCCCATGGTTCAGCTTTAGGGGAATTGCAAGACTTTGGATGCATTTTGTTGGCTTCTCTCTCTCTCTCTCTCTCTCTCTCTCTCTCTCTCTGTCTGTCTCTCTCTCTCTGTCTCTCTCTCTCCCTCTGTACTGAGAATTGAACTCACAACTTTAAACTTGCCTAAAAGGCACTGTTCCTCTGGGCTACATCCTTGGCCCAGCTTGTTTTCTCTATCAAGAAGTCGACAGAAAACAGCAGTGGAAAGGAACTGCTCTATGTTGTTGGTGGGGATGTAAACTAGCACAACCACTATGGAAATCAGTATGAAGATTCTTCAGAAAGCAAGAACTATAAATTCCATTTGATTCAGCTATCCCCCTTCTAGGTATTTTCCCTAAAGTGTTAAAGTCACCATATTGCAGTGCCACATGCAAAGCCAATTTCCTGCAGCTCAATTCATAGCACCTTGGAAGTGGCTTATATGTCCATCAGCAGGTGAATACACAAAGAACATATATTTACACACAACGAAGTAGTAAGTACTCTATCATGAAGACAAGCGAATTATTTGTATAAAAATGAATGTACCTTAAAATCATAATGTTAGGTGAAATAAATCAGGCACACAGCTTAGATTTTATATAATTTCTGTTATATGAAAAATCCAAAATATACATAAGGAGTAAAATAAAAGATAAGAGGATATAGAGAAATAAATATTTCTTAAATGAGAAGAGAATCAAGAGATGGAAGGAGAAACGAAGGAAGGAGAAGAAAGAGGATCAAAATAGCAATTAATATGTGTTATGCACATATACCAAACCTGAAGAAATAACATAAAGTATATGTACTACCAATGTGTGCTAATAGAAATATTCCAAATACCCTAGGACCACTACATTTGTGCTTAGCCTTTATGAGTTAGGCTCAGCTTCCTGTTAGTCTTTTGGGTTGCTTGTTCCAGCAGGTAAAGAATTATAAAAATGCTTTGAGATGAAAATGAAATCAGGCTGTCCTCTTTGATCTTCTCCTTGTTCAGAATCTTAGCACCTCAAATTTTACCTATCATTAAAACCCTGAACTGCAGAGTTTGTGCTCTGGCCTGTACCGTACTGCTAAAGGCAGTAATCAGTACCATTTTTTTTATCTCTTTATCTTCTGTTGCTTACAATTATGAAAATTTTTATAAGAAGAAAAATGACACTGAGTATCGGCTGTTACCTAAGTACTTGTCACTAAAGAAAGTTAAGTAGAATGTGCACTTTTGATTTTTTTAAATGAGCATTTCATGAGGGTTTGCTGTCTCTCTTGGGCTTCAAATCAGAACTAATTGCTATAAATTAAGAGAAATGGGAGTCATAGAAACAGGCAGACCACAGGGCAAATGTATATTTATCAAGTTCAGCCACATTTCACTGATTCCGGAAAAGTGCTTGTGTGTTTCCCGCCAACACTAGGTCTCTTCATCTCATGCCTGAGTTGCACGCCTATTTGTTCGTTTTATTTAACGTTACATTTTTATACTAAGAAAACAAAATAGGGCTTATCTGGGTTAAAGCTATAATGAATTTAATAAAATGATAGAACCTTATTATCAGAGCATAATTCAAAAATAAAATTCAAATTCACTAAAATAGAAAAAGTACTATATAATCAGTAAGATTTGTGATATTTAGATATCTCAAACTGGAAAAATGCTTGAAAGTATACAATTGCTGAAAGTGTTTTTTTAAGCAAATCTTTATATATATATAAATGAATAAATATACATATATATATTCATAATATATCATAATGTATCTATCTACCTACATATTTTATATAATCGGGAAATCTACCAAACCTCCAAAATATTAAAAATTCCTACAATAATCCAAAGAGAGATGATCACTTTTAGCAACACACGCACAAATCAAAACAAATCAGAACAACGACACACACACACAAAAAAAAACCTGTCCTAAAAGAATTCCTTGTGCTGTGTAAAAGTGCACATATTAACTCGTCCTCCTTCATAGAGTAAAAGCATTTGTACTTTTTGTCAGGGTTCTATTAGATGTCTTGGTTTGGGATTTTAATCAAAAGAGCAAATATGCAATAACGTTATTTATAGATCTACTGAATGTAGAAGAAAACACGTTTTCTATTCGTTTTGAAAGAATGCTTTTGTCTTCTTAGGAAAGATAGTTTTTGCCACAAGGATCAGTAAGCACCTGAGTCAGGTTTAACCCATCAGATTTAATCAATGACAATGCCTTTCTGTAACGCTCTTCTTAAAATGAGTCAGGGAGCAGCAGTCTTTTCCCACTGCCTAGGAGTCAATCAATCAGAAATAATCTCCTTAGGATAAACCACTCTCATATCAGAAGTTCAGCCAATACTGCTACTTCTCAAGGGTGGCGATCAGCTCCACATCCTTAAACACTACCTAGATTTAGGTGCTTACTTTTCATCTCTTGCTATATTCTTAGCAAAAGAATGATTGCTAATGAAGGAGGAGAAGGGGCAGGGAAAGGAGGAGGGAGAAGTAGAGGGGGAGAAGGAGAAGGGGAAGAATGAGGAGGGGACCAGGAAATAGAGGGAGGAGCAGGAGGGGGAGGGAAGGGGGAGAGGGAGAGAGAGGAGGAGGAGGAAGAAATCCTTCTATTTCTCAAGGGATGATGGTGTCTTACTGTCTTTCCCCTTCACTGAAAAATAACTAAAACTTAATCTATTTTTAACATCATACCTTAAAAGATAAGGTTATAGGTTTCTGGAGTAAAATAATCCACTTTTATGCCCACATTTCTTCTGCACAGTTAGTATGGTGTAAGTTACTATATAGTTAGTCAGTATGACTTCCTGAATTTGCAGGAATTCGGCAAATCAAGTCACTGAAAGGTACTGACGTGGTAAGGTACTATCGGTTTTACATAGTCCTCTGGTGTTTACACTTTGGTTTGTGGTAGCAGAAATTTTCTTCAAAGAATATTTCAACCAAAGGCCAAAATCTAACTTGTAACTGAGAAAAGTGTAGCTGCTCTGGGTGAAGCTAAGGAAGGAGAAGCTGACCCTGCGCAGCTGTTTCCTTCCTGCCCTTTACCTCTCCTGGCTCTTGTTGGGACTCTTATGTCAGCTAACGCTCTACTAAATAGTTTAATTCCTAATTTGCTTCTGTAACTTTACTTCGTAGATGTGGATAGTGAAGAATCTGATACTTTCTCTGAGCCACATTAATTTATAAAAATGGAAATCTTTTTCTCCTATGAGTAAACGGATTCCCACTTCATAAAATCTCTTTTATACTGGCACCTTCTAAAATGTAGTATTGTTTGTACTTAATTATATGAAGTTTTTTTATCATGTTATATAAAAATCTATGAGCAATCAACTCAGTTGAAATTTTTAATGATAATAGATAAGAAAAAAATCAACAGCTAAACTTTGAATCATTCCAATTTAAAAAAAATTATGAGAAATCTGGAACCTGCATGGGACTCTGATAACGAACAACCAGGATGGTAAGAAGAAAACTGAGAAAAACCAAGACTGCATTTTAGAAATCAAATGCAGCTTCCTGTGTATTTTTGTGGGCTGTTTTTATCTTCCATACAGGAAGGAGTAAGTGCCTACAAAATAAATTTTGGTATTTTTGAAGATTATGCTCATGAAATGTCCATGGAATGCAATAATTAAAGGTAACTTATAATTTTGGACAAAAACAGATTATATGGTCTGATTTGAGAGAATGAGAGTATGTATGGTTCTTCTAGGGAGTTGAAATTATTGATTTGTCAAAATCAGGTTAAGCAATGCTATTGCATATAATATCACATATGTCTCTTTTGAATACCATTAAACAGACAAACTATACAAATGTAGGAATTTATCTGGAGCATATAGGAAGCAATTTAGGCTACTCTTAATGACAAGGGAGTTTTTGGGTTTTTTTAATAGGTAAATAATTAGTTTCCTAGACTTTTAAAAAATACAGGCTTTTTTTTTTTTTTTTTTTTTTTTTTTTTACTTTTGGATTTCAAGAGAATCTGTTAGCTAGAAGAGTTGGTACAGCAAAGTCTCCTGAAATAAATATTTACTACTTTGTAACTACTTTTAGTTGGGTATATATATAAAGTTAGCTGGACATCTTAAACCAGTTCCTACTGTGATATGAGTTTATTACCCACACATGAACTATATTTCTATGCCTAAATTGTTGTATATAAAGGATAATTCCATGTGTTATCAAATACAGGTAGACAAACAAACTATACACAAGCAGATTGAAAGCAATCTCTGGATTCCTCAAGAACATAACTAATGGAAAGACTAACAAAATGTAATTCTGATACTTTCACATTATACCTGCAGCAGTTCTTCACAAAATCCCTCCACATTCAGTACTACCAAGACCATGGATTTGTTTCTTTCCAGAAGTAAACACACATGCAGGGTATAATTTCTCAATATAAGTAGTAATTTTAAAATAACATTTCTGTTATTCTAAGCTGGGATTCATAATTGTGTTTCTATTAGCAACAGCAGCCAGTTTCCTGTTGGCATTGACATCTGTCCAGTGCATGATCCACCTGCTACATGGTAGAAGAGTGCTATGAATTCTCTTGAGTGTACAGAAATGTCAGACAACTTCCTACCCACCTGTCTTCATGGGTAATAATAAAACTATGTCCAAGTAAACTTATTTTTACAAGGTTGTAATCTGTGCTTTCATGTCACATTTGTTTCAAAATGAAACTGAAGGATGTAAATAGGTCTCAGCATGCAGATATCCTTGCCTTTTAGGTATATTTATTGACTATACAAATAAGAGAACATGCAAATTAAGAAAACATATTCAGTAAATAAACAGACAGTTTTGAATGTTCCAGTAGTTTCAACAGAGGAGATGCTTTCCAGATTAAAGCAATTGAAGTAAAACCAGTCTGTAGCAATAAAAAGTCTAAATTCACTTACACATGGAGGTAATTCTTTCTACAGATATGGATCCCTCTTAGGCATAAGAAAAAGTATATCAACTCATAAATAATTTAGTAGCTCTTTAAGATAAGCATTATCCTTGTTTATCACAGAAGAAAACAAGAGAAGAAAGCATTTACATTTTATAATGCTAAATGTTTCACATTTATATTTCAAGAGACATAGATAGTCAAATTATGCTTTTAAATTAAAATGTGAATTTGATTACATATGGTTTTGGCAGACACATTTCATGGTACCCTACCCCAAACCAAGAGTTAGATGTTAATAAATCTAAGCAAATGCTCACAATTTTACTTTGCTTGTCAGATATCATGGGAACGGCATAATTTAAAGTGACAAGATACAATGAAGACTCCTACAAATTCATTCCTTGCTTTACAAAGAAAATGAGTCTGACATCTTCTGAATTTGTACATATATTTGTTAAATGACATGATAATGGGAACTATTATATTGAATTAGCAACCATAAGAAAAATGTCAAGACAGTCTCTTTCACTATCTAAGTTATTAAGTCACCCTGTAACAACTTACCTTTGGAGTTTTTGTTATGTGCAATAGGTATATTTATATCTTTATATCATGATTTTTTCTTGCTAAAGGTAGTAAGCATTATAGCAGCAATTTAAAACTGTAATTTGTAGTGTGGTTTAGTTAAGGAGTTATTGCTATAAAGATGTAATTGCTTAAATTTTACCAGTTGTTGCTAAATGGAATATTCATAAAAACAATTTCTGCATTTTAGGTTAGAGATAGTAATTATAAAATTTTTCTACTTAAGTTCAACATCCATATCAATAAACCCAGTCTCCTCATATTATTTTTTTTAATTATGCCTGAAAATACCTAATTGCAAATCCAGATCTTTTTGTCTTATCAAATTAAATTAAGGAAATCCTTCATTTAAACCCATGCCACAAAAAACAACTATATTTCATGTGAAAAAATAAAAAGAAAGCTTTTACAGTATAGGCACTAAATGTTCCTGTCAGGGAACAAAAGAATTAGTAGTACAATTATGTTAGCAATATATATATATTTTTCCCCTTGTTTCATTTCTACTTTGCCCCAACCCAATTGTATTTTCCTTTTGATCGATTCTTTTCCTTTCACAATATTTATTGTACATTTTGGATCTTATTTACTCTTCCAGTTCCTTACATTAGAGAGACATTACAATCTTTACACAAGCAAGTCTGACTTATTTCACTCATGAGTATGGTGTCTAGTTGCATGTGTTTTGTTATAAACCCCTCTAATTTCTCTTTCTTTATAGTTGAGTAGAACTCCTTTGTATAAAAATAACCACATCTTTTTTATCCATTCCCTGATTTATGGGCACTTGGATTGTTTCCAAGATTTAGTCATTACAAATTGTGCTGATATAAACATGCATGCATATACATTGCTATGATATGATGTTTTCAGTTCTTCTGAAAAAATAGAAGGGGAAGAGTTTGATTGAATGAAACCTCTAATCATAGTTCTTTAAAGACTCTCAAATAGTTTTTGCAGTGGTGGCACCAACCTGCACTCCCACAAACAATGGAAAGTGTTCCTTGCTCCTCACAGCCCTGCAAGCATTTGTTATTGGACTATATTTGATGATAGCTATTATTTCTGCTGTGAGATGGAATCTAAATGATGTTTTAGTTTGAATTTCACAAATGACCAATGATGCTGAACATTTTTTCACATATTTGTTTTCCATTTGTATTTCTTCACCTAGAAGTGTGTATTCATCTCAGATGCTCATTTTTGGATTGGGTCTTTGAATCTTGGAGGCCTGATTTGTTCTAAATGGAAGTCTTTTATCTGAGGAAGAGTTGGCTACATTTTTTTCCCCCATTCGGTGGGTTTTCTTTTTACTTTTGGTGATTTATTTTGATGTGAAAAAATTTTTAATCAGATGACATCCCAGCTGTTGATTCTTTAAAGTGTTTCCCATGTTTTTTTTGGTTTTATTCATGAACTGTCTGCCTACCCCTATGTCTTCAAAATATCTACCTACTTATTCTTCATGTAGATTTAGTATTTTTCTTTTAGTATTTGGCTTATTGATCCATTTTGATTTTAGTTCATGCGTGGTGACAGACATATGTCTAGTTTTAGTCTTTAACATGTGGAAAAACAGTTTTTCCAGCACCATTTATTAAAGAGGTTATTCAGTGAACATGTTTGGCCCCTTTGTCATAAATAAGGTGGCTGAATGTGTTTGTAGTTGTGTCTACGTTTTTATTCTGTTCCATTGATCCTAAGGTCTGCTCCCTCCCTTCCTCCCTCCTTCCTTCCTTCCTTCCTTCCTTCCTTCCTTCCTTCCTTCCTTCCTTCTTTCTTTCTTTTTTTGCCAGTATCATGCTGATTTTATTACAGTAGCTTTGTAGAATAATTTCAAGTCCAGGATTGTGATGACCCCAGTCTTGCCTTTGTTTCCCAGGATTGCCTTTGCTATTCTAGATCTCTTCTGATTCCAAATAAACTTAAGGAATGTTAACACTAAATTTGTGAGTTATGCTAATTGTATCTTGATCAGGATTGCACTAAATCTGTATGACAATTTTGGGGATATGGACATTTTTCACAGTGTACCAAGGAATATATTCCCATTTTCTGATAGTCTCTTCAATTTCTTTTTTTCAGAGTACTATGGTCTCCAAAATATAAATAGTTTACTTCCTTCATTAGCTTGATTCCTAAGTATTAATTTATTTGCATGCTTTTGGGAAAGGTGAGATTTCCCTAAATTCTCTTTAAGTGAATTTTTTGCTTGTGTATAGGAATGCTACTGATTTTTGAGTGCTGACTTTGTATCCATTTGTACTACTAAATTTGGTTATTAAATCTAGAAGTCTTTTGGTGGAGTTTTCAGGGTCTTCCATGTAGAGTATCATATCATCTGCAAATTATGATATTATCATAATTTACTTTATTTTCATGTACTCACTTCTCTCTTCCCTATCCATATTCTTTTTATTTCTCCCTCTTGTCTAATTGCTGCAGCTAGTGTTTCCAGAATTATATTTTATAACAGTGGTGATAGTGGGCATCCTTGCTTTGTTCCTGATTTTAGTGTGAAAGCTTTAAGTTTTTCTCCATTTAGTGTGATGTTGGCTGCTGGTTTGACATAGATGGCTTTTATCAGAATGAGGTAAAGACTATCAATTCCAATTTTCTGTAGGGTTTTATCGTGAATGAGGGTTGGACTTCATCAAAAGTTTTTTTCAGCATCTATTGAGATGATCATGTGGTTTTTGTTTTTGGCTTTGTTGATGTGGTGCATTACATTTAATGATTTGTGTATATTGAACCATCCCTGCATTCCTGGGATGAATCTCACTTAGTCATTTTGTATAATCTTCTTGATGATTTGTTGCATTCTGTTTGCCAGTATTTTATTGATGATTCTTTACCTGGGTGTTCATTATTAAGATTGGTTTGTAGTTCTTTTTTTTGGCTGGATTTTTCTCCAGTATTTTTATCAGGGTAATACCTCCAGGGATGAGATAGGAAGAATTTTTTCCCTTTCAATTTCATTAAACAGTTTGAGGAGTATTCACATTAAATTTGCTCTACTTTATTGTAAAATTCAGCTCTGGATACATAAGGATCAGGGATTTCCTTTGTTGGTAAGTTTTTCTTACATTTTCAATTTCATTAATTGATATTGGATTACTTAAAATTTTTATAACTTTTTGGCAATATGTTTCTAGGAATCTGTTCATTTCTTTTGTGTTTTTCATACTGTTAGATAAAGGTTTTGAAATAGGTGTTGGTGATCTTCTGGATTTCCACAGGATGCTTATCATTTTCACCCTTTTCCTTCATCATTGCATGAATTTGAGTTTTTTTTTCTTTTTCTTTTTCTTAATAAGTGTGGTTAGGAATCATCAATTTGATTTATTCCTGCAAAAAGCCAACTTTTCAATTCATTAAATTTTTATTTTTTCTTAATCTCAATTGTATTACTTTCTGTTCTGATTATCATATTTTTTCCCTTGTTTTGGCTTTGACATTAACTTGCTCTTCTTTTTCTAGAATCATGGGTTATAGCATTTGGTTGGTTTTTGTCTGTGTACATTTAATTTTCCTGATGCAAGAATTCACCACTATAAATTTTCCTCTAAGAACTGCTTTCATTATATCACACAGGTTCTGATAAGTTGCATTTGTATTTTTGTTTGATTGTAGGCATTGTTTAATTTCTTCTTTAATTTTGTATGTGATTCATTGGTTGTTTATGGTTAATTTCCATGTGTTTACAGAGAGTTCTTTTGTCATTGATTTCCATTAATTAATGGAATTTCATTGCATTGTAGTCAGATAATATGCATGGGATAATTTCAGTTCAGTTGCCTTTTCTTTAGCATGTTCTATGGGTTTGTAGATAGCCTATTTTAGAGAACATCCCATATGCAGCTGAAAAGAATGTGTATTTTGATGTTGTTGGGTGCAACACTCTTTGAATGTCTAGTAAGCCTATTTGTTCATTAGTTTGGTTCAGGTCTGTTATTTCTTTAGTGATTTTTTTGTATAGTTGATATATCTCTTTGTGACAGTGGAATGTTAGGTTTCCCATTAAAATTGTGTTATTGCTTATTTGATTTTTCTGTTGGATGCTCCTGTATTGGGTGCATGTGTATTTATGACTGCTATCCCTTATTTTTAAAGTTTTCCTCTAATAATTATGTAGTGGCTTCTTTATCTCTTTAATCATTTATGGTTCGAAGTTCACATTGTCTGCAAACAAAATAACTACCCCTGCTATTTTCTGAGTTCCTGTCATATGTAGTATTATTTTCCATCTTTTAATTTTCAGTCTGTGAATTTCATTTTGAAGTAAATGTTTTTCTTTCTTTCTTTCTTTCTTTCTTTCTTTCTTTTTTATTAATTGGTACTGGGGATTGAACTCAAGGCTGCATGCTTGCAAGGCAGGCACTTGTGCCGCTGAGCTAAATCCCCAGCCCCTAATGAGTTTCTTGTATAGCATATTGTTTGATTTTTTTTTCTTAATCCACTCTGACATTGTGTGTTTCTTTTGATTGGGAATTGAAACTATTTACATTAATGGTTATAACTGATATGTATTGGCTTATCTTTGTCATGTTATCTTTCTGCTACTGGTTCTCTAATTTTTCCCTCTGTTTATTCTCTTTCCCTGCTTGTTGCTTTATTTCTATTGTTGTTCTTGAAATTGTGGTAATTTTTATCTTTTTCTAGATTATTTTTCCATACTTTTTAAAGGTAGGTTATGTAGTCATGAGTTTCTTAATTTGTTCTTTGTCATGAAAGTATTGCAATTCTCCACTAACTTTGAAATATATTTTTTTCTGGGTACATAATTGGAAGTTATTTGCTTTCAGGACTTGCAATACTTCAATCCAAGCTCTTCTGGACTTGATGGTTTGTATGGAGAAGTCTGCCATGTTTCTGATGCACTTTACTTTATAGTCAGTTGTCCTATTTCTTTTTTCTAACAGTTTTTAATATTCTGTTCATGTACTCATGATTATTATATGTTTGGGTATAGATTTATTTTGGTTATGGCAAATTTTAGTCCTATTTGCCTCATTTATCTGTATGGCAGATTCTTTTCCCATGCTTGGGAAATTTTCTGCTACTACTTCTGCAAGTAGTGTTATGTCACTTGCATCGACTCCTGCCTTTTCTTTGACATCTATTAGTCTTATATCATGTTTCTTTGCATCATTTTTCAGCTGTTGAATTGTTATTCCCTGATTGCTTTTCTGGCAATCTGAGCAACTCTTTTGAAGGTAATAATATGTAAAATGATAACCATTCTTTGTTTCCTGTCATCTTGTTTTGAAATTCTGTATTTTTAATTGTTCACCTTATTCTCTTTAAAATAAAAAAGACTGCTTTTACCTTATCCTGCTGCATGTTAAATGCAATAATTATATAGTACTATTTTGATGGTGGATAAATTATACACATATAATTCCCTTGAATATATCAGTTGCCAGCAAATATTGATTCTCACTTGTACATTTTCCATGAAAGAAATATTCCATAAATTATAATTCCAAGAAATGCTTTAGAGAAATAAGTACTTTGTTTAAAAATATTTGTACCGATTCTGCCTGGTGTTCTGGAACGTGCACAGAGCACTATCCAGCCCACTGAAGCTTTGGTGCTTTGCTAGGAGACTGGTAAAACACCACTCCACCTCCCACATTACAGCAGAACACACCAGGAAGTCCCTCTGGGGCTATCTGGGCCAACCCAGTGATTGTCTAGCTGACACATTCCTCCTGGAGTGCTGGAAAGTGTGTGCAGTGTTATCCAGCCCATGGAAGCTTTGGTGCTTTGCTGGAAGATTGGTAAGTACCTGCCCCTCCTCCCACATCACTGGAGGATGCACCAGTAGGTCCCTCTGGGCCTATCTGGACCCTGCCCAGTGACTCCCCAGCAAACCATAGCTGCCAGCCTTTGGCCTGGCAAGCTGAAAATGTGCACAGCACTCTCAAGCCAACAGGGATTTAGCACTTTTCTCCTAGACTGGTAAGGCCCTGCCTGACAATCACAAGTTGCTGGACCCAGCTGGTAAGGTCTGTCTAAGGACCTCCACTCAACTGGGGAAACTCCCTGCAATAGGAATAGATATTCTCAACCCAAGAAACAACTAAGACCTTGCCTTTGGCTTCCTTAAGGGAATGTAGGACAATGACAATGAAAAAGCAAAATGCAATCTCAAACCTCCAGCCCATCCCAAGCAAGCCTAGGAGACATGGACATAGAACAAAATGTAGACCATATACCTGAAACTCCTGAAATGATAGCAACTGAAGTAAAGAAACAACTCTGGGAAGCTATAAAAGAACTCAGATCAGAAATAACCTCCCAGGTAAAAGAAGAAATCATAAATGTAATGAAAGAAATGCTGAACACATCTAAAGAAGATATAGTTAAAAATTAGAAGAACAATGCAAAAATATGAAAACCTTGAATGAACAATATAAAAAACAAACAGAATGCATGAAGCAGATTCAAAGAGATATACAAGAAATCAAAAATTCCACTGAAAGTTGGCAAAACTGCCTCAGTGAAAGTGAAAATAGAATTTCAAACCTCAAAGACAAGATTGCAGCTGGTGAACAGGAATTTTAAAAATACAGGAAATAACAACTCAACAGCTACAAGATGATGCAAAGTAGAACAATATAAGATTGATGGTATAAATGAAAAAGATGTTGCCAACACAAATGATATCAAGAGGCTATTTACAGAAATAATAGCTGAAAAATTCCCAAACATGAGAATAGAAGCTAACATACAGATCAGTGAAACATACAGAACCAAATAACCATAACCAAAAGAAAAACACACTCAGACATATAATTATCAACATCCCATATATCCAATATAAGAACAAAATAAAAAAAGCTGTTAGAAGAGACAGATCACCTACAAAGGAAAGCCTATCAGAATCACAGCAGGCTTCTCAAAACAAACGATGTTAAGAAGAATGAGGAACTCCATCCAGCAGCATGCATGGCACCAGGCCATACCTGGGCCCCTCTTGTAACACCTCTGTCCCTACAGACCACCTTGTGGGACTCAGGATCTCCAGCCAGTGGCATGTGCAGGGCCGGGCCAGACCTGGGTCCCTGCTGTCCCAGCCACTCACCTCAGGATCTAAGAACACTAGTCTGTGATGGATGCCACTGCAGTCCCACTGCCACTGGGGACACACTCAACTCTGGACCTAGTATTGCTGTTGATCTTTGGCTCCCACACCTCGCCCCAGAACCATGGACTACAGTGAGTTAAACTTGTAGTATTGAGGGAGACTCAGTAACTCCTCATCCAAACAGAAAAACTCAGCAGGCTTCCATCAGTGAGGTGAGTTTGCTCCTAAAATGGGAATAGAGTTTCTCACATTTAGTGGGTAAACAGAAGCAATAGTGTAGCACCCTCCAGAAGTAGGCCATAGGTGAGCTTAGCAAGAGGGTGGGTGAGTCCTTCCTTCACACAGAGAATATCATGTAGGTTGTGGAGGTTGCCAATAAGGCCTCCCCAAATCTGGAGAAAATTAAAAGGGACTATGAGATCTTTGACACCACAGTATCCAAGTTGAGACAAACACTATAAACAGGAAGATCTGGTGACTCTGAACAACTTGAACACATAATAACAGCAGGAAAGAAAGGTTTATTTCCATCAATACTCTTAGGCTTGTCAGCCTAGGAAGAAGATGGGACTCATCCAACAGGCCTTGTAGGGAGAGTTCAGGTGAATGGCCCACCTATTCATTGTGGGACCCAGCAATTGGACAAACATCAACCTTACAGTAGGGCCCTAAGAGACACACTACCAACAGTTGCCACTAGTGAGATTGAATGACCAAATAACCTGAAATGGGAAAATGGAAAATGAAAAAGCAAAATGCAATCTGAAACATCTAGTCCATTAGGAGCAAGTAAAGGAGATACTGAAATAGAGAACTTGAAAAGTAACACAGCAGAAATCTCTGAAAAGATAGCAAGTGAAATTAAAAAAAAATTCAATGAGGCTATAAAGGAAATCAAATTAGAGTAATGTCTCATGTAAAGGCAGAAATAACTGTAGTATAGTTGCTTAGTGCAACTAGGGAAGAAATAGACTAAAAAAAAAGTAGAGGAACATGGGAAATTGATTGAAACCTTGAATGAACAATACAAAAAACAGGCAGAATTCATGAAACAAACTCAAAGAGACATCCAAGAAACAAAAAACTTCTATTGAAAGCTGGCAAAACTGTTTAAATGTAGCTGAGGATAGAATTTCGGACCTTGAGCACAGGATCACTTAGCGATCTTAAAAGGATAGAACTTGTAAAACTAACAAAGCAGCATGAAATGACAGTCCAACAGCTTCAAGAAGATGCCAAGAGAAACAATATAAGACTAGCAGGCATTAGTGAAGATGAAAGAGTCAATGTAAAAGATATACATAAACTATTCACAGAAGTAATAGGTGAAAACTTCCAAAACATGGGGGAAAAAATCACATATACAGATAAGTGAAGCATATAGAGTGGCAAACAGTCACAACCAACATAAATCTACACCCAGATATATAATAATTAAAATCCCAGACATGCAGCATAAAAACAGAATACTAAAAGTTGCTATAGAAAAAACAACTCATTTATCAAGGAAAACCCATTAGAATCATGGTAGTCTCTTCAGCACAAATCTTCAAGTTAAGATGAGCTTGGAGTAAGGTATTTCAAACCCTGAATGAAAACAACTTTCAAACCATATTGATGTACCCAGCAACACTTTCATTCAAATTTAATGGAGAAACAAGATACTTCCATGACAAAGAACAACTGAAGAAATTCATATCCACCAAACCAACCTTAGAAAGAGTATTGAAAGATGTAATAGATAGAGATAAAAAAGAACACGATATCAGAACAACAGAAAGAAATCACCAGTCAGGACAAGCAACTAAAAAGGGGGAAAAGCAGAAAGCAAACTACTGGAACATAACATGGTAAAGTTGAGCCACTACATATCATAATTATAAATGGAATTGGCCTCAATTCACCTATGAAAAGAAATAGGTTTACAGAATGGATCAAGAAATAGTATCTCAAAATATGCTGTATACAAGAAACACGTCTGACCCAAAAGGAAACTCATAGACTAAAAGTCAAAGGATGGAAAACAGTATTTGATGCAAAAGGAACCCAGAAAAAAGCAGAGTAACTATTGTATTTGAAGACAATGTGAACTTCAAACCTAAAATGATTAAAAGAGAAAGAATTCACTACATACTAATTAGTGGGAAAATTCAGGAGGAAGTACTAACAATTATAAATATATATGCACCAAATACAGGAGCACCCAACTATAGAAGAAAAATAATAATGGACATGAAAAACCAAATATACAAGAACACAATTATAACAGGAAAACTTAACAGCCCATTGTCATGAAGAGATAGGTCAACTAGACAAAAAGTCAGCAAAGAAATAATAGAGCAGAATCATACCTGTGAGCAATTGGACTTAGTGAATGTTTAGAGAGCGTGCCACCCAAAAACATCAGAATATACATTCTTCTCAGCTGTGCATGGGACAGTCTCCAAAATAGACCATATATTAACCCATAAAACATTCTTAAGTAAAGGCTCAGAGATTGAAATTATCCCATGCATATTATCTGACCAATCAAAATACCATTGACATACCTCACAGATCTAGAGAAAACACCCCTAAAATTCACTTGGAAACAGAAGAATCCTAAATAGCAAAGGCAGTTAATTCTGGCAACAAAGGCAAGTCAGGAGGCATCATAATTCATGACTTGAAGCTATACCACAAAGCTGCAGTGATAAAATCAGCATGGTGCTGGCAAATAAATAAACTCAAGGATCAATGGAACAGATTAGAAGATACAAACACAACTACAAAGACACTCAGCCACCTGATATTTGAGAAAGGGGCTCAACATATTCACTGGAAGAAGGATAGCCTCTTTAATAAGTGGTGCTAGAAAAATTGGCTCTCCGCATGCCAAAGACTGAATCTAGACACGTGTGTATCACCACGCACAAAACTAAAGTCTAAATGAATCAAAGATCTAAATATTAAAACAGAAAGACTAAATGTGCTGGAAGACAAGGTAGGTAGAAGTCTTGGATACATAGGGGTAGGCAGAGAATTCATGAACAAATCACAAACTACACAGAAAATACTTCAAAGAATCAACAACTGGGATCTCATATTATTGAAAAGTTTCTGAACTTCAAAAGAAATCATCAACACAGTGAAAATAAAACCCACAGAATAGGAAATAATTTTAGCCAGCAACCCCTCAGACAAAGGACTTATATCCAGAATGTAAGAAGAACTGAAAAACATCAAGCCCCCCAAATTCAAAGACCCTCTCCAAAAATGGGCATCAGAGATGAACACACATTTCTCAGAGGAAGATATGCAAATGGCAAATAAATACATGAAGAAATGTTCACCATCACTGGTTATTCAAGAAATGAAAATTAAAACAGCACTGAGATTTCATCTCACTCCAGAAAGAACAGCTACCATTAAGAAATCAACTGATAACAAATGTTGGTAAGGCTGTGGGGAAAAAGGAACACTGCTCCATTGTTCGTGGGAGTACAGAGTGGTGCAACCACTATGAAAATCAGCATAGAGAATTCTTAGAATTCTCAAAAAACTAGGATTGGAATTTCCATTCAATCCAGCTATTCCACTCCTGGGTATTCTCCCACAAAAACTGAAAAGTTCATGTCACAATGACATAAGTGCACCCATGTTCATAGCAGCACTATTTGTAATAACTAAATCTTGGAAACAACCAAAATGCCCATTAACTGCAGAGTGGATGAAAAAGATGTGCTATTTTTATACAATGGAATATTATTCAGCCATAAAAATGGATGATCTTGAGACCTTTATAAGTAAATAGAGGCAACCTGAGACTATCCTTATAAGTGAAATAAATAAGAATCATATTTATAAATATCACATTGTGCCTCTAGTTTAAAAAAATAATAAGATCTGTAGGAGCAATAAAACCTAAAATGTGTAATTGCTATTGTAAAAAAGAGAGGGAAGGAAAGTGCCCTAAAGGATATAACTGCACATATGTTTTAGTGCATAAGATAGATTACCATATTATTGTTTTTGTTACATCACTGAACTCTCACTATCTGTACTCTCACTATTTGAATGTTCACTTTTTATGTTTTAATTTTGTAACTTGAACTATTATTTCTAACATGACAATATGTAATTTATTAACTAGTGATTTTTTGGTTTTTTTTTAATTATGTATTATTCTACTTTTTTTCTGTTTTTCTTTTTTTCTCTTTAAATATTAAAAAAAAGAAAAAAAAGAGTATGGAATGAAATATTTCATATCCTAAAGGAAAACAACTTCCAACCCAGACTCATGTACCCTGAAGAACTATCCTTTAAAATTAGTAGAAAAATAAAATACTTTCATGACAAAGA
Source organism: Hydrochoerus hydrochaeris (assembly GCA_004027455.1). NCBI lineage: Eukaryota > Metazoa > Chordata > Mammalia > Rodentia > Hydrochaeridae > Hydrochoerus > Hydrochoerus hydrochaeris. The sequence goes on from PVLA01001674.1 coordinate 179,405, forward strand.
ATAGCTGAAAAACTATGAACACCAAACCAACCCTGCAAAGAATACTGAAAGACATATTAGATAGACATAGGGGGGAAAAACACTAAAAAGGTAAACAATTAAACAGAGTGGAAAGGTTAAAAATCAACAGCAGAAAGAAAACCTGTCAAAAATAAACCAATATATCTGTTATAACCATTAATGTAAACAGCCTCAATTCACCAATTAAAAGAAACAGACTGGCAGAATGTGTGAAGAAACTGCATCCAACCACATGCTGTATACAAAAACCACATCAAACACAAAAGAAAACTCATAGACTGAAAGTTAAAGGATGGAAAACAATACTCAGTGCAACAGGATCCCCCCAAAAAAGCAGAGGTAGGCATTCTGTTTGCAGACAATGTGAACTTCAAACCAAGAATAATCCAAGGAGATAAAGAATGTCACTACATGTTAGTAAGGGGAAAACTTCAATAGGAACAGATATCAATCTTAAATATATATGCATCAAACTTAGGAGCACCCAGCTACACAAAACAAATATTAAAAGAAATGAAAAATCAAATAAGCAATAACACAATTATAACAGGAGACCTTAACACCCCATTGACACAAAGAGACAGGCAAACTAGGCAGAAAACCAGCACAGAAATTACAGAACTGAATCACACCTGTGAACAAATGGACTGGTGGACATATACAGAGCAACCACTGTGGAGGTCAATCTGGAGATTCCTCAGAAAGCTGGGGTTGGAAGACCCATTTGACCCAGCTATTCCACTCTTAGGTATATTCCCAGAAGAACTGAAAACACCTTACCAAGGTGATATATGTTCACCCATGTTTATAGTGGTACAATTTGTAATAGCCAGATCTTGGAAACAACCTAAGTGCCCATCAACAGAGGAATGGATAAAAAAATTGTGGTACTTTTATACAATGAAATACTACTCAGCTATAAAGAATGATCACATTGAGATATTTATAAATAAATGGATGCAACTTGGATCCATACTCATAAGTGAAATAAATCAAACGCACATGTGTAAATACCATATAGTCTCCCTAGTGTAAGAAACGGTAAGAGTACAGAAGATTTTATGGTAATCATGGTTCACCATTATATTTATTTGAAGTCTTATGTTTTCATTTATTGGTTGTAATGGTTTTATTCTGTTTTGTTTGATTTTAATATATGTAATGGTATGAATAGTTACTTTGAGGAAAAGACAATATGGCAGCCATTGTCAATTTGATATCATCTTGCTCTGAAGTCATACCATGCTCTTGTTTTTCTATTACCATTGGTTCTATCATGTTGTGTCTTACTGGATTTTAATATGTATGATAGTATAAACAAATTTTTTATGGAAAATGAGATAATATAGTAGCCATTGTCCATTTTCAGTTATTTGGTTCAGAATGCCTTGCAATACTTTCATTCTCTTGAGTGGTTTTATTCTATTTTGTTATGTTTGACATTATTGTGTGTAAAGCTAAGATCAACTATTTCAAAGAAAGAGACATTATGATAGCTACTGTTAATATCCAGTTGTCTTGTTGTGAAGTGCTGTGTTGCTTATATTGTTCTGTTCTGATCTGCTTAGATCTGTCCTCTTTTGTTCTATTCTAACATAAAAGAAATTTAAAAAGGAAAGAAAAGACTCAAATTCATGCTATAAAGAATGAAAAGGGTGAAATCACTACAGACCTTGTGGAAATACAGAAGATCATCAATACCTATTTTGAAAACCTCTACTCTCATAGGCTTGCTAACACAGAAGAAATGGATACATTCCTGGAAACATATTAATTACCAGAGATGGATCAAAAAGATGTAAAACTGCTGAATCACCCAATTTCAACTAATGAAATTGAAAATGTAATTAAAACTTTCCCAACACAGAAAAGCCCAGGTCCAGATAGATTCACTTCAGAATTTTACAAGAAATTCAAAGAAGAAAATATCAACATTCCTCAAATGCTTAAATGAAGTTGAAAGGGAAGAAATTCTCCCTAACTCATTCCTGGAAGCAAGTACTAGTCTAATACCAAAACCAGAGAAAGATCCCACACAAAAAAAGAGAACCAAAGGCCAATCTCCCCAATGAACATAGAGGCAAAAATTCTTAATAAAATATTGGCAAACAGAATGCAGCAAATCATCAAGAAGATTATACATCATGATCAAATGGGATTCATCCCAGTAATGCAGGGATGGTTCAACATATGCAAATCAATAAATGTAATCCACCATATCAATAGAACCAAAAAGAAGAATCACATGATTACTTCTATAGACGCAGAAAAAGCTTTTGATATGGTCCAACACTCATTCATGGTAAGAACCTTACAAAAAATTGTAATGGATGATCTTTACCTCAATATGATAAAAGCCATCTATGACAAACCAACAGCCAGTGTCATATTAAATGGTCAAAAACCAAAAGTCTTTACTCTAAAATCAGGAACATAACAAGGATGCCCATTATCACCACTCCCATTCTATACAGTGCTGGAAATACTAGCATAATTGAAGAGGATCTCAGAAAATGGAAAAACATTCCCTGTTCTTCAATTGGAAGAACAAATATTGTGAAAATGGGCATTCTCCCAAAATTGTGACACAGATTTAATAAAATCCCCATCAAAATATCACTACTATATCTCAGAAACCTAGAGAAATCTTTTGTAAAATTCATCTGGAACCAAAAAAGACCTAGAATAGCAAAGGCAATTCCAAGCAGCAAAGGCAAGGCAGGAGGCATCACAATCCCTGACTTGAAGTTGTACTACAAAGCTACTATAATAAAACCAGCATGATACTGGAATAAAAATAGACCTTAAGAAAAATGGAATAGATTAGAAGATACAACTAGAACTACAAACACACTCAGCCACCTTGTCTTTGATAAAGGGGCCAAACACATTAACTGGAAGAAAGAAGTTTCTTTAATAAATGGTACTGGGAAAACTGGCTCTTCACATGCCAAAAACTAAAACTAGACCCATGCCTATCACCATGTACTAAACTAAAGTCTAAATGGATCAAAGATCTAAATATTAAAACAGAAACACTAAATCTGCTGGAAGACAAAGTAGGTAGAAAGTTTGAAGGCATAGGTGTAGCTACAGAATTCATGAACAAAAATCAAACCACATGGGAGATACCTTCCAGAATCAATAACTGGGATCTCATCATGTTAAAAAATTTTTGCATGTCAAAAGAGATCTCCAACAGAGTAAAAAGAAAACTAACGAATTTTGAAAAAATCTTAGTGAACTGTCCCTAAAACAAAGAACTTCTGTCTAGAACATACACAGAATTTAAAAAAAAATCAGACCCCCGAAATTCAAATGCTTATTCCAAATTGTGCATCTGAGACAAATACACACTTCTCAGATAAAGAAATATAAATGGCAAATAAATACATAAAAAATGTTCATCATCATTGGTCACTAGAGAAATGCAAGTTAAAACCACACTGAGATTCCATCTCATTCCAGAAAGAATGGCCAGGATCAACAAAACTACCAACAACAAATGCTAGAGAAGCTACAGGGAAAAAGGAACTCTTCTGCACTGTTGGTGTGAGTGTAGAAAGGTGCAATCACTGTGGACGTCATTATGGAGTTTCCTAAAAAAGCTGGGATTGGAAGTTCCATTTGACCCAGCTATTCCACTTCTAGGCATAATCCCAGAAGAACTGAAAGCATCATATCACAGTGATATATGTGCACCCATGTTTATAGTAGCACAATTTGTAATAGCCAGATCTTGGAAACAACCTAAATGCCCATCAACTGATGAATGGATAAAAAAGATGTACTTTTATACAATGGAGTACTACTCAGCTATAAAGAATGATTCCATTGAGATATTTGTAAGTAAATGCATGCAACTCGAGACCATACTCATAAGTGAAATAAACCAAACTCACAGGAGTAAATACTGTATAGTCTCCCTAGTGTAAGAAATGTAAGAGTACAAAAGTTACAAAATTCTCAATAAATACAGTGAAAGGATAAGAATCTTCTCAAAGGGGAAAAATAATATCTCAGGGAAAAGGAGAAAAAAAAAGAAAGGGAAAAGAAAATATATCTAAATTTGTATAAACACACTTATGATAACTAAGATGATCGCGCTACAAATTCTATAAGTTTATAGAACAAGGCAGTTAATATTCTTAGGATTGGAACAATTTTTGCATGTTTGTGTCAGGTGACCTGAGGAACTCTTGAAGATCACTATGTAAAATATCAACTTTAGCTCTGTTCCTAACACTGTGTTTTGAAGGCTTGTAATGTTATTGTTTGGGGCTCTTTGCTATTGTTATTGATTTGTCTTTTCTGTTTCTTGTTTTTCTAGCAATCTTGTTTTGTTTTTTGTTCTAATGCAGAAAGGTTAGGTATACATGTAGAGGCTTATACATGCCTAGAACTTCTCTTAAACAGTTTATGAGAATCGATGATATTATGTGTGATGAAATGAACATCTATTTTGAAGAAAAACAGACATTATGGTATCCATTGCTGATTTTGTATCATCGTGCTGTGAAATCCAATAATGCTTCTATTCTTTGTTTAGAGTGATTTTAGTCTGTTGTGTATTGTTTACTTTCAACATACATGAAGGCACGGAGAGCTATTTTGAACAGAACAAGAGACACTATGCAGTCATTTTAAATTTTCGTATTGTCTGGTTTTGAATGCCTGTAATGCCTTCATTAGTGTGTTCTGATCAGTTTTATACTATTTTCTTTTGTATGAATTCATTGTGTGTGAAGATATAGACAAGCATTTAGAAGAAAATAGAGACATTGTGGTAGCCACTGTAGATCTCCCGTTGCCTTGTTTTGAAATCTGTGCCACAATGTTTTCTTCTGATCCACTTTGTTGTTTTGTTATGTTTAGTTTTACCTTTTTAAAAAATAAAATAAAATTTAAAAAAATATTTGTACTATTTATACTTCTTATTATATAGAGATCTTTCCTCTAAATGAGAACACGCTTCAGTATATTAAAGGCTATTAAAAATTCTCAAGCAAAAAGTTACATTTTTTGTCTATGTCTGCCTAGAAAATTTCCTGAAATCTTGGAACCTAAGATAAAGAAATTAATAAATTTGTATTTATTCCTAGTTTCTCATCACATTTTTATTATCAAAATATAATTTTCATAAATCACTATGCTACGGAGTATGTAAAATATTCTTTTGCACTGATTCATTTTATACTTCCTTCCAATGAAATCATAATAGTATAAAAGCCCCTATAACATTCAAACTGGAACAAAAGTGATTATAATAAAACAATGATTATCAAAAGTAACATAAAAAACTCAAAGAATAAAATTTGATTCAAAAATTTAAAATTAATATTTGTGGAAAATATACTTTAAATTCAGGAAACCCAACATCAGAATAAAACACTTAAATTGAATATAATATTTAAATCTGAACCTGTGAAATTATGCATCCTAAGATTATTTGCCAGGTCAGGGATATAGTTCAGTGTGAAAAGTGCCTATCTGTCAACTGTGAGGTCATGAGTTTGATCCCTGGTACAAAAAAAAAAATTACTTGCCAAACATTGCTTAATTTGTCAAATAATCTAATTACAGCAGTCTTCGAAAATATAAATCAAATTTGCATGTTTACTATAGAACTTGTTAAATAAACTCATTAAAATTGATACTCAACTCAAGTTTTCAGTTTTTAAAAATAACAGTATTAAATTATGCTACAACACAACCAGGGCTGGATGGTTCTGGCTCACTCTCTCATGAGCCTTCATTCAAGATTTTAGTGGATAATCTATAATCTAAAGGGTGGACTGTCTAGAGCTGGAGGATCTACTCTCAGGGTGCTTACTCACTTCCTTAGCAAACAGGTGCAGATCATTAGCAAAGGAACTGATTTTTGTTCTTTAGACCCCTTCACATGCTTATGTGTCTTAATGACATTCTAGTTTGTATCCCTCCAAAGCAAGTAATCTGAGAGAATGAAACCAACCTGAAGGAAGCTTCAATGGTTGGAATACGCTAGCCTTGTAAATTACAGGAGTCATTTCTCCCAAATATCATTCACTGGAATTGAGACTCTGGGACCAAGCCTTACCAATGCAAAAGGAAATTTATCTCAGTCTCTTAAATGACTTACTAGCAAAGACTCATGTGTGTATGTTAACTACAGTGTAAGCCTCAATCCAGGGTTCTCTGAGATCATTTAAGCAGAGAACTCTAGAGTCACATACTTCTAAGCATTCCCTTAAAGTACTCATGACAAATATATTATTTGGGTGATATAATTTGAATAAATGTAAGGAAAATTTTCATGAGAAAATGGTTTGATTTTTTAGAAAAAATTCAGTTGGACATTGGTTCTTTTTGTTTTAAAGAAAAAAGCATAAATAATGAAAATGAGTTTCAAAATAAGACAGTAAGTCAGTTACAATTCTTAACATATTTTGAATTGGTGTCCTGTAGTAGTTATTAGAAGCACAGGGCATAGGCACCATATCTTGGTGAAACAATATTAGCATAAACACTCTTTCCAAGACACCAATGGAAGCTTGCTGTGTAACTACCTTAACTATCATATATATATATATATATATATATATATATATATATATATATATATATATACTTTTTGTTTTTACCATTCTTCCTTTCCCCTGTAACAGTTTGTCTTTTCTTTTGAACAGTTTCCTCTCAATTCACAATAAGCATTGTACCTTATTTATTTTAAAGAGCAGAAGATAAAACAGAAACATCAAGATGCAAACAAACACCACAACAACAAAAACAAAAATGACAGCAACAACAGCAAAAAGCAATAGCTATATAGGTTTTCAAAACAAGATGGTTGTAAGTTAACAGCCGTTGTTAGACTACATATTGTTATCTTCAAAATATTTGCTCAGGTTACCAGAAACAGAAAAAAAAAAAAACAATAAAATGAAACAAATCATTGAATTTCAAAAACGAGGCAGAAGAAATTCCCAAGTTGCCACAAAGCAGAATGCCATCCTCCAACCAGAAGCTCAGACCACTAGCTCAAAGCCTGAAAAGTCAATCAAGCACCATAAGAATCAAATTATTCCTTTTACTGGAGATGCCATCGTCACACCCTGAGCCCTCTGAATCAGCCAATTGCTTACCAGGTCGGTGGGGAGGAGCACCCCTCTGGTTTCCCAGCCCACGCACTGGCTGGCTCAGGGCAAGACAGGCTTTGTCTTCTTGCCAAGTCTTCCCAAACCCCATGGCAGAGCCGAGTTCTTGGTAAGGCAGGCTTTGTCTTCCTGTTGAAGGTCTCCTGATCCCATGGCAGAGTGCAGCTCACAGAAAGGTGTCTTTTGTCTTCTTGGCAAGTACTCTCCTCCACTGCTCATTCTTAAAGACGCTTTGAACTGCACTGTTGGCATTTATTTGCTTTTAATGATCTATAAACACTTGATGATAACTTGAGTTGGAAGTCACAATTGTTTATTATACAAATAGACATATGAAGATATGCTTGGAAGAGAAAATTTTTACTGAAGTGTGGCATATGCTACCTTTTTAAACTGTAAGTGGCATTATGAAAGACACTGACTAAGGTCAGAATGTTGAAATGTGAAACTGTTAGGAGAATGAGGGAAATAATGACTGTTTTAACAGTAAAAATTTCATTTTTGCATCAGCTATTAGTTTGGTAAATGGATGTTTTATTAATAACTACATTTCTCAATGTAAGGTGAAGGAATACACAATGGAGGAATGAATTTCTAAAATGTTCCTTGCTCTTGACTATTATATAGAATTTAGTAATTCTTGCAATAAAGTTTTCATTTTTTATGTTTAGCTAACGTCTGTAAATTAGATGAATACGTAAGAATTTAAACAAGTGCGATCTTGGGTAATAAATTTCAGGCAGCTTGAGCACCTTATATACGCGTCTCTGAAAGATAAATCTTTAACAAAGTCAGAGTCATTGGAGATATAGGATCATGATGCAGACACTTAATTTCTGCACCTATCAGCAGAATGGAAGAGAAAACACGAGACTCTGTTACACAGACAAGTCTGTACCAGCCCAGGCTGTGCTTACAGAGATACTGATAAATAAGATATAGGGCCCCACTTGCTCTGTTTTGCAGAGAAGATGGAACATTGGAAAACCAGCTGTTGGAATTTAACTGTCCTTAGATTGTAGTTGCTTTCTTTACTATTTTGTTTGTTATTGACATTTTCAGCTCTTCTGTGCCCCACGTAGCTCTATCACAGAGAATTTTACCTCTGGGAAAGGATAATTTTCCACAAGAACAATTTTTATACCTAAAAGACAAGGGAAATATGAGAATTAATAATGGCTGTTGCTGTAAAGAGTATCCTCGGGATTATAAGCTGCGTTATGCAGCCATGGACTTCTGTATTAATGCCATTTAACCTTTGGAAATACTAGTCTAGAGAAGATCTTGTGAAGAACAGTACATTAACTTTTAGAAGTGGTGGGCTGTGATATTCCTGCTGTGATATCGAATGTCACAGACTGAACTTCACCAGAGCCTTCTAAGACATCAGATATTTTCTTCCTATAGGGCAAAACTTACGTATATAGGGAAAGCTGTGAATTCAGAGAGTTCCTCCTGTCCTTTAAAGAGCAGGGCATACTGGTGCCATCTAAAAGAATTCTGTAAAATATCTGTCTTCCATGGCTACTGTCCATCATATTTTAACTATTTCACAATTCAATTTACTCACTGAGGAAATGCTATTTCATTTTGTATTCCAAAGTTATATTTTTTGCTCAAAAATCCTGGAAATTTTCAAAATATTAAATAAAAATCATCAAATGGTTATAATTAATGATGTTAAGATTTTAATAGCGTTTTATGAAAATTACTGAGAAATTTTAGAAAGTAATTACATGACAGAGTCAAAAAATCCTTCTAGGGCTGGGGATTTAGTTCAGTTGGCTTAAGTGCCTGCCGTGCAAGTGCAAGGTCGTGAGTTTGATCCCCGGAACAAGAAAAAAAAAAAATCCTTCTAGCGAGATTAATGGCAAAGCTCATGAATGGAAAAAGATGAAATCAGTCTCTCTGGATCTAGTGTCAGGTCAGTTATATTCCTGCTGCTCTGTTTTAAAAGTTCTTTAACTTTATCTCATTATATTTTAATCATATTTTGTTTATACATAGTTCTAACAAATACCGTTTCTCATTTTTACATCCCAGTAGCGTCTTTCAGTGCCTGTTTCCTAATTTATTCTGCTACACCTGTGCAAATGTGTTTTTCCTACAATCTCCGTGTATCCTACAGCCCCAGCTCTCCACTCCCTAGGGAAGGGCGTGCTTAAACCTAATTTGCAAAACTGTAGTAATAAGTGGTGCAGCCACTGGGAAATGACTAGGTCATGAGATATCCTTCCTTTACGGACGGGATTTGTGACCTTATAAAAATCTCTTAGAGAGCCAGTTTCTTACTTCTCTTATGTGACACAGGAGATAAAAGGGGCCGAATCTGAAAGAGTCCTCAGCAGACACTAAAACTGCTCAAGCTTTGACTTAAACTTTTCAGCCTCCACAACAGTAGAAATGAGTTTCCCTTGTTCAAAAATAACCTAATCTGAGGTATTTTGTTATAGAAGCCTGAACTGGATGTGACAGCTCCCTCATGAACTGGAATTGAATGTATTTCCCTTTACCAGTTCCATTAGCTCCAGTGAGGAGAACCGTTACTTACCGGAAACCGAGTGAGTTCATAAACCTTATAAATCTTAGCTCAGACTCAGTTTTAACACCAACTATCTGAGTTCATGTACTGGTGTCACCCCTGTAAGCCTCTATTCCCTCAAGTGCTATATGGTAATAACACTTGCTTTGGAATTTTTTTGGAGAATTGGCTACTCCGCATGTAAAAAAAAAAAAAAAAAAGCAGTGACTTGTAATTTGAGAATAAGCAAGAAATGAAATTTATAAATGCGTGTTATTTTCCTTGACGTTAAAGAATATTTCAAACACCGAACACTCTGTATTTCCTGTAGACGAGTGTGCTGTTCCTCTGGCCCTTCCTTCCTTTCTCCAGGGCCTGTGATTTCTACACAATTCAAAACTTTCTCCGCCATCTGAGAAAAAAATTTTCACCTAGATGCTTTAAAAAAAAAGCCATCCTGTTGGAGACCATGAATTATAAATTGATATAGAATCATTTTACTATAAATTTTAATAAAGGTTAAGGGAAATTCAAAATTAAAAAACTTTTGGAACTAGCTAGTTTTTTGTAATTAGATTAGTGAGTCATCATTCCAACAAAACTTTTACAGAGATTTTTTGCCAATATTTGATGTTCTCTGGAAGAAACTAAACACACAATTTATTTTCTCAGACGTAAAAGTCAGAGAAAATGTTAAAGTAGGCATAAAAATCATGACTCTAAAAAGTATCATAAGTTTAGGAGATTTAGTATTTTTAGGTTCAAAATTCCAGTGAAAATAATAGAAATTATGTTTTCCTCAGAAATTCATAAATAATAGATTAATTTCCTAATATTCTACTTTAAAATTTAGAAAATCTCATTTTAACCAAACATTTGAGTTCAAGTTTTTTTTTAATTTCTAATTGAATACATTTGATTTATTAAATGTGGTAATATATGAGTACAAATACACAGTGATTAACTACTCTGTAATACATACTAAATAAAATGTAACTGTAATTATGATTAATAATAATTTTGTTGTTAATGTTATTCTTCCCTAAAAGCAAACTTTCATTCAAGTTGGAATCTCATATGTAATGTACCATTTGATTTTATTCCTGGATATTTTATGTATTTTAAACTATAAAAGGTATACTTCTATCATTTTATTTTTTGAAGCTATCATTACTAAAAAAACTATTTTTTGTGTAGTACATTAATAATACTAATCTTACTCTGCTATTAATGTTGTATAGCAGTGTAAGATATATATATATATATATATATATATTTTGCCTTCAACCTTCTCTCTCTGGCAAGCACTAAATAAGAACTGGAGGACTGAGGATTTAGCTCAGTGGTTTAAGCGCCTGCCTTGCAAGCCTGAGGTTGTGAGTTAGATCCCTGGTACCAAAAACAAAACAAAACAAAAAATTGGAATATATTTATTAAATGACTAGGTTTTTGGCTGGTAATAATTTGTACATAGCCCTTTTGAAGTAGATTAACAAGTTTTCATAGTATATTAAACTGTTGAACAAGTATTTTTATGCAATAGAAATAAGGAACCTGAAATTGAAACAGGAAATTAACACTAATTTATGGCATTAACAAACAGAAACTTCTACAGAATTTGAGTGTTTTATACTACTACCTACACATAGTTTAAATATAAGATAAAAGCTGTGGTAATTCCTGCTCCTGCAGAATTCCTGAGAATTGTGATTTTTATAAAGTACTTGTCACATCAGAACAGCATAAGCAAGTGTGAGCTAAATCAGTGCTAGCTTTGTTAGAACGTTATTAAATATAACATGAAAATTATCAGGTAGTTTATTTTTCATTTTTGTAAGAAAAAATAAGTAGATGCAAATTATTTAAGTTGGACATTTGAAAATCAACCCACAAAGATAAAACTGTCTTTTGTTTCTTCACCTCTGCTGTTAAAATGATTTCACTGTAACATATGCTTTCTTTTTGTTCTCTTCTTCTCGTTTTTCTTTTCCTCCTTTCTCCTCCTCCCCCTATTCTTCTTCCTCCTCCTTCTCTTCTTCTCTGAAGAATCTTGCAATATATAACTTGGAAGAACTCCATAATGTAAATCTGATAGAAACTAGAAGCAAGGACAAAGATGATATTGCTTATTTAACAACTGTAGAAAAAACTGAGTGAGCATTTAAAATTGAATAATCAGCTTAAAATAGAGGTGAGTGAATAAATCTTTGAGGAAGGAAGACCAGTGAGAAATTAAATAAGGATTCTTATTTTCCCATGTTCCATGCTAGTGCAAGTGGATAGACAGAGATGTTTATTGATAATGTAAGATTAGAACCAATTTGATGCAATATAAAATTCAAATGTAATTCATGGGAGAAAGCAAGTTTAAAACAAGTCCCAAATACCATGTTGATTCTGATGGTGAGATGACATGGGAGAAGAATATTGTCAAAGAAAGTGAATAATAGTAAGAAAAATGATTTAGAAAAAAACCCCAAAATTTTAGCTTTAAAAATTGTATGTTTTTAAGAATTTGATTTTGGATCAACTTGCAGGATCTAAAGTTTGGAAACATGTGATAGATCTCAAGATATATTACATTATGTGCTACTTTTTAACCATTAGAAGAAACAAGTTAAAATTATGAAAAGAAAGCTTACATAAAAGCAAAATATTATAAAACAACTCCCTAGATTTACATTTCCTCTAAATTTTCAGAAATTACTCAGAGCAGTTAGTCCTATCAGACTACGTAAACCCACATTGTTAAAGAAATTCTGGTTAAAAATCAACATGCATCTGAAGAGTATGATTTGATTAAATACAAAAATGATTTTGTACACTTGTTTGAAAGATGAGTTTGATGAATATAAAACATTGGCATAGCAGTAAGTTTTTATATAATATATATTGCATAATAGCTACCAATTTTCCATGTGGTGAGTGCATTTTGTTAATTTTGCACCTGACCTACTTGTGTTCTCTGAGAATCAGTGCAATGTAAACAGTGACAAAACACACACACAAAAGTCAGACAGGGAGTAATTAACAGCTGTAAGCATATGGGATTATAGAAAGCTATGTCAAAAGTAAAAGAAAACAAAAGCTATACCACATGTTGTTTGGTCTTTATGCTGAATCATTTTGTAGGAAATCTGTTTTCAAGATCATTCTCAACTCCTTCCTGCTTACAAAGGCAATGAGTATATATTTGTAGCTGCCTATTTTACATATGTGGAAAAGTGTTCAAACTCTGAAGTTTCAGTGATGAGCAAGTTGGATTTTATGTCAACTCTCCAAGGTGACTGCCAGGGGAGGGCAGGGGAAGAATTTGCCCTAAACAAAAGAAAATTGTGTAGACATAAACTTTCTCATACCCTTTAGGATTATAGTTAAACTGAAAACTAATCTGATGTAAGAAAATCATCTTGAGACAACAGTGTTGAATGAAATAAATCAGACAAAGAAAGTTTCTCTTTATGATAAACCCAGAGTATAAATAATTTAGGAGAAAAAAATCAAAGATTGATGATAGAAAACATGGAGATAGGCTTTGCAGAGGAGGGAAAAAGTTCTGAGGTTGAGGCCAACGACGGAAGGGGAAGAGGGAAGAAAAAGGCTCAAGATGCGATTCATATGTATTGCAATGATACACTCTAAAGAGGGAAGAAGAAAAACTGAAAATCATTAAAACAGTTAAATTGTGAGAGAGAATTTGATGGGGAACAACCTGTATAAAGCCAACAAGTTAATGACACTGAAATTTGAAGAATGGGTGTGATAGTAGGCAGTAGGTAGGGCCGAGTTTCAGATATGAGTGAATGAATAGAAAATATATAGATATGTATATATACAATAAGATGAAATAATTTCATTCACACATATGAGAGTGAGAGAGAGACAGACAGACAGACAGAGACAGAGAGAGACAGAGAGAGACAGAGACAGAGAGAATATCTGGACAAGAAAAAATTTTCCAGGGGATATGGAGAGACAGAGCTGCATGGGTAGGGCACAGAAATAAGAAAGACAGGTAAGCTAAGCATAAAGCATTAAGTATTTGTGAAATTTTCCCCGGCTACCTCCACTCTAAATACAATGTACCTCTCGAACTGTATTAAGATTTTGTTATATTGAATGCAGCTATATAAATAAAGTAAAATTCTGATTATTGTTTGGTTAAATTATCTTAAATTTCTCAAGAAAAAATATGTCTATGTCTAGTAATTCACACAAAGGAAAAATGCAAGCCATAGTTTTAAAGCTAATCAGAGTTAAGTTTTCAGATATTTAAGTAGCCAAATATTAATTTAAATATTTTAAGATAGTTCTATTACATAGCATATTTTGGTTCAAATGGTGAATAATATTTATGAACATAAAGTTTAAGAAGAATGCAAGTATAAGAAGGAATCAAGAGAAAATGCTGGAAGAAAAACTGAAAGCAGAAGCAATACTTTAAAGTTCTTTCAGTAGTTTAGACATCTGGAAATAAAATCATTGAACTTAAATTAGTAAAAATTTTTAAACTGTAAGAAAAAAAGAAGAACATATATAAATAAATAAAAAGGCAGTTATCAACCAAAAACTGAATTTGTAGAAAAAAAAATATCTCATGAAAAAGATGAGGCAGAAGAGGACAGTAAATTAGTGAAAATATAAAAACTAGCACTTAATTAAAATATAAAAACCAAAAATCTACGAAAACTAGAAAACAACAACAAAAAAAAGGTTTAAAAAAACTAAGGAAACAAAAGAAAATTCTGGATGAATTACATTAGTGTTGAATTCTTAAGCATAGAATGAATACTGGGGGGCGCTTGTGATTCCAACACGTGGGAGACTGACGCAGGAGGATAATTGCAAACCTTTCTAGTAAATTTAATCCCAGCCTGAAATACATAGTGAGCCCCCGTCACACACACAAGAACAGAAAAAGGAAACATAAGTTATCAAAATGGATTGTTATTTTTTAGATAAGAGAAATATATATATATATATATATATATATATATATATATATATATCTGGAGAAGCAAACACAAGAATTATAACTGACTTTTTCGGAAATACAAAATATAGGAGATACTGGAGTAAAGTGTCTAAATAACTAAAAGACAATGTCAGGATGCCCATACCACAAAAAGTGCCAGAGAATGTGCTTTATGAAAGATGAGTATTATATAAGACAATTTTATTTATGCTAAGCAGTATAGAATACCAATATGCTAAGTATGAAATTAATGTATTTTTAAAGAAAACTGGTTTCTAAGGCACAAATGGAACAATGTTTGTGAGGTTTGTAGCATTCATAAAAGTAAATATTGTTCATAAAACAGTTATAAAACAAGTTTTTACTAAAAAGCTAATAAATACAAAATTGTGAGAAAGAAATGAGAAGTAATCATAAGGATATATTTCAATATATGGATGATATATACATAATAAATATGACATGAAATGTATAACAATATTTGAAGATAAGCATTATAGATGACAAACATATACATTTGAATTACTTAGATTAAATAAACAATAAAATTCAATTCTATATTTCCTCTAAGAAACCGATTTTTACCATGGAGGCACGCACAGGTAAATGGTACAGGAAGGGGATAGACCATATGTGACTGCTAATTTTACATGTGGACTTGGATAAAATACAGGATGCCAAGCATTTGGCCACTTTTCTAAGTGTGTCTGTGAAGGTGTTTTGGAGGCAATGAATATTTGCACTGGGAGATGAGTTAAAGCATGTTGTCCTCTCTAAGGCGCTAACTTTATGCGTGCATTTATAAGATTGAATACCACAAGCGGACTGTCTCAGGAGTCAGAGTGAACTCCTTTACTGAGTGTCTTAGAGGTCAGACTTCAGTTTTCCCACATCTAGTTTCAAACTTAAACATCCCGTCTTCCTGGATCAGGGCCATGCCGACCTTCAGGCAAGCCTTACACCATTAGATTTCTTGGGTCTCTCCAGCTTTCAGCCAGCAGATTTTGGACTTACTAGACTCAGTGTTATGTGAACTAATTCCTATGCTAAGTGATTTTCTCCTGAGGTAAAAAGATAGGGAGCTAGAACATACTCTCTCACTCTAGCTGTCAGCTCCGTTTCTCAGCAGAACCCTGACTACATAGGTTTGGGTACAAGACATAGTTCCATTAAAGCAAGCTTCAAAAGACTATTAGTTTTATAAATTGGTTCTGGGGTCTTTGAAATTGATTTTTCAAATCTGATATGACTTAAAAATATCACTATTTATAGCAGTAAAAGGAATACAGTTAATTACTATTTCTATTATTAAAAATATCCCTAGTCAATGGCACAGTGAGGAAATAGAGATACTTAAAATGCCATCTCCTCCTAAGTACTTAGAAGAAGCATGCTTTTGGATAATGTTTTAGGTGTTACCTTCAAACATTGAGGTCTAACTGACAAATAGAATGAACTTGGTTTGTTCCTTCTACAGTCACTGGACAAAGCGGATGAAGAAGAAAAGATGAGTTGGAGCAGGGAAAATAATAGTGATCTTAAAACATTAAGGTTGAATGTCTGTTTTAAGATTTTTTTATGTAATTTAATCCATGTGCATCTTTCTGCAATGTGACGCCATCAGGAAAGAGCCGTTGTCCCATCTTCAAGGATAAACTGAAGGATTTATAGTCTCAAGACTATACGAGAACAAGAATGAGAATCTTACGTTCTGTAGTTGAAAAATGGAGATTGCTGAAAAACAAACCTCAAATTTCATCCTGATGCAAGTTCAAGTCCTGACTTTTAAAAAAGACATCCACTGTTAAAGTGAAGGCATTAATAGGAAATGAATGAGATACTGAACGTCATAGTGAGAATGTGTGAAAAGTCTAAAGCCAGGAACACTGAGCTTCTGGATTGTGATTAGATGTCTTTGTCTGTATAAAAATTCTCTCTTAGTGAAGAGGCCTCTCTATACCCAGTTTAAGCAATCTCTCCACCGTGTCTGAAGGCATTAATCCTACAGTGCTGGAGGAATTTGGGGTGGCTTTCATTGTGGTAGTTATCTTACAAGACAACTCTTGCAGGCCCACTCTGTGAGTTTAACCAGATCATGAACTTGATTGGCTTGAGAGTCACCTAGTAGATGAGTAAAGATACTTTGAGTGTTTGGTGGCTCATGGAGGCAACCTCCTGAATACTATAGCTAATCACTGGTCTCTTCTCTGATGCTCTTGCCTTGCTCTGATTTCTGGCTGCCATGAGCTAAAGAGTGGTGTTCTGCCATGATTTTTCTAACTTTGGGTTAATAGCCATGGAGTGAATCCTCTGAACTACAAAACAAAATAAATTAATTCCTCCTTTAATGATTGGTATCAGTAGTTGGAACAATGGAAAAGCTATCTAAAAACATATACTCAGCTCTTTTATTTGTTTCAAATAACTAGACTTAATTTTCAAAAGGTCTTAAAAGTGAGTTATCTTTAAAGATTAGCTTTTCCTAGGTTTCCTGTAAATGTATTGCATACATGTAAGCTTCGGGGTCAACTAAAATCAATTCTTGAGAAGTATATTTTTCATAAGATTTCATGTTGGTTCTAAGATTTTTGTATGTAATCAAATCAGTGCTGTATCTTCCTGCCAAGATGGTGCTATCAGGAAAGTGCTGTCTCAGCCTCTGTTCCCGTATCTGGGAATATCAGAGAGATCACACAGCTTATATCATTCAGTCCAAATCTTATTTTTAATAGATATATTTAATGTTACAAGCTGTAGATTATTTCCTCACATACATTTTATGTATTTCAAATTAAATATCACCCGAGCCTTCTTTAATCATGTGTTAGGCTTCTATGATTTGTACAATTCAATATTTTTAGATTTTAGTTGTTTACATTCAGCTTAATCTCATTGTGGTCTGAGAGTAAATATCATGTGACTTTTATTCTTTTAATTTTGTAATGTGTATTCATTGCCTATAATATGTGGATATTCCAGGGAATCCTGAAAAAATGTGTTTTCACCTGTTGCTGAGTGGAAAGGCGCTCCGTGCTTATCAATCACGTCACATTCAATGATACTGACGTTCAGATCGAGTATACACTTACTGATTTTTTTATGCACTTCATCTGTCAATTATTGATAGCAGTGGGCCTGAGTATTCAATTACAATCACCTGTGTCTTGTATCAGTTTTAGTGTTACTTGCTGTGATGCTCTGTGATGTGGATTTTAGACTGTAATGCTTTTGTGCAGCACCAACTCCTTCATCATCAGTTAGCTCCACTTTATATCCCCGAAAACTTTTCATGTTAACATGTTTTATCCCCATCCCTTTGAGTCGAGGCTACGATAGAGATTTATGCCCTCCGGAACTGGCCTTTGTAAAGAGGACAGGGAGAAGGACATAGGAAATCAGAAGGATTAGGGTGCAGTTTTTAACGATTTCTCTTTCTTCTAATTGATGAATCATAAGAGGTCCTTCTGTGATGCTTAGTGTGAGATGACAGCGGGGTTGGTAGTGTAGACTATGTCCCGTTGCAATCATGACTGTGACCTCCAGGAATGTCCTACTCTCACTGCCTTGCTCCTTTCTGGCTCATACTAATTATCTAGCAATTTGCCATTTACATGTTAGTGTTTCTATCTGTAATGGTTGACATACTGTGTCAACCTGAGATGTTTAGAAGTTTAACTAAGCGACTTATCAGGGTCCATGGTCCTCACTTTGCAATCATCCTCATTCTGTGCAAGAGGAGGGCACAGAGCTGGTGTCTATGCCCACCTGAGGGTGGGTAGCCTGCATACCATACAAGGCAGGAAAAGAGACCCACTCCCCCACTTTGTGCTCCTGTTGCTTTCCCCGTCTTCTGTTGCCTTGACTTGTTTCCCCTCACCATGACACCCTGACTTGGATTTAGCTGATTATGAACTGAAACCCCTCCACGGTGTGTGTGAAATAAACCTTGCCTTCTTTCATTTTGGGTATCAGGCATTTTGTACCAGCAATGAGAGAAAACTAAGGTAGAATTTGTTTTTTTCTGTGACTATACTTGACCAAGTGGTTCAAGAGCGTTTGGAAATGGCTTGTAGAAAGACTTTAGGTTCAGAGATGTCTCCTGAAAGAATAGAGTTGTTACACCTTAGGGTGTTCTGTGTGGGACATTCTGATCGAGCTTAGAAGATCAGGAGCCTGATAAAGACCAGGCCCAGGAGGTTTCTGCTGGGAAGGAGGACTTTCCTGACTGCTAGACTCCATGCAATGCATGTTATGGCCTAGCAGAAAGTTTGTGGCTTTTTGCCACTGTCTAGATACTTTGCCTGAGACTGAGGTGAAGGATGGTAGACTAATCTGGCAGAAGAAATTTCAAGGCAATTCAATATTGAAGCCATGGCATGAGAATTGGTAGGTACTGTTAACCAGATTTATGCTGAGCAGCAAGAGCAGAAGGATGATTTAAAATGTTGTGAGTTTGGCCAGAAGTAAAACCCTAGTAAAGCTGTGCAAGATAGAGATGAGGAGATCTTGATTGCTGAGAAGGAATAGAGTAGAAATGCTGACTGAGGACATCACAAAAATTGGCCAATCTCTACCCTTTGCAGCCTCAAAACTGCAAAAGTCAAAGACTTTGCTTTGAGAGGAAATCTGCAGTACACCCTGTTCCAGGGTTGCAGTGGCACAGAAATTTGTTCCTCAGAATTAGATTCAGAATGCTCAGCAATTTTGGCAATCAATCTCTACAGACAAGAAAGAGGAAAGTCTGGCTCTTACTCCACTTGGCAGGGGATCTTTACAGCATCTACATGGTTCTGGTTTTAGGTACATGCAGAATGCAAGAGCTGTGGGTTAAGATGGCTTCTGCTCTTATCTCAGAAGGCCTGGGAGGTCAGGCAGTGTGCCCCTAAAGAGGGCAGTGTGTGAAGCTGTGCATGTGAAGCCAAAGGTGCAGTGGAGACCACAGAAGTTTAGAAAAGTCAGCAGTGTTGATTATCTAAACAAAACCAAAAGGAGGGAGCAAAGTGGGCCTAAGAGAGAAGCTCTGCAATCTAGAACCCCTGGGAGTACCATGGGCTGGAGCCACGCAAACTCTTTGGAGCTCACAATGTACCACAGATCGCCTCAGATGCTGGACATAGAACAATAGTACTTAATGTTTTTCCTGCTGGATTTTGTACTTGCTTCGGTTTCAATCTTTTGTATTCCTCTGTTTGTAACTTTTGGAATGAAAATGTTTATATTGTGCCATTGAATGTTGGAAGTTTTTAATTGTTCATTTGTACAGGGGTTGAAGCTAAGAGTTAGCTTTACAATTTGAAGTAAACTTTCAACTTGTACTTTTAAGCAGTGCTGAAACTGTCAAGACTCTGGCAACTCATAGAGATGGACTAAATGCCTTTTGCATAAAGGGATGTGCACGAGTCATTGGCAGACCAGGGCAAAATGTCATGGTTCTAATATGATAGAATGTTGATATACTTGTTCTTAAGGATTGTTAAACCCATGTTGTAATGTTCAACTATGAAATGATAAAGAATAAGCATGTCCTATATCTGGAAGCTAGTATAAAAATATGTTTGGTTTCCAGGTTTGCGAGAGGTGGATTGCAGTGGTTGATACATTGGGATGACTTGAGGAGTTGAGTAGTTTAACTAAGTAATTCATCAGGGGCCAGATGTTTGTAAACACCCTCATCCTGCGCAAGAGGAGGTTGAAGAAGTGAGTGCTACACCCACTCGAGGGTGAGTGGCTCCCATAAAATAGAAGGGAGGAAAGGGCTTGTCCCCCACTTTGCTCTTACTTCTTCTGTCTTCTGTTGCCTTGAAGTTTTGCCCCTTACCACACCACCCTGCCCTGGAGTCAGCTGACTATGGACTGAGATGTCCATGAACAGCAAGCTAAGTAACCATTTCCTTCTTTAATTTTGGGCATTGGATATTTCATCCTGACAATGAGAGAAAAATAACTAAGACACTATACACAGGGGTCCAGAACCTTCTGTGACTATGAATTTGTCAGTATCTCCACAGTTTTGGTGTCATTTCATCCTACAAATGCAGAATCTTTGATGGAATTTTTTTCAGTTTATTCTCATTTTTATGTTATAAGAATGAGAATGACAACTTTCAAAACTGTACAGAGCTGAAATTGAAATCAACTCTCATTAATAGCTATTTCATTTGAGGCTTATATCACAAGGCAGTATTAGTTTGCAAGAATAAAATGATAAATATTATGTGCAAAACACACTTTAAACCCATAGCCTTTGAGACAGAAAGACTTTGCAAGTCAAGCCCAGTGTGGCCAGGATATAGAAAGGGGGATGAGAGAGTGTTCCAAAATTAAATAAATAATGCAGGCAAAGGCCAGAAGGAAGCAGGTCACTCTGGATCAGCATATAAAATAGGATTTTGTTGTAACTGTGTTAGAAAGTTACTAACAATTTTATGCAAGGGAGTAGAAGAGTCTGTTTCAGATTTTTAAAAATGGCTCTGGATGTTTTGTAAGATAACAATTATACTTGAGTAGGATTAGGTAACAAAAGACTAATAGGTGTTTACTGATGATCTATTTAAGATGCGACTTGGACTACAGTTGTAGCAGAGAAAGAGGGTCATTAAAAATTAAAGACTGAACCAGACTGACTTACTGAAAAACTGATGAGGAAGTGTAGTCAGAGGCACAATTTTACTAGTGAACATTAGTACAGGAAAAAAAAAAACCCTTAAGAGTATTTCTATATTAATCAATTATTGTTGTGTTAATCAAATAAATGACCACAAAGATTCTGAGAGATAATAAAATTGGCCAAATTGGCCATATATAACATGGATATAATAAAAAAATCAAATGATCTTCCTTGACTTATTAGACTTTATAGTCATCAAAAAACCCATGCTACTCACTTCTGAGTGTTTTTATATACAGAAATAATATAATTCTACTTCAACCATAGGTATAAATGGTCTTCCTTTTCCCCTTCCTCTTTTAAAAATAATTGCAAGAAAGACTCTAGCTCATTTAAATGCTGCCACTGGTAGATAAACCTTTATAACTTGCATTTAAAAACATTTCTACTGAAGCTGAGCTCAAATTAAGAAAACAAGCTCAACAGTATTAATTCTATTTAATGTGTTGCAATAATTGCTCATAGGAAAGAAAGATAAAAGCATAACACGGGGTTGCTTCCTGAAAAAATAACATAGTGAATCTATTCAATTTATAAATGAAAACCATATTCAAAATCCGATAAAATGCACTTACATATTCTAAATAATTAAAGTATATGTAAAAATAAAATTTGGAATTATATAATTGCATTGAGTTTTAAATCTATATTTAGCTAAATTGTTCTAATTTTTGTACTGTATTTTATGGTTTAGCTCTATTATCACATTGTTTTAGATAAGAAAATAATAAATTACCAGCATAATTTTACTAATAGAAAAGATTCTATGAATAGTTGCATTTTAGAAAACAGAATAGTAATAACATTCATAAAAATATTGACTTGTATACAAGTCAAGTATCTATAGAAATTTGTGATTATAACATTTTAAAATTTTAATTTTTATTTGTTTGCAATACATTATGTTTACACTCATTGTGATGACTTGGTGTATTTACAACACATTGTAATTATGTTTTATCCCCTTTCCCTCTCCTCTCCTCCCCCATATCTCTTAGTAACTTTTCTTGATTTTATTTCCCTTTTTGCTAAATCTACCTTGTATTTTGACTTTTAATATATTTATACTTCAAGTTTCTCACTGTCTTAGATACTTTTCTATTGTTGCTGAGACAAAATCCCTAACACCTACAAGTTAAGGAAGGAGGGTTTTTAGCTTACATTTTATAGAAGTTTCAGCCCATAACCAGCTGTCTCCGGGGCATGGTACCACAACAGAGGGGCAACAGTTCATGGCAGTGAAAGCAGCAAAAGCAAAAGAGGAGGGGCAAGCCACTTTTCCTCCCTTTTATTGTGTACAGGATGCCATTCCTTGGGTGGGTAGCACTCATATCCCCAATTTCAGCATTAGACAATGAACCAATCACAAACTTTAGATTCAACTACCATGGAAAAGTCCTCTCCTCCATGTTCACATGAAGCTTTGGGGAGACATTCAGACACAAACCATACCATGCACTTTGAACAGAATTAGAACTTAAAAAGAGTGACAATATTTCTGTTTTAAAAATATCTACTATGAATTATGTGCAATTTACCACATATTCTTTTAAATATTTTACATGAATTATTTACCTAAGCTGAAATCTATGATTGGAGTAATTTATTACCATGATTTTGCAAATAAAGACACTATCAGAATAGTGTGTGTGTGTGTGTTTCCTAAAATAAATCTTATTGTCAGAACTGTTGGACCCAGGAGTAAGATGAAGATAAATTGATTCTGGAATTGGTGCTTTTATTTACATACTCTCCTGTCTTCCTGTAATATCATATTATCTTTTCAGCATCATAATACTACTTGCAGAAAGAAATTCAGACAAAACATGTATTTTAGGTACAATTATTCAATGAAATTAAAGTGAATGTATTTTCATTTAGCCTCTTTGTTTCTCTACATTACCTAACAGTAGAAGAAATTTTGATTCACTTTAAGGCCTTAAAATATGATAGGAGACTGCTGATATTAAAGTCAAGGTGACTGTTCTTAAGTGTTTTAAAGTATGTGTGAAGCCTATAAAATGTGTATAAACTTTGTATCATTGAAAAATGATGAAGAGGGCAAGAAAATAGAGAGAAAAAGTACGATATTAACAATGATTAAGGAACCCACCATGTGACAAAGTGCATTTCAGTGTTTATAAGACTGTAATGTGATTTCTTAGCTCTCACGTAAGGGAAGGTTTCACACACTGTAGTCCTCAAACAGCATCGTCAGTATCATCTGCACATTTGTCAAAAATGCAAAATCTTGGACTGCAACCAAGATGTACTAAGTTAGAACTTGATTTTTACAGGAACCCAGAGTATGTTTGTGAGAAGTTTTATCATAGAAACATGTGACCTCAGCGTCTATATCTGCAATACTCTATATCTCCAATTGGTCCCATTAGCAACACCTTGCTTATTAAAAGTTTCTTTTGCATATTTCTTCCTGTCAGTGACATCCTTAGGGAAATCTGTAATGAATGTAGTTTATCACTCCCATTTGAAACTAGGGAATTGGTGATATTGCAATTTTCTAGAATTTTATATCTGAGATATTTTTTAATGTGCACCTAGTGTATATATAATTGGATTTAGATGTCAGCTTTCTATCAGGCAAGATGCACAAGAAGAAAGCAGCTATGTGGGAGAGATATCAGCCTTCTGAAACAAAATGCCATTTGGCTTGATCAGAATTTCAATGAAAAAAGTAGAAATTCTCCACCTATTAAAAGTAGGTTTCAGAAAGTTAAACACTGCAGGTCAGCATATTGATAACGAGCACATAATGTGACAGATGCATTGTGGCATCTCACAGTCTCCATCCCGCACTCCAAAATTATCTGGGATGATTGAGAAAGTGTGACATCTTGCAATTTGTGCACTATAATTGTTAGAGCTGATGGCAGAATGTGAGGTGCTATTTGACAAAAGATATGAAGATGGAGGAGATGTTAGTATTAACAGTATTTATAGTGTATCCAATTTTTAAAGTTCATTAATGTTGTTATGATCCATCCTCTAGTTGACTTGTTGACTATAAATAGGTGTATTACAAAGTCTGTTTGACATTTAACACAACTGAATACTTCTACAACCCTTAAGCTAGGAAAATACTTTTAAAGATTTAAAACAACCCAACTTGTTCATGGTATTTAAATGGAAAGCTGAACTCCAGAGAAACAAACAAAAGTCACCACCATGCCACAGTTCTTAGACAAGCTACCTCTACTTCTGATGCATTTCCGTAAAAATCTATATTCTAGTTTAGATATGATATGACACAACTGTAATTCATTTACTCAGGAAGCTGAGGCAGAAGAATCACAACTTCAAGGCCAACATGGGCATCCTAATGGGAACTTCATAAATAAATCAATCAATTAATTTAAATGGGCATGGATATGTAGATCAGGTAGCCCAATGGCAGAAAGCCCTTGGATTTGACTTAAGTACAAAACAAATAACTATAACAGCAACAACAAAACCAAACCTTGTATTACCTAGCTTTATAAAAGTTCCAATTAATATGGTAGATTTACTATATTGGAAGAGTCTGAAAATAATGGCAAATGAATGAAATATGGTCATAGAAACAAGGTTTATAAGAGAGGCAGGAAATATTCGCGTTGCAGAGTAAACCTTGACAGGAAATGGAGTTAACCAGTCTCCACTTCTATGTGTGAAATTGTATGAACAAAAACAATTACGTGAAGCCTCACTGCCCAATTAGAAATCAATACCCAATTCTGCATGATTCAGTAGTAATAAATGGACATTCAAATATCCAAAAGACTATTTGCTTAGCATGTGTCAGAGCTTACAGGTGTCTTCATATGGACCAACACATAATTAATTGAGAGAAATAGATCATTATCTTATTGAAACTGTATTAGTGATTTGTCTCAAGTTATAAAATTGTTAATATCTCAGAAATCCAAGGATTTTG
Organism: Hydrochoerus hydrochaeris; assembly: GCA_004027455.1. Classification (NCBI taxonomy): domain Eukaryota; kingdom Metazoa; phylum Chordata; class Mammalia; order Rodentia; family Hydrochaeridae; genus Hydrochoerus; species Hydrochoerus hydrochaeris. Next base: position 204,659 of record PVLA01001674.1, read on the forward strand.
TTGTTAAAGTGAATTGGAATGTAATTTATAATTCTGTCACTTTCAATTGTGAGACCTTCTTTAAATTATCTCAGTTTCCCATATATACAGAGGAAGTTATAGCTTCTTTAGAGTAGATATTTAAAATACAAAGACATTCAAAAAGGTAAGAAATCCAAGTAGAACTCGTATGCAATACCTTTTCCCAGTTGCTAATTCTTTTCTGCTAATGAAATTATTTCTAACCTGAGCTACCATCTATCTCAGTGATCTTCTCTGACTAAAACTGAGACCATTGGCTTCCTTACCTGGTCCACCATGACTGGTGTATCTAGGGCTCTGACTCCTGTCCTTAATAAAACAATAGCTACTTTACATTGGAAGCTGGGTGGCCATTTACTCTTGGGAAATGAAATAATTGCTATTCAAACAAAATGTAGTCTGAGTAACACTTTTAAAGAATATAAAATGTATTTATTTACAAGTGAGAAAGTGGATTATTGCAAGTATTCTTCCTACCGTATGTGTCACATCACAAGAAATTATTGATTTATTGTCAAGAGAAACAAACTCCTGCTGAAAACACCTGGAAATGCATTTTTCATCCTTAAATGGAACTTTCCAAACAGAAATGTGATACAGAGTTCAAAAATTATAATGTTATCTCCATATGCTAATTTGAGAATATACTATTATTTTAAATGTATTTATATTTATCAGTATTGCAATCTTCATTGTATTAATTTTATTTAAAAACATGTTTTCTATTCCATTAATAAAGTACAGTGGCAAAGATAAGTTCTGATTTGGGTATAATACACATTCATATATAAGTATTCAGATCTATCTATCCACCTATCACAACTGAGCATAGATATATAGGTTTATTTCTGATCTGTCAATATTATTCCATTGGTCTGTATGTCTATCTTTATACCAGAAGTGCACTGCTTTAGTTTCTGTGGGTTCCTTTCATTTCCTTTCCTTTCCTTTCCTTTCCTTTCCTTTCCTTTCCTTCCCTTTCCTTTCCTTCCTTCTTTTTTTCTTTTTTTGAGGCAGGGTCTCATTTTGCAGTTCAAATTGTTATTGAGTTTACTTTATAACCCAGGCTAGTCTCAGACTTGCAAGGATCCTCCTGCCTCAGCCTCCCAAATACTGGGATTATGGGAGTGAGCCACTATACCTGGCTCTGTAAGGTTCTTTTTATCAAGCAAGCTACAGAATTTTGTAATCTGTTCTGCATGTACACACATACACATTATATATTGCCATGTAGTTTTGGGAAATGACATTGGTGAATATATATATATATATATATATATATATATATATATATATCTTTGATTTAAGAAATCTCAGTTAATTGAATATAAGACTCCTATATTGGCATGTATATATTCTTTTCACTATAACTGGTTTCCTATTTCAAGTCATTTTCTGTTATCTTATTTTGAATTTCCTAAAAAACTAATCTAGGTTTCTCAATAGAATCAGATAATTAATAACAAAGGCAGTAGTGTATGTAATTCAACACAATTAGTTCAAAAGATTGGTAACTATTTGCTTATAATGTGTAATCATGTAGTATCTCAATTCTACTCAATCTCAATGACATTAAAAGAAATTTTTAATTTTATTTAAAGAGAAAAAAAACAGAAATGAGTATAAATAATACAGAATTTCAAACAAAAGATAAACAGTATGAAATCACTAGTTGATAAATTACATATTGTCATTTTAGAAATAGTTGTTCAAGTTACAAAATTAAAGCATACAAAGTGGACATTCAAACAGTGAGACTGCAAACAGTTCTGTTCATCAATCCAACAAGAAATTAGAAATATGGATATCAATCCTACACCCTTAAATGTACATGCAGTTATATCTTTTATAGCACTTCCTATTTCCTATCTTTTTTAAAGTAGCAATTACACATTTTTAAAACTTATTTAATGAGAGAAAAAAAGCAAAACTGAAAAAGGATAGCAAAAATACAAAATTCAAAAAGAAAAAAAAGACAAAAAAAACACTAAGAAATCACTACTTGATAAATTACATATTGTCATCTGGGATGTAGTTGTTCAAGTTACAACATAGTAGACATTCAAACAGTGAGACTGAAAATAGTTCTGCTCAACGATCCAACGCAGATTCAGCAATATGATCACGCATTTTACACACTCAAACATACATGCAGTTATATCCCTTAGAGCACTATTTACAATAGCAATTACACATTTTGGGTTTTATCACTCTTATAGTACTTATTACTTTTTACACTAGAAACAAAATGTAATATTTATAAATATGATTCTTATTTGTTTCACTAATGAGTATAGTTTCAAGTTGTCTCCATTTACCTATGAAGGTCTCAAGATCGTCCTTTTTTATAGCTGAGTAATATTCCATTGTATAAAAATGTCACATCTTTTTCATCCACTCTGCAGTTGATGGGCATCTTGGTTGTTTCCAAGATTTAGCTGTTACAAATTGTGCTGCTATGAACATGGGGGCACATTTATCACTGTGATATGAACTTTTCAGTTCTTCTAGGAAAATACCCAGGAAAGGAATAGCTGGATTGAATGGAACTTCCAATCCTAGTCTTCTGAGAATTCTCCATATGGATTTCCACAGTGGCTGCACCAGTCTACACTCCCACCAACAGTGGAGCAGTGTTCCTTTTTCCCCACAGCCTCGCCAACATTTGTTATCAGTTGTTTTGTCGATGGCAGCTATTCTTTCAGGAGTGAGGTGAAATCTCAATGTTGTTTTAATTTGCACTTCTCAAATGACCAGTGATGGTGAACATTTCTTCATGTATTTATTTGCCATTTGTATATCTTCCTCTGAGAACTGTGTGCTCAACTCAGATGCTCATTTTTGGAGAGGGTCTTTGAATTTGGGGAGTTTGATGTTTTTCCATTGTTTATATGTTCTGGATATATGTCCTTTGTCTGAGGGGTTGCTGGCTAAAATTCTTTCCCACTCTGTGGGTTTTCTTTTCACTCTGTTGATGATTTATTTTGAAGTGCAGAAACTTTTCAATAATATGAGATCCCAGTTGTTGATTCTTTGAAGTGTTTCCCATGCAGTTTGCATTTTGTTCATGAATTCTCTGCCTACCCCTATGTGCCCAAGACTTCTACCTACCTTGTCTTCCAGCATGTTTAGTCTTTCTGTTTTAATATTTAGATCTTTGATCCATTTAGACTTTAGTTTTGTGCATGGTGATATGCATGGATCTAGTTTCATCTTCGGCATGTGAAGAGCCAGTTTTTCCAACACCATTTATTAAAGGGACTATCCTTCTTCCAGTGGACATGTTGAGCCCCTCACTCAAATATCAGGTGGCTGAGATGCAAGTTGTGCTTGCATCTTCTAATCTGTTCCATTGATCCTCAGGTCTATTTCTTTGCCAGTACCAAGCTGATTTTATCACTGTGGCCTTATAGTACTGTTTCAAGTCAGCAATTGAGATGCCTCCTGCCTTGCCTTTGTTGGCCAGAATTGCCTTTGCTATTCTAGGTTTCTTCTGTTTCCAAATGAATTTTAGGAATGTTTTCTCTAGATCTGTGAGGTATGTCAATGGTATTTTGATTGGGATTGCGTTAAATCTGCATAAGTTTTGGGAGTATGGCCATTTTCACAGTGTTGGTTCTTCCTAGTCAAGAGCAGGGAATATCCTTCCATTTCCCAATATCCTCTTCAATCTCCTTTTTCAGCTTAGTATAATTTTCAGCATATAGGTCTTTTACATTTTTAGTTAAGTTGATTCCTAAGTATTTCATTTTTTTAGATGTTATTATAAAGGGTGATATTTCCATAATTTCTTTTTTGGTGAGTTGTTTGTGTACAGGAATGCTATTGATTTTTAAGCATTGACTTTGTATCCAGCTACCCTGCTAAACTTGTTTAATACATCTGGTAACCTTTTAATGGAGTATTTTGGGTCTTTTATATACAGTATCATGTCATCTGCAAATAGTCATAGTTTAACTTCTTCCTTTCCTATCTCTATTCCTTTTATGTCTCTCTCTTGTCTGATTGCCCTGTCTAGTGTTTCCAGAACTATGTTGAAAAGGAGTGGTAATAGTGGACATCATTGTCTTATTCCTGATTTTAAAGTGAAAGCTTTCAATTTTTGTCCATTTAGTATAATGTTGGCTGTTGGTTTGTCATAGATGGCCTTTATAAGGTTGAGGTAGACACCGTGTATTCTGAGTTTTTGAAGGGTTTTTATCGTGAACATGTGTCGGACTTTATCGAAAGCTTTTTCTGCACCTATTGAGATGACCATGTGGTTTTTGTTTTTGGCTCTGTTGGTATATCTCATTTATTGATTTGCATATGTTAAACCATCCCTGCATTCCTGGGATGAACCCCAGTTGGTCATGATGTATAATCTTCTTAATGATTTGCTGCATTCTATTTGCCAGTATTTTATTGAGAATCTTTGCATCAATGTTCATTAGTGAGATTGGCCTATAGTTCTCCTTTTTGAGGGTGTCTTTCTCTGGTTTTGGTATCAGAGTAATACTTGCCTCCAGGAATGATTTAGGGAGGATTGCTTTCTTCTCAATTTCATTTAAGAGTTTAAGGAGCATTGTCATCAAACCTTTTCTAAATTTCTTATAGAATTCAGCTATGAATCTATCAGGACCTGGGCTTTTCTTTGTTGGTAAATTTTTAATCACATTTTCAATTTCAATAGCTGATATTGGATTATTCAAAATTGCTATATCTTCTTGGTTGAGCTTCGGTAGTTCATATGTTTCTAGAAATCTGTCCATTTCCCCTGTGTTTTCCACTCTATGTGAGTAGAGATTTTCAAAGTAGGTATTCATGATCCTTTGAATTTCTATGGCATCTGTAATAATTTCCCCCTTTTCAGACCTTATTGAGTGAATTTGAGTTTTTTTCTTTCTTTTTCTTGATAAGGTTAGCCAGGGGTTTGTCAATTTTGTTTACTCTCTCAAAAAAACAGTTTTTTGATGCATTAATTCTTTGTAATTTTTTATTTCAATTGCATTGATTTCTGCTCTAATCTTTACAATTTCCTCTCTTCTATGAGCTTTGGGTTTAGCTTGTTCTTCCAGAAGCTTTGGGTTTAGCTTTCTTTTTCTAGAAGCTTGAGATTGGAGCATTAAGTTGTTTATTTGTGCTCATTCTTTTTTCTTGATATGACAGTTTATTGCTATATATTTCCCTCTTAAGACCCATTTCATTGCATCCCACAGATTACAGTATGTTGTTTCTGTATTTTCATTGAATTGTAGGTATTGCTTTATTTCTTCTTTAATTTCATCTGTAGGCCACTGGTTGTTCAAAAGGTTGTTATTTAATTTCCATGTATTTATGCAGGTTTTGCAATTTCTTGTGCCATTGATTTACAGTTTCAGTGTGCTATGGTCAGATATTATGCATGGGATGATTTCAATACTTTTGCACTTACTTAAGAATGTTTTATGGGATAACATATGGTCTATTTTGGAGAGTGTCCCATGTGCGGCTGAGAAGAATGTGTATTCTGATGTGGTTGAGTGGAACACTGTAAACATTTACTAAGTCCAATTGTTCACAGGTATGATTCAGTTCTATTATTTATTTACTGACTTTTTGTCTAGTTGATCTGTCTCTTTGTGACAATGGGCTGTTAAGAGCTCCTGTTATAATTGCGTTCTTGTGTATTTGGTTTTTCATGTCCATTAGTATCTGTCTTATATAGTTGGGTGCTCCTGCTTTTGGTGCATATATATTTATAATTGTTAGTGCTTCCTCTTGAATTTTTCCATTAACAAGTTTGTAGTGACCTTCTTTATCTCTTTTAATCATTTTAGGTTTAAAGTTCACATTGTCTGAAAATAAGATAGTTACCCCCTGCTTTTTTCTGGGTTTCTATTGCATGCAATACTGTTTTCCATCTTTTGACTTTTAATCTATGAGTTTCCTTTTGGGTCAGATGTGTTTCTTCTATACAGCATATTGTGGGATAATGTTTCTTGATCCATTCTATCAATCTATTTCTTTTTATAGGTGAATTGAGGCTGTTTACATTTATGGATATCACTGTTATGTACTGGCTCGACTTTGCCATGTTGTTTTCCAGTTGTTTGCTTCCTGCTTTTCCCCCTTATTTAATTGCTTGTCCTGCTGTTGTTTTTCTGGGGATGGTGATCATTTTTATCTATGTCTAGTATGTTTTTCAGTATTCTTTCTAGAGTTGGTTTGGTGGATGTGAATTTCTTCAGTTGTTCTTTGTCATGGAAGTATCTTGTTTCTCCATTAAATTTGAATGGAAGTTTTGCTGGGTACATCAGTCTGGGTTGAAAGTTTTTTTCTTTCAGGGCTTGAAATACCTCACTCCAAGCTCTTCTTGCCTTGAGGGTTTGTGCTGAAAAGTCTGCCATGATTCTAATGGGTTTTCCTTGATAGGTGAGTTGTGTCTTTTGTCTAACAGCTTTTAGTATTCTGTTTTTATGCTGCATGTCTGAGATCTTAATCATTATGTGTCTAGGTATGGATTTATATTGATTGTGACAGTTTGGAATTCTATATGCCTCATTTATCTGCATATCAGATTTTTCCCCATGTTTGTGAAATTTTCTGTTATTACTTCTGTGAATATTTTATGTATATCATTTGCATTGGCTCCTGCATCTTCACTAATGCCCATTAATCTTATATTGTTGGTCTTGACATCATCTTGAAGCTTCTGGATTCTCATTTCTTGCTGTTTTGTTAGTTTTAAAAGTTCTATACTTTCATGATCACTAATTGCGATCTTGTCCTCAAGGTCTGAAATCCTATTGTCACTTTCATTTAAGCAGTTTTGCATGCTTTCAATAGAATTTTTTGTTTTTTGGTGTCTGAGTTTATTTCATGAATTCTGCATGTTTTCTATATTGTTCATTCAAGGTTTCAATCAGTTTCCCATACTTCTGTACTTTTTTCTCTATTTCTTCTTTAGCTGCACTCAGCAGCTCCTTTACTAAGGTTGTTATTTCTGTCTTTACATGGGAGAGTACTTCTAATTTGATTTCCTCTATAGCCTCATGGAGTTTTTTTTTTTTTAATTTCAATTCCTATCTTTTCAGAGATTTCTGGTGTGTTACTTTTGAAATCCTCTATTTCAGTGTCTCCTGTACTTGTTCCTGTGGACTCAATGTTTGGGATTGCATTTTGCTTTTTTGATTTGCCATTTTCACTCTGTCTGATGTTTTCTGTGTGTAGGAGAGTGTCACTCCCACTCTTTTCAGATTCACCAAGGCCTTACAGTTAGTTAGAGGGGGCTTTACTAGTGACCCTATTTACCCACTATACACCTTTATGTTAGGAGTATACTTACCACATTGATTGGGGCCTGCTGATATCTGTTTGGGTGAGACAGTTACTGAACCTCCCTTCAATTAGTACAGTTACTCTGCCATAGTCCAAGGTTTCCCTGTGAGGGAAGTTCCCAGTTTGCTCTGTATGCTGGGATGCAGCCCAGGTCTCGGCCCCCGGCTTGGGTTTTGGGCACTGCCCACTGCCTGATGTTTGCTGGGGGTGGCCCTTTACCTGTCCCTCTCCTGCTTGTTAGGCTGGCCCCAGAGGCAGGGTGTGGTCTTACCGCCTGGGAGTAGAGTTGGGAGTCTGCCCCGCGCACAGGGATGGCACTGCAGCTTGTGCAGTCTCTGCCTGCGGCTGGATTCTGGGATGCCTTTTCCTCTCCTGCCTGTTGGGAAGTTCTTTTCAAGATTTTTTTAAAAATCACAAATACTAAGAAATAATATTTCAAGTTAAACATTATTTAAAAATTGTCTATTTTATAAGGCATTGTAAAAACATTATTAATAATATTAATTGTTCAGATGAGATATTGATACACATAATATTCTGCTGTAAATTTTTGTATTATCAAATTAGGTGAGGTCTCTTCTTTCAAAGACTATTGAGTTTTGAGGAAACCCACGGTATTTGAAAAAGGGCTTAGGATGTTTTCATAATTCATAAGCCATTTCCTTTCATTTGTGCTTATTAGTCACAGTGGGGATGGCTGGAACGATCACACTCTCACAGCATGTCCTCTGGGTTTATCTAGTACTAATTACTAAGGCAACCTTCTAGCCCACGAAGTCCAAATGTCACAGGAACACTTGTAGCTCCTTTGATATGCTTGCCAGGCTTAGAAATGCACACTGCTGTACACTTGGCACAAATGTGCTACATACCTACTCCTTTCCAGTAGCACAGGGCAAATTCCTGACACATTAGTAAAAAGAGTTAATAAAATATTAACACAAGTCTTCAACATATAAAACAATGTCTATCAAAGGAAAGTCATGGCAACACATTTGAAAACATCTTTCCAAAAGCATCCCTTCTAAGAATTTGTGCAATGCAAGCTTAAAAGGGAGTACTACAGCTAAGAAAACTTGAAATTATTTAATAGACAGAATTCCATAAAGGAATAGTATCTAGAAAAAATGTACACAGATTTCTGTAGGAAGAGAAATGCTGCTGTTTGCCTGGAAACTTTTCCTGGCGATCATGGTTTTCAGCATGGTGCAGGTTTTAGTACCAACAGATAACTCTGGATATTCTCCTGAAAGAACAAAACTGAATTCTTCAATTGGAGTGAGTTTGCTGTTTCACTGTCATTGCAAGGTAATGACTAAAAATATTGGCCCTGTTACAGTTCAGAACAGCTAAAGACCTTACAGGAAATTTCATTTCAAAGTCTTGTGAAGGATGGGGATGATGAGGTGAGTGAGAAATTTATGCATTGTGACATTAAAAATAAGACAAGTTATCCTAGTGGAATTCTAGCATTTGATACTTCTAATTTTAAAGCAAGACAGTTTAAGTCTTCATTAGAAACTCTAAATTTCAAAATTTGAACTTTACGTCTTTTATAGCCTATTGCCAGAAAAATATCTGAAGTCAGATTTAAATTTAGATCCTTATATCTGTAAATGATACTACAAACATTACTCCTAAATATGTGTGACCTACTTGATGGTAAGAGAATTAAAGAAGAGTCATAGTTTAGTGAAATTTCTAGGTACAAAATTTTGTATTAAGAGAAAAGAATAGAGTTAAATAATTTTTTGTAAATTAAACGTGTCTTTTGGAGTCTGGAGAAATGTGTGAACATGGAGACTAATACTTGTTCTTTATCTGAAAGATGTGTGAAATGCAAGGTCAAGAAGAATATAAAACACACCACAAACACCCTAATCCCAAATCGTGGACTTTCTTGTTAACTGAAAAATGTAAGACTTCAATATCCTTTGTGATTCCATACGAACTATGAAAAATACTACAGTGGGGAGACAAGTATGGAGCTGAAAAGTGACTTACCGCACACAGTAAGATACAGTTGATGCCTCTTTATAGAATTTCAAACAGTACTGCTATCGGTAAATATGTACTTTGGTAATAGAAGTAACTTAATGCACAATTTAACATAGTAATCACTGCTAGGATGGAAAAAGAAAACTGTGAGCATTATACAGAAGGTTTAAAGTTTACCTTCAAAGTGTTTTTTGGGATAATGTTTCTTTTATTTTTTCTTTGATACAAGGTCTCAGTATTTTTTAAGCTGAACTGGAACTCATGATCTTATCTCAGTCTGGAATGGCTACTTTACAAGTGCAGCATGTACCATTGGGCCTAACAAAATTCTTTTTTCTTCTATATTTTTACAACTTATATTTGGAGCCCTTATAATAAAATGTTAGCTTTTGTTTTACCAACATGGTTGAAAACTGGATGTTTGCCATTTCACTCTTGATTCCTAGTTAATTTTTAAACATAAAAAATAAAATACACTTTCGGTTTTTATCTCAGCCTTGTTCCTCATTTCTAAGTTCAAGTAAATATGCTGGAAATAATTTAGCAGTCATGGAAAGGGAGAAGGTGGAAATACTCCGAAAGGTGAAAGGAAGATGGTGGATGGGTTTGGAATATTTGGCCTTGAAGCTTAGCAGTGTGGTCTCTTCCATTTGACACACACACTACAAATGGAATCTATAGAGATCTGCAGCCCTTCATAACCAATAAGCATAGTGTAAAAAAAGAATAGAGAGAGAGAGAGTGAGGAAAGGAAAGAGAAAAGGAAAGTAAGAAAGAACAAAAGCCTCTTGTCTTTGGCCAAAATAACAGGAAAGTGGAATTGAAGTCGTACCCTATGGGAAGAGGTGTTCTTACTGGTAGCAGTGGGATGACCTACCTGAATGATAAGGGGATAATCTACCTCCAAAATGTCTCCACCACAGTCCTAACAGTGAAATTGGTCAAGTTAATTTAGCCTTGGACTCACATCCACAGGCAAGAAACTCCTCTTCTAGCACTGGAATGATAACAGTTCCTGCTTTCTACCTAGTGGCAGGTGCTAATCTCAGTCCAGTGTGTCTTAGTCCTTCATGCAAGAGTGGACCCCTCACCAGCCACCCTTGCCCTCTGCCTATTAGCGAGGTTAGTTCAGGCCAGACACTGCCAGACTTGTACTCAGCTGTAGAAGGGAAGCTTTTGCAATTTTTCCTGAATCTCCAGTCAGTAATAAAGAAGCCCTTGGACACCAAATCTCCATTGCTCTCCAAATTGGTCCTCTACCCAGTAGCAGAAAGTTATTCAGATAGCTGCTTTCCCCTCTAGTTCTGGTGGTAAGGTTAGGTTAGGAACATTACTGATACTTGGTGGCTGGAACAAAGGTCAGGGGAAACATGGAATTATAGCTCTGACATTCATCGCCTCCACTTGAGCACACTCTGGGAATCTAAAGAAATACCTTATGTTCTGCACATAGGTGCCCTCTGAGTGTAAATGAAACCAGATAAAAGTATCATTGCAAAAGATAAGTAACTCACACTGTATTAAAGGTGCATCCCACACAATTAGGACAGGACCTACCTGGTGAATGTAAACACCAAAGTAATTTTGTACCTTTAGACTTAAATACAAAGGAGGGTCTCCCAAAATGCCAGACTATTCCTCAACAGATCCCTAAAACATGAGCAACAGTAAAAATAATGTGGCATAGAAAAACATAAACACTAAAAAATCATTTAACATGTCAAACACAAGGAAAATCAACATGGACAATCCAAAGAATTAAAACTGTAATAAAGCAATTATTGGAATTATCTGTCTCTAAAGGCTATATAAATATTTCATCAAACAATTACACATCTCCTGAAACAAATTAAACCAACCAATATGAGGTTATAAAAAAGAATGTAGTGGATATTGTAAAACAGACAGATATAAAAAGTACCATAAATCTAAAAAATGGAATAGTGTAAAACATTCAGTTACCTCACAGGAAAAGAAGTAGAGTAGAGGAAAGAGAAAAAAAGATAATGAAAAGTCATAAAGAGAAACAAAGATAATGAAAAATCATAGCAATACTTACTTTAAATATAAATGATCAAACACATCAGTTAAGGGAGTAAAAGACTACATTTTCAAGAAGTGATCATTTTATCTGATTTCCATAGAAACTGACTAGACAAAGTTCAAAGAAGGAAAGAAATCCACAGTACCATGTAACTTTCCACTCAAAACAGTTGATAAATTACAAGCCAAAATTTAGGCGGGCACGCAGCTCAGCGGCACACCAGCTGCCTGGAAGATGCCAGATTTTGAGTTAAATCCAGAACACGCTGCCACCTTCCCAAAATTAAAAGAACTGAGCTGCATTATCAGAGAACAGAATCTACAGGCTGTTACAGGTAACAACTACAAAATACATATCCTACTTAAGCACTGATGAGACATTTGCCACTATAGACGATGTTCCAACTCGTGAAGCAAATCTCAGCCTAACGTTTGAAGACTGAAATCGTGTCAAGAACTTTCTGCAGCTACACTGAAATCAGAGAAGCTACAGGAAAATTGTCAAGCACTTGTAATTAAATAAGATCTATAAATTCATGCATCAACTACTTCTTAAAGGTAAAATTTAAAATACATAGGACCGAATATAAATATATCACAATTTGTAGCTTGCAGCTTGTCTATTGACTGCCCAGATACGTATGGGACAAAATACTGAGCAATATAAGACTGAAAAAGGACAAATTGCAATTATTCTTTCTGAATTCTGTCTTTTCATGCACTAAGAAATAAATATACAAGCAGCAAAATAAAGTGCTGTGGTCTCCTTAACAACGTGTATCTCCACACGGCCCTGTCACCTTCCTCAGCCTCCTCCTTCTCCTCCTCCTCAGTTCTCTGCTTTGCTCTTCCTGTCAGCACCACCTAAAATGTCATTTCTTACCTATTATGCTTTCTTATCAAATATCAGCTCCAACACACACACACACACACACACACACACACATGTTTGTGATTTTTAAAAATAACACATATAATGTAGTTACTTGTTGACATGAAGCTTAAGGGGTTCTGCTGCAAATAGCACATTCTGCATTGTATTTTTCAAGCTAATGAAACATAATAATGAAGATTTGATAATTAATGCCATTCACTGTCTCATTTTGAAAATTTGATACTTCTATTAAAAATCATTACAGTATCTCTTCAAGTGACAATTTGTTTCACATGAATACTAATTTCCCTCACTAAAACTTTTTAACTCTTAGCAAGTAGATTAGGTATCCAGGTTTAATCTACTTTTTAAATTGGGAAATCAAGTCACATTACATTACTTGCATGTGAGAAAAATTGAAAATGATAGGCCTATTTTGCTTCTGCTAATTTGATAGTTTTCTGGCACATAAAGTACAAAATTCTTAGTAATTAATTTCTGATTTAAAGTGCCTTATTGAATCTCAGTTTAAGTTGTAAAGGAGCTTTTAAAATTAGAACTAGTAAATTTTTTCTAAACCTAGTTAAATGGTAATTTAATCACTGTTAATTTCAAGATCTTATAGCTCCAGGTTTATATTACATTTAATACATTTATTTTGAGTTGAATGAATTTTCTCCAAAACATAATTCTTTCATAACTTTTTTCTGTAATCTAGAATGTTTGCATATTAAGTTGTGTCTAAAATACTTCTATATAAATTACATTTTTATTTTGCTTCATATAATGCATTATAAAAACATAAAGAAGTTTCATAAGAAGTAAAGTAGTTTAAACATTTAATAAATATGATGCACATTCTATTTAGTGTACCAGTTCCAAGCTCATTCTTTTTTATGGGCTTCGATTAGAACATTTAAAAAATTGCTTAGACCAAAACAGCATTAAGCTCTGAACCATTTTTATGTTTAGGCAAAATTAATAAAAAATTTAATAGTTATAAAGGTTCACATTTGATTAAAACCAGCAAGTCTATAATCTGATCAAAGTCAGAAATAAAATAGAATTGTTAGTTGATTTTGCCAACTAAACTGAAAATTGCACTATTGATTGTATATTAAGAACCACACTAAGATAACTTCTATAAAAGTATAAACACTATTTCATATTAAATTTAAAAACCATATTTAAAAAAACATATTTTTTTCTGATATGAATTTCTATGTGTTTATACATGGTGGCACAGAATTCTAAGACATAGTGAATTGTTTTGTGTATTGATATTATCTACACACATGTAATTAAATCATGTTATGATTATTAAGAGAATTATACAGAATATTATTTCCATGTAATTACTTCATCTACTACTAAAAATACAAATAAATTAAAATCACTATAGCTAAATATGAATTTGGCTAAAAATAAGTTCATGAAAGCAGTTTTAGAAATATACCTGCTCTGTTTAAAGGTATAAATTTATATGTTTAAACATCACCTTTAAGTTCTATGTGTTTTATTATTTGTTTTTTAAATCTCCAAAAGCTAGTGACTAAGCTTATTTACAAGCTTCTCTGTGATTCTATTGTTTTATGGTTGTCTATTTTCATTTATTCATCTGGCAAAATAAACTGTTTCTAACAACTTGAAACTAATTTCACAAGGAGCATTTTAGTGTATGCATCACAGACTTGTGAACATATTCCAGAATTAGGGGTCCTTACATAGATGAATAGTTTTTCAAATCCAGGGGAATTGAAGTCTCAGTTTCTCTATCTCTCATCTTATTCTCTGCCTCTCTTCCTCTGCCTCTTTTACATTGTTCCTCATCCTGAGAGTTTCTGACCTGTGAACATTCACTTTCACATATCTCAGTGTATTGATTGTCCCAATGCAGAAACCTATTGCAATGGACGGAGTGTTTGTGAAATCCCTATTTACAGTTATAGTCTCCCGTTAGCTCTAGGAGTGTAAAAACCCAGCCTTGCAGGTCTGAAGCTGCCTCTTTTAATAATGTCAACTTAACTAAGAAGAAAGTTGTATAATTTAAACCAGTGGGCATAATTCAGAATGGACTGAATGTCACATCCATCTAAAGAGCTCCTTGATATCCACTGTCATTGGTGTTTTTGTAACTGCCTCTGCTCTCACCTCCAGTAAAGAATATGGGGCCTCTAATGTGATTAAGGAGAATGCTATTCAAAGGCGGGTGGAAAAGCGCAGTATGCTCAGAGTCCCTTTGGATCTTTGTACTGAGTGCAAACTCAGCTTTTTAAAGGATTTCTAGGACATAACATTTTCAATGTTGCAAAAGGAATAAAGTTTTAAGCGAGAGGGTTGTGGAGGTGACTTTCATTTTTGCCCCATCTAAGGTGGACTTAGGGATTGTAGCAGCACTATGACTGTCAGAAAATGATCACATTTAGAGCATGTAAAAAAGCATGAAATACACAAGAGGAACAGAAATGCCTTCTAGCTTTCGGCATCAAAATATTTTCATCAGAAAATTTACATAACATTTGATGAGTTCACAAAACACTAAAATCATCATTTAACATTTTATCGAAATTACACATCAAAAAGAAAATCCGGTTGGCTTATTATTTAAAAAGCCACAAAATCCTAGAGTTTTGCTGTTTCTTATTTATCACATTTGTGAAAATGAAGACTGCTCTCCAAATAGCGAATTTACAGAGCCCACTCAGAAAGCATTCAGTGAAAGAAGACAGCTGTGCACAGCAGGGACCCCCATGAGGGGATACTAATGCCTGTGGGAAGGGAAAGGGTGAGCCTGTGGGACCCTGCATCGCACCGCGGGGAGCAGCACGCGGCTCATCGGGGCCTGTTTATTTCTAGAATGTTCCAGTTAATATTTTTGGACTACAGTTTACTGTAAGCAATTGAAACCATGGAAAGTGATCCTCTGTATAAGGAAAAATTACTGAACAAGTTTTCAAATATTTTATACTGTCTGTAGGGTCGCCTTTCATTTTCTCAGTGATATCATTGACAGAACAAATATTAATCCTCTCAAGTCAAAAATGAATTTTGTTATCATACTTTTACTTTCCTGATGTTTCCATTCTTCACACCCATTGACAAGCTTTTTCCAATACGTTCAAACAAGGTGTTCTCTTTTTCTATTTAATCTCTATATATGTATTTAATCCATACATATGTATTTAATTCATATATATACATATATATATAATCCATATATGTGTGAGTGTGTACTTGCAACAATTATTTGAAAGACCCAAGTGCTAATTTCAACTTCTCATTATTTTTAATCCAATCTTATTGTTTCTCTTAGCCATATGCTAAATATTCTTGCTTCTTCATATCTCATTTCTAAACTTATGGTGAATAAACTGGTGAGCAGCAGTCCAGATCAAAGTAATATTTGTCCCCAGAAAATGGCATGTTCTTTCTCTTCAAGTTTCTAGCTTTGTGTAAAGAGTCAACTTTATCTGTATTTTTTCTGGGTTTAGGGGTTTGATCACCTTCAGATGGGTCTTAATGTGAAGAGGCCGTGCAACATTTTTCTATTATGGTCTCTGTCTTTGTCTCTGCCTCTCTCTGTCTCCCTCTCTCCCTCCCTCTCTCTATCTCTGTCTCTCTCCTTTTTCTCTGTCAGTCTCTGTCTCTCTCTGTTTTTCTCTGCCTCTCCCTCTATCTCTCTCTCCCTATCTCTGTCTCCCCCTCTCTGTCTCTCTCTCTATCTCTCTCTCCATCTCTCTCTGTCTCTTTCTCTCTCCCTCTACCTGCCTCTTTCCCTCCCTCTCTCTCCCCCTCTCTCTCTGTCCCTCCTCCTTTCCCTCCCTTTCCTTCTCCCTCCTCCTTCCTCTCCCCCCACCCTGCTTCCCCTGCCTGCCTTGCATCTGTGTTTTAATAGACATGGCACTTCCCTAAATCACAGAATTAAGCTTACAATCTAATCTCATCCTAGATCTTCATGACAGAAGTTCCTTCTTGTTAATAAATTCTTGTTACTTTATTTCTGCTAGTAGAAATTTGCTCATGGCAACCAAAGTTGCCTCATAAGATTTTCCAGACACTTGACCTGGAGATGAAGCTCAGCAATGCAGCACTTGCCCAGCAAGAGTGAGGTCCGGTGTCCAATACAGGTACCAAAGGTGAAAACAGCAGGGTGGGCATTTGCAGACAGTCTACAGTCACGCGGACACTTCTCAGCATTTATTCTACTGCTTCGCACTTCAACAATTCACAGGTAGTTTCAGTCTCATTCCCCTTTCTCTGCTCAAAAACTTCAACACATACTTGGCGAAGCCAGTGAGGAAATGGTGGCACAAGTTTACTCTGTGGTTGGATAATTGGTTTAAAATTTATGAAGCTTGCTTGTTATGTTTCTACTAATGCTTAGATAACTGTTTCCCTACTATACTTTTCTTTCCATTTCTTCTATTTTTAAATGGCTCCACGGGGTAACATCAACATATAAAACTTGAATGTTTAAATTTAAGGTATATAATTTTATGACTTTAGACACAACTATTCACACGTGAAATAATGACTAAAATCAAAGCAACAAATATAACAAACATTTTAATAATTTCCTCATTCCCTTTTGTTTCTGTTTTGTTTATTTTTGCAGTAAAACTATTTAATATGAGTCCTACCCTCGTGGCAAGTTTTCTAAGTGCACCATACAGCATTGTTAATGATTGACATTATGTTTTAAAGAGGGAATCTGCAACTATTTGTATCTCGCGATTAAAACTGCGTCATTTTTTAACAACAGCGCTCCATACCTCACCCCAGTCTCTGAAGACCATCACAATATGCTCTGTTCCTGTGAATTTGAGTAGTTTACATAACTCATTCGAATGGAAGCAAATAGAGTTGCTATCCTGTGGCGGGAGTATTTGACATTGTAATACCTTGCAGGTGATCACTTCCCAAGGTCACCTCTACTTTTTTTTGTGCCCTTTGTCACCTGTGTGAGGTGATATCCAATATTGGCTTTGGTGTGCACTTAATGTTTTAGATCCTCCAAATACGTTTTCTGTCCATGGAGCTATTTTTATGTCATCAAATGAATATTCATTCAAGTTCTTAGTTTATTTTTTAATTGCCTTATTTGTTTTTAAGCTATTGGGTTGTTGGAGTTTATGTTAATTTGGATATCAGCTTCTTTTCAGACGTACAGTTAGCAACTATTTTCTCTTTGCATAGCTTGCTTTTCTTTTCTATTGGTTGTTTTGTTTGCTGTGTAAAAGTATTTTACTTTTATGTAATAGCTCTTATTTATTCTTAGTTTTAATGGCTGGACTTTTGGAGTCATATTTAGGTAACTGATGTTGAAACAAATATCTAAGAATTTTTGTCTTCATCATTTTATAGACTTTTTAGATTTCTATGTTTTACATTTGAGTATTTAATTTTGACTTTACTTATTGGTGGAAAAGTAAGGTAAATGTTCAATTTCATAATTTTTCTGGGCATATTCATTTATTCTAGACATTTTGCTGAAGAGACTTACTGTTTGCATTAGGTAGCCTTGGCAACCATGTTGAAGATCATATAACTTTTACACACATAGCTAACTTTTGGGAAATTTATTCAGTGGCACTGATTACTATGTTCACATTTATGTCAGAAGCATTTTGAAGTCAGGAAGTATGGTATCTTTAGTTTGTTGGCCCTCATACATCAAAATTGCTTAGACTGATCTACATTTTTTGTGGTTTCATGTATAATAACATATAATCTTTAAGAATTATCTTTAGTTTTTTCTATTCCTATAATGAATGCTTTTGGGATTTGGAAACGGTTGACAATGAATCTTTAAATATCTTGTATATTATGACTTTTACAGTAATAAATCTTCTAATCCATGAACACACAATGTCTTAACACTTCTACCTCTTAGAAGATCTTTCTTCAATGTTATACAATTTTAGGTGTCCACTTTTATTCTTTCCTCTATTAAATTTATTCCTAAGTATTTATTTATTCTGAAGTTATTGTAAATTATGCTGTTTTCTCAAATTCATCATGGTAGTTTGTTGCAAAATGGAAACGTAACTGATCTGTGCATGTTTATTTTGTACTCTACAACTTTAATAAATCTATTATTTGTAATAGTTTCTTTATTTTCATGGAGGTTGTTTTGGTTTTGCTATATTTTCAGAGGATTCTGTTTATGTTTGGTGGAAATGATGTGATGGGAGAAACAGAGATGCTCATCCTACAGCAGTCAGGAAGCAGAGAGCCAAGAGAGGCATCGCGGGCAACAGCAGCCTCTTCCGGTGCCCATCCTGGGTAAGGATCTTCCAGCCAGACCCCACCTTCCGAAAGCACACGAATGATTGGACTCATCAGATGACGAATAGCAGCCCCACAATCCAGTCACCTTCCAAACACATGAGACTCTAAAGAGAAATTTACATTAAACCATCATATCCCATCTCAAGAGCCTCACCTGCATAGTTTAATGTAAAATGAATTAGTTTGTGCCTAATAGTTGCCAAAATCTTAGCAATTCTATGACTGCTAAAGATTCAATGTCTCCCCTGAGTCTCAAGACAAAGTCTTAGCTGTGAACACCTCTAACAATCAAAAAAAGTTAAACATTTCCAACATAAAATGGCATCAGAATTCCCCAAGAATAGAGAGATACAAAGAAATCAGACCAAAGATTATGGAAAACTAGCAGGTTAGCCGTTCAGTCTCGTAGCTCCGTGACATCGTCCAGGAAAGCGGTCACAGGAGGCTCGGAGCCGGCAGCCCGCTGCCCACCTGTCTGGCTTCCTGCTGCGGCCCCCCGGGGCTGACCCTCCTGGCCGTGTCGGTCACCTCGGCACACGCCCCTGACAGCGCCAGCTTTGCGCCTGCACTGCGGTTCAGCTTGACTTCGTACCTCGGCACGGCCCTGCCAGCTGCGCGTGGCCTTCAGTTACTCTCTTGACCTTTGGGCCCCAGAATCCCGCACAAACCCTCTCTCAGAGGCGCTGCTTACCAGGAGCCCTCCTCTCAAATCAATGGCTTAATTTTGCACACAGGAGCCTAAAACGTATCTTCTTTTCTTCCTCCTCTGCGAAGCACTGGGCTCCTTTCCAGTGGTGTGAATCTGTTTGGCAACAATGTTTTTCTGGGCCTTAACTTTACATGGGTTCTTTCTGGGCCACAATTTAAAATTTCCGATTTTTGTCTTTTATTTCTGCCATTAGTTCTCTATAGACCTGAATAAAAGCAGCCCTCAGTTTCTCTGGCACTGCCTGAGTGTTGGATTGCCTTGACATTTTTCTACCAGATAGGTTAGTGCAACAGTCTTAATCTCAGCCTCCAGTAAAGCTCAGCACATGGGCAAAATGTTGACAAATTTTCTGGAACAGTGTAATACATACAGCTATTTTCCAATTTACTACAGAATTCTCACTCTACGCTGAAACCTCCCTCTCTGTACTTTACAGTACATATTCCTCTCAGCACTTGGTGTGCTGGGTTTTAACCAGATTTGCCGATGAGGCTCTGTACAGCACTCTTGGGCTTCTCTAGCCAGCCTGTCCCCAACCAGGTCTGAAGGTTTCTGAACCACATAGTCAAGTACAGTGATAGAACAGTTTGTGTTGCTGGTACAAGTTGTCTCTATTAGTCACCTTTACATGAGTGGAACTAGGACAAAACATATGACACCTGCAAGTTAAAGAGGAGAAGATTATTTTGTGCCACGATTTCTGTAGGAATCCATCTATGGTTAGCTGGCTCCGACACAGAAATGACAGGGCAAAGAGAATCACAGAGCTAAATTACTTGTTCCTTTAGAGCCAGGAAATGGAAAGGGAAGAAGGAGAAGCTCGGGCCAAGATTAAACCAAGTTTCTATAAGGAGCAGGAACTATACCAAGGGTTTGTAATGCCAGTAACTAGATAGAGAGTGAAACACTGAAATCCTGTGTCTACGTACAAGTGATACAGGGAAGAGCTTTATATCAGGATACTGGCATTAGCATTAGGGTAACCAGCTCTTTGCTTTCTCTGAGGTTTAACACACTTTTTTGTGGCTGTTATAAAACAGAATATCAGCTTCCCAAACCCTCCAGATTTACATCCCTTCAAAAATATAATTCAGTTAGATACATACATACAATTTAAATGTGTATAATTTATATATGTATAATTTTCTATATATGTAATAGGGTCAAGTCATACATAACTATCTAAATTATGTATCCTTTTAAAACTATGATAACTCACAGTAAGCATTAAAGTAAGATGGGAATGCAAAAGTAAAAAAAAATTGGTAAGAAAAGAAAAAGAATGTGTGTATGTGTCCATCTGTATGCATATGCATTGATATGGTTTTGTAGACCTGTGATATATTTGCACACATAAATACTATCAGATCTCTTGAATGTGACACAGTAGAAAGCCACACAGATTTCTATTTTCTTTTTATGCTCTTTAGTTTTTCTTCCTTTTCTTAAACTTATGTCTTGTAATTCAACACTGATGGCTTTGAATTTACATTTTCTTTTTTCATAATTGGTTATCACCAATATACATCAAAATGTGTTAATTTAACTATTAAATAATGTCTTGTGCAGGATGTCATAAGTAAAAAGACAATGATTTAATTAACTATTATTTCCCAAATTAACCTCTAGATTCAATGTTATTATAGTAAACAAAGAGACATATTATGTAGGCATAATCAGGTTGATTCTATGATTTACACAGAAACAAAATTTTCCAAAAAGAGTTAAAGCAATTTTGGACACAAAAAATTGATCTGAGAAACTTAACTAATTAATTAATAATATTGTAAAGAATTATAGAGCTATTATGTATTCTTGTATGTTCTTTAATGCACATTGAAGTATAACTTCTAACAAGTAAGATTTGAATACATTTCCTGCTATAGAAGTCATGTGTATGACCTCTCTGTTATCAAACTAATAGTGCTTCACATCCTAGAGTATTAAACACTTAATCATAAAAAAGTTCATGACTATTTCCTTAAGCTAAATTAAAAATGATCAACATATAAACTGATTAAAAATCTTTGCAATGGTTTCCACGTTTATATTCAAGATGTTAGTCTCCATTGCTGTGAAAGTGTGTCCCAGATAAAAAATTTAAAAGTTTATAAATTTATGTTATTTTATCTTTCCATGTTTATAGTCGAACACTGAAAAGAAACTTCTGATGAGAAAACCATGTATGAGCAACCAGGACTAAAGATGCAGGCAGTTTCACATCTGCCTACACCTTCTTGCAGTCTCCTGTTACAGTTTGAACCTGAAATGTCCCCCAAAGGCTCAGGTGTTTAAGGATTTATCCTCAAAGTAGCAATAATCAGAGTTGAGACTTTTGGGAAGTGAATGTATAATGAGGACTCTGATCTCAGCAATATATCAATCTTTGGATGCATTGTTAATTGAAAAGACGAGTCTGTAGCAGAGAGGGGGACTAATAGGAGGAAATAGATGAATGCTTGGGTGCATGCGTGCTCTTGAGGACTAGATCTCATCCCAGGCTCACCACTCTCCTTTAGTTTCCAGACACCATGAGTAGAGAAGCTTTACCCCACCAAGAAATTGGCCCCACTTCAGTCCCAAAGTGATGGGCAAAGTGTCCATGGACTATGTGCTCTGAAACCATGAGACAAAAGAATCTTTTCTGCTGTAAAACTGCTTATCTCAGACAGTTTGGCAGCAACGGAGATGTAACATAATTCTCCTTAGATTAGTTACTTTTTCCTTCTTCGACAGTTCAGTGTCTGACAACTTCCTTCTTATTCTTTTCCATCACTGCTTTTTGTAATGAAAGGCGAGTCACACAACCATTAATGGATATTCTTATTTCGCCTTCATTCTTACACTGCTATAATTAGGAGTTTTAATGTTGTACTATGGAAAAGTTCCTAAAATAATTATTGTTATTTAAGAATCACTGGATGTTGAGCCTTTCTCTATTTGCCTTTAAATTCTACAATCAACAGCAACTAATCCAGAAAGTGACGCATGTTGGTTCACAAATAATACAAAATGTCTACTGATTTTTCTATTTAATGTTAACAAGCGGGTTTCCAGCTGCTGCTACAGATTCCATTCACTTCCTGTTACATATTTTTATTTCTTTCTCATTTCATGGAGGAATACCTTACTCTCGTCAAGTAAGTTAGACTTTTTGTTTTCTGATAAACGCATGTGGTTTTATTATTTATATTTAACTTTTCACTTCTTTTCTTCTCAAAACTTTCTTTGATGTACGGGTTTTGAAGCATAATAGAAAACTGAAATAATGATTTTTTAAATGCCAATGAATCATAAAATCTTTACTTTTGTTACTGGAATGTGATATCTTGAGTATTTCAAGTTATTTTATGGCTTTAGTTTTTATAATGAATTATAATTGCTATAAACAGAAGAAATGTAATATAGAAAGAAGTACATTGCACATTTTCACAGATGTTTCATTGAATGATGAGAACAATGAACAAAAGAAATGAAATGAGACAATTTTATAGTTTACATTACTTTGAGTGGACAGAACCAAGTTTTAATCTAGGTCCTTGTATTACAAGACAAAATTATATTATTGCAACTTCTGCAAATACTTGTCCACTATTTTTGAAATCATCCCAACAATTCATATATGGAATTAAAATTTGTAAGGAGGAGTCGATATTTGCACAATAGCATTTCAGCGAGGAGTCACTTATTGTGCAAAGATTTGTAAGCTCATAACCACATTTTTGTGTAAGAATTATGGAAGTTTAGTAAGCTGCTTAGGTGCTTTAACATAGTTGCAATGAAAGAAAAAGACTTAAGCTTTTTACTTTATATAAATAACTTTTTTGAAGACATAGTTGATGTGCCTAAAGAACAACTGAAATGATACTTTTCAAATCTTAAATACAAAACATGATATATAATCATTATGAACATTTGATAAAAAATTGTAAACTAAATCTATAGGCTTCTCTCTGATAAATACAGAAGAAGTTTCAGGGTTGATTTCTGCCCTGCATATGTTGACATTTTTAATTGTGAAAATATTTGAACATTCCAAAGCTAAAAGTATTTTGTGATGAACAAGAATATGACTTTCATCTTGGTCTAATGTTAGTGTTTTAATTGTTTATTTCATATATATCCATATGTCTATTTTTATGAAAATCTATTAATTTATTTTATACTTTGGAGGAATGAAAGTAATCTAGAAATCTATAGGCCATTCTATCAATACATGATCAGTATTCATTTACTGCTCTGATGAAAAATTGCTATACAAATAACGTGCAAACCATAAGTCTACATGCAGTGAGTTCTAACAAAGGCACATAGCCATGTGGCATGTATCTTACTCATGATTTTAAACATTATTACTTCTGAAAGTTTGTGTATCCCTTTTCCCATTCGATCACTGCCTCAATTCCCCAAAAAGCAGCTGTTGCGTTTTGGATTTTTCTATGGAGTTATTTTATTCTTTCCAGATCTTCATAGAAAATTCTCTTGTGAGTAAGAGCTGTTTCACTTAATATTTTTCAGAGATTCATCCGTGTTGTGTATCAATCATTACTCCTTTTCACATGAATACACTGGGCATAGTTAACTTACCTATCCGTTGATGGCTCCCTGGGCTATTTTCGTTTTGGCCTTTTGTGAATAAATTTCTTATTCATATTGTCTCATTAGTCCTTCTGCTGACATGTTTACAGTTTTATTGTACAAACACTTAACATTGTTATAAATGAATGTTTACTTTTATTAAAAAGGTTAAAGAACCTTTTCTAAAGTAATTTTGTCAATTTATACCCTTGCTGACAATATATGAGAATCTGAATTGCTCTGAATCTTCACAAATTCATATTATTCATCTTTAAATCTTGGGGGAGCATTTACTGTGTCTAGCTGGTTGTATTGTCTCAGTTTGAACTCTTCTCATGAGTAATTTGTCATGTGTTTATTGACAATTTATTTGTCTACTTTAAATCTTTTTCTATTACAAATGTTTGACCTTATTGGTTTATATCTCCCTTTATTTATTTTAATTTTTGAGTTTATAACTTCTTGGATAGCAGTGTTCTGTCAGGAATATATTTTGAAAGTTAGCGGGCTAGCTGGGAGTCTCCTTCTTGACATTTATTTTGTTTGATAATATGTCTGTCAACCCGGGGCCATTGTAACTTCCACTTCATAGGAAAACTGGAAGTCAGGTAACGTAAGGAGACTAACTTTGCTCTTAATTTTAAAGTTATTTTGCACATTCTAGGTTCTTTACATTGAATCATAATGCTTTTTTCTATTTCTGAAAAATTCTGATAGGCATTTGAATAAGACTATTAAATCTATTTAAATTAGGAACAATATGACATTAAAAACTGTATCACAGTTAGAGCATTTACTTCTCTTACTCACTAATGGTTAACACTTCAACTAAAATGTTAGTGTAGATGGTAAGAGTGGAATTTTTTGCCTTTTTTTCTTAAACTGTTAGAAAATGTGAGCAACTTGCTGTGCTGTTTGGTGTCACCTATAGATTTGTTATAATGTTCTTCATGAAATTAAGGATCAACCTTCCCTCCTTAGTTTACTGATCACTTTTATATGGTGTGAATACTAACTGTTGTGAGCACTGTACTTTAGTTACTCAAGGAGTCATAATGAGAGGAAACTTCATAAAGTGTACATGAAAAACCTCTAGGTTAATCCTCACAACTATATATGAATTTATGAAGACCTAAATAGTTTTACATGCACACAATAGATATTTATATTCAAACACACATTTATGATTATATATCATGTGTCAACATATAAGATGTCTCATTAGATTTTGCTTCAGTGTTACTACTTTATTTTTAGATGACCTTATATTTAAAAAATCATAATTAATTTAGAAGCTAAAATAAAGGAAAAAATATATGATTTTCTTTTAAGATATCTAAGGAGTATGTTCTATATGATATTTGATGTAATGCTTGAGCATTGTCACTCCAGTGAGAAATGATCCACCATATTACGTTTTACTTTTGTCATTAAAAATTAGTATCCTATGATATTTCTTGGGAAACATTCCTTTTTCTTCCCTCTGAGAAAAAATTAACATTTTTAGCTTTTTAAGCTAGAATTTATCATTTTACACTCTACTGAATGAGTGAGTCAAGTGACCCACTTTTTTTGACATTTTATCGTTTACAATTTTGTTTTCTTATGGCTCGTGGGAAAACTTAAATGTTCTCATTAATTGTGTAACCCTTTATCATATATATTTCTGTTTTATAGTTTTACCTTAACAGATATTAAATGTACATAGTACATCTTTACTTAAATATAAGTTTAGCAACCACATAAAGTAACAAAGCATACACCTGTCATACTCTATATCCCTAGTTATATCATTTCACCTGAAAAGGCAGAGACCTATATAGTTTAAAGTTTTCACGGTTTCCTTCTGCCACTTCTCCCCTTTCTTGGTATGTCACCTGCGAGGAATCTTAAAACAATCATGGCACTGGATTCTACACATTGCAAACATTGATTTAGCTATCCTTCTGTGCTTCTCTACTCTGACTCTCTGGAGTACAGCAAATAACTGTTAGTCATGATTTTGTCATCTGTAAAATCTTGAATATAATAGGTCTTCTGTAATTTTTGGTCAATGAATGACTAAATGAATGCATGCATGAATGAGAATGTCTTCAACTTCTTCCCTTTGCTTGTGAAATTTGTATAACAATTTTATGCATTTTAAATTGAACACGAACTGTCACAGGAAATCTAGGAATTACATTTTTGAAGCAGAGCCTATGTAGAAGCACACTAAGTGAATTTCATACTCACCACATAAATAGCATGTCATTGAATTCTAAATGCATTGTATAGCCTGTAATTATACCAAGCATATTTTTGCTCATGTTCCATTTTAAAATTTCATTTACAGTTTAAATACACAAAACCTCTCTAAGCCTGTGAGAATTATGTCGGGGGTTCGGATGAGAGTGGTAAGTGGCAGTGATGGGGTGGGCTGTTAAGGGCAGGTTCTGAATGTTAGTAACGTGCAAATGTTCACTTTACAAGGGGAGCACTTATGCTTAATATGCTGGTAATTTGTGAGATTTTCAGCAAATTCACTTCCATAAAAATTTTAAGAAAGGTTTACCACATCTGTTTAAAACTTACAACAAATCATTAAGTGTTCCTTTCTTGAAACTATTCTTATAGTACTACTTATGAACAGAGAAAAATAAGCAATACTCTGAAGAAAGTAAAAACTATTAGTACATTTCCTAACTGAGGACTATTATTACAATTCCAAAATTTGGATCATAATAATTTGCATCTTCAAGTTAATGGTTCTTAATGTGAATAACAACTTATCAAAGACAACATAATTTCATTATTCTTGTACTCTTTTTTTGAAACTACAATTACTATTTTAAAACAATTTTACTTCAGCGAATGTATTATTTTTTAAAATGTTTTTGGTTTTGTTCCTTTATAAACAATACTAGAAAAATGAATTTGCTTTCAGTAACTTTCTAGAAGAAATGCATTTTCATTGTCTGTTTCATATTATAATATTAAAATCTTAAATAAAATTCCAGCTACAGCCATATGATTGTGTTATTTCAATGACAAGAGTACCAATGTTACTAATTTTAAAATGTTCACATTGTCACTAAGGACAATACAAACCTCAAAATTACCACTTGTGAAATGAATGATAACAAAAGACTTTACATAATCAGTAACATATAATTGAGTACATAATTTTACCTATGTAAATTGCTCTATATAACTTGTTACTGTTTCACACATCTACAAGGTAATTACATCATTTCTTTTCAATGAAAACCAAATTGTAAAAGTGTAGAAATGAGTTTGCTTTGGAAGTTATAATGACATAACAATTTAGTACAAATTATATGGATAAAAATATAGGATAGTTGGTTTGCTTTGGAAGTTATGATGACTTCCAACAGTATACCCCACATTACATGAACAAAACATTCTGTTTGGATGTGAAAAGAACCGTGTGTGTGTGTGTGTGTGTGTGTGTGTTTTCAGAGGTGTATGCTTAAAGGGAATGCATTTGAAATTATGTTGAACAATCTCTGCACCTGGAGCTAACATATTCATGCACACACACCCAGACACAAATTTATAGATGTATGGACATAAATTACCAAATGAGTCAAGAATATATCCAATATTCCACATTACTTTCTAAATGTTAGCTTCCTTTATATGATTCATTTTACTGTATCTTGGTTTTCCCTGTCTGTCTTTCTAACCAACTTTATGCATTCATCCCCTACCAGTTTCTCAATCACCTATTTTTCTGGTTTCTTATAGTGTCTTACACAAATCTCTTTAGTTGTGTGTAAACTCAATAATCTTGTATTACTTAACTTTGTGTAATTCTGCTCCTGAATCCCCTAGGTCAGTCATGGTAAACCTATGGCACGAGTGCAGCAGGGAGATGTTTATTATCATTCAAAGCTCTGAAAAGTTTGCCACCACTGTCCTAGGCATTATGAACCATGTAAAGCAGTATAACTCTTACTCACCTCTATGTAATTAACAATGACAAAACTCGACATATACTTGTTCAACATGTTTATTGCCTGCATCCATATTCACTTTTAATAGCATAGGATATTACTTTTATGTAATAGCATAGCCTTCAAAATTGATTTGATTACCTGTCATATATCATTTCAATTAAAAATCATTAGTATTATATCATATAAATCTTTAGATTTTTCAGAATAAGGTGATATATTTAATAATAATCGAAATTCATTTTTATAGAGTTGTACAGAAGAGCTCTTAATTTTCTACTGTGATATGTATTATCACTACTGTCTGCTTTGTTAAAGAATAAAGAATCTCATCTAAATATTAAAGAATTAAGTGATAATGAAAATATTTAAGTCATATATTAATGTGTGATAAATCTGAACTTATATAAAACAGTAACAATATTATTACATGTGATGAATCTTTAGTTATTGTCTAAAAGATTAATAAAATATAAGAAATGAAGACTACTAGTCTTTAATCACTCATTTTACCAGTAATAAAAATACAAAAAGTAAATTCATTCATCTGAAACTAATTTATATGTTAGGAATCCAAATATTTATTGCAGAAGTGGAGTTTTTGTTAAATAAACTTTAAACTCATGGATTATTTTATTAATATGTTTATTTAAAAAAATAAAAGCATCATATGCATGAAGGAAGAAAAAGTAATCAATTAAGAAATCCAGTAAAATATATATATATATATATATATATATATTTATATACACACACACACACATTCCACTTTAATAAGTGAATGTTTGATGTATTTTATTGTAATATTTATTTCTGCACAGGTGTGTCTATATGCATATTCACAGGGAATGACTAACATAATGTGAATTATATAAAATGCAAAGTTTCCATAGCTTGTTAAACATTGTCTAATATTAGTCCAATAATTATAATTTAAGATAACATAATATAAAGTGAAATGTTAAAATATTTTAAAATTATTTCAAAACTGTATGCTATAATTATATGTGAAATATGTATATAGAAGTTTTTTGAGTCCATATGTGTGCAAAATTTTTATTTATAAACTATCAATTATTTGTATATTGTTTGTACTATGATTTCTGAGATACTTACTGTGAGTCAGATTTAAGGCTAATATTTGCCATTGAGATTATGAGGTACAATGTTTTTTCAGTGTGTAGACTGAGCATATGCTGTTATTATATGTCAATAGTTGTGAATGAAATGTGAGAGCATTTATAAATAAAGACACTTTATTGCTATTCAATGCATTGATATTTGAGCACTAAATAAAATATGTACTCTATGCTGTAGAAATCAGAATTGATAAATATAAAAATCAATATCATGTTTGTCACTCAAACTATAATTTAGCATAGGTTACTTTTTCTTTTCTGAACAATGAAACTAAATAGCATAGCTCACTCTAACCACATTTTGCATCCAGAAAGAAATCGAAAACCCTCATTAAGTATGGAAGAATAAGATATATTTTAGAACATGCAATATAATTTTGTCTCTCAATAGTTTATTTTATATATTTTATGCATTGTTTTCAGAGTTAGAAACTATTTCCAGTAGCAAAAAATAGCAATGGCATTGTTAGTTGAATTCTCCACATTTTATAATAGCAAGAAAAGTAGTATCTTTCAATGATTTCTTCCTAAAGAGATTATTTCACTTAAATTTTCTT
This sequence comes from Hydrochoerus hydrochaeris, assembly GCA_004027455.1. Taxonomy (NCBI): domain Eukaryota; kingdom Metazoa; phylum Chordata; class Mammalia; order Rodentia; family Hydrochaeridae; genus Hydrochoerus; species Hydrochoerus hydrochaeris. Next base: position 234,127 of record PVLA01001674.1, read on the forward strand.
AAATTCCAATCTGGTATATAAAATCAGTAACAGTGTTGGGGTTGTTTGTTTATTTATTTGCATGTTAATGTACTGAGGTTTGAATCCAGGGCTTTTGAACCAGTACACATTCCCAGTCTTTCTTTCTTTTTTCTCTTTCTTTCTTTCTTTCTTTCTTTCTTTCTTTCTTTCTTTCTTTCTTTCTTTCTTTCTTTCTTTCTTTGAGACAGGGAATTTTTAAGGTGTTTATTTGCCCACTAACACTTTATATTTAAGGTGAATTTAATTTTTTGTGATTCTCTATTATGTTATGGGATTTATGTGTTTTATCTGGAGGTAGAGGTTTATTTTTATATCTGAAAAGTCGTTAATGTAAGGGTTTTTTTTTTTTTTTTTTAAGTCACATTCTGCTTGAGTCTCCTAAAGTACTGAGACTACAGACTTATCAACACGTCTAGCTTAAAAATTTTTGAGTCATTGTTGTAATCTACAATATTTGATTAAATGATAAATAATTCATAAATTATTCATATCTAATAGACGAAAAAAATCTTAGAAGCCAGATTTCTTCTTATTTTGTTTCACTGTGTATTTTTATAACAGCTCATAGAGCAAAATATCTTGCAGCCTTGTCTTTTTACAGTATGAGTTCAGTGTGTCCATATATAGTGAAAAATACAGTACTGAGTAAGGGCATAACACAAAAATACAATTATACCAAAATGTGTTTTTCTTCTAGGTTTAAAGTTACTTATGACAGTAAATTACTAGGAAGCAGGGCGTATAATGTAGGTCCAATTACGGTTAGTTCCTTGATGTCGTCTTAAATAAGCATTAAATCCTTCTGGACTCAACAAGGCTAGGTCAGGGAAGTGAAGTGAGATTTTTGATGCAAACGGAAAGGGAAAGACGTCAGGTAATAACGAAAGAAGCAGTGAAGCTGAGCTAGGAATGGCCGGCTGTGGGAACCCTGGACTCACTTGTACAGCGCGCCTCTCCTGTCTCCTCAGACTCTGTTCAGACTCATTAGGGAAGTAGCTGCAGCTGTCTGTTCACAGGCTGGAGACCAGCGATTGTGTTTCCCCACGTCCTTCCTAAGCATCTCACAGGTGACCCCTCCGCCCTGCGGATTGCGTTAAGGGAAACAGAATGCAACCTTCTGCCCCTTACAGCTACTAAGCCATTCACTTCTAGCATGAAACAGAATCCTTTGTACTGAAAGCAGATTTAACTTTTTAAGATTGTGTAATTCTTGATGTGATTTTAAGTGCGTTATTGTTAAACACTGTTGGTAGAGGATTACTGTTATTTCTGAGAAGCCAAGTCAATGAAAGTCATATTTTAAAATAGTCTTGGTATTCACTTAAGCTTTTAATATACTTTGCTGAAAAGGTTTATTTGTACTTTAGAGGTGAGAGTGTATCGTTTCCAGATTCTGATTCTATCTTAATTGTAACTATCACAACAGATGCAGTTTTATAATTGTTATTCACTAGTAAAATTATCATTATCTTGTTATTTTTCAAGCATTTAAAGCAAATTTTCTAATAATTACAGTACAGTAGCATGTTACTTTACTAAAAATGTTGTTTCTTAACACAAAATACAAATGATAAGAGAATAAGAAATGATTCAGAGTAGCAGCTCTACCACTTTCTGTGTAACAATTTGTCACTTTTAAAATAAAAATGTCAGGATCACAACAGTAGACAAATTAAGCAAGCCATAGTTATAAGAATGTCAAACATATAGTGATTTTTTTCATTAAATTATGTAGATTTTTTATCACCTTGCATTCCTGTCTCAGACTTCAATATGTCATTTTTGTAGTGTTTATCCTTTCCTCAGAAAGCCATGTTTATTCATATTTTATACAAACTTTTAAAATATTCTCTAAAGGCTTATTAGCATATCATCTTCCACAAGCAAATTATTTTTGTTCATATATGTGTTTATATAATTTCTAATAAAGCATGTAGAGCAGATAAAAGCCTCAATAGAGTGAGATCTGAGAGTTTGGTAACCATTTTCTTTCTCACTAATTAATATATAGTATTTATTCTCTTAGCATATTTAAGAAACAATTTGACATTAATTTAAATTTTGATTTAGCCATAAATATCGTGGAATTTCGGTATTTATTTAAAATTTTATCTGTTATAGATAAAATTTTATCTGTTATAGCTGGATTCCCTCAGTCTCAGCTCTCAGGAGGCCCAGACAGGATGATTCCAAGTTTAAGACCAGCCTAGGTAAACTCTGTCTCAAAGAAACACATCAAATTATAAAAATTTAATGTGGAACTCAAAGAAACCACTTCACAAATCTCAAGAGTATTATTGATTATTTCAATTAATTTCCAAATTTTGCTTTGTTGTTTCTCATAGATCCACAATTATATCAAACAGCAGAAGATAAATCAGTGTAGTAATATTTACAAGGGAAACTAGTGCTCTACTTTCCACAAAGATAACTGTTTTCAAAGGTTTCTGACTCTAATGACTCACTGGTCATTACTTTTCAGTCTTCAATAGGAGACAGAGTCTACTTGCAGATTGTTAAGCTACTTCTAGATATTAATGACAGGTCTTAGATTATCTGGATTATTAAGCCAATTTGATCCCAAAACACTCAATAGAAGATAATTATTCATAAGGACAGAACAACAGGTTGAAATCTATTTATTTGTATAGCACTCCTGGAAATTGTTATAATTGTGTTGCGAATGTTCATTGGTACAGTTCATATATTCTAATAATGTGCAAAACCATAGAGTAATGCTTGACAAAGCTGTATCTACAGCTTGTATTTTTCACCTGGTGTATTTATTTTATTTTTAAAGTCAATTTTATCTAGACATTAAAAAATTATTTTATTGAGATCACAGCAGTCTGAGAGGTCTCCATTATTTTAGATTCCTAAAGTCTATTGTAAACAAACAGACAGACAGACAGACAAAACACTTGCATTTATTCTACCAGAAATGGCCATCTAACTTATAACTTCTAACTACACACTTTACCAACCACACATAACCATCTGACCAATGGGTTATAAACTAGGTATTTTCCATTGTATGTCAAAATAAAGCAAAGACCAAGTTAGAGATAATCAAATTATTTTGCACTGTATTTTCATGTTCTCCCCATAAAAACTTGGTGCTGATGAAGCTAGAAACAAGCCCATAAATTATGCTCCATTTGGTGACTCCTGATTCAAAAAAATTTTTGTTCAAATATATTTTCTTGAATTTTGTCTTGTTAAGCTTTCTTTTAGTCATTAGTTTGAATGAGAAATGTGACATGGAAAACCCAAATTTCATTATATTAAGAAACCATGGAAAAATCAATAGAAAGAAGTAAAATATACATGCATGTGAATACCATACTTAGCCTTCTCTTTTAATAGCCTTTTAATATCCTTATCTATGTAATATACACAATTTGATTCATCTATAACAATGACATCAAAAATACTTTTTACAGAATTTACTACTTATTTTTAAAGAACTCTATGAAATTTCCAGTCAATGCTATGGTTTAGATCTAAAGTACCCCCAAAGACTCATGTGTTGGGAAGATGATTTGATTGGGGTGTGCTGGACAGTTGAGAACAGGTCCGGTTTGAAGAGGTGGTTCACTGTTGGTGTAAGGGCATCTCTCCCTCTGTGGTGCCTTCTTTCATCTCTGCTTTCTGCCAGCTACAAAGGGGTAAGTTATTTCTCAGCCATGATCCTGTGCCATGCTTTCATGTTTTGTAGCCAGCTGGCTATGGACTGAAACACGAACCAGAGTAAAATTATCCTCTTTTAAGCTGTGGGTTTTAGCTATTTTGTCTAGCAACAAGTATTGTAAACCCCAATATCAAGTTCAGTCATCCAGGTATTGTAGTCCTCTTTCTAGTTTTCCTCACAATCCAAAAAGTTATATTTGTAATCCCATTGGGACGTCATTGGAACCCCAGCAAGTTAATTCCAATCTACCACCATCAATGCAACCCACAACGAGAGTAAGGACACCAAGACATTTTCCAAGTTAAGGGCAGCCAATGGGTCCTAAGTCCAATCCTTGTGAGGACATATGGACAAAGGCCCTGATCCTAGGCCTCTCCCAGAGTTTATTATCTTGTGAAGAAGGGGGGTGGCTCAGGGATGAGTGACAGTGAGGATGGCGGGAATTACTTGAGTAACTTGAGCTGGCTGGCCAGGTGCAAGATTGGCATCTCTGTAAATTGCAGAAATAAAGATATGTGGAAGGATCAATTTACATAATCCAGTGTAGGTAACAGTAGAATTGTTTTGAGGGGCTATTGCTTAGGTTCTGATATGTAAACTCTTGGGGATTCATAGCCTCTTTATCTTGAGGCTTGTACCCAGTTGACATTCCCGGAGCAATTTGCTCTAACATCTTGCGTGCTCATACCCTGTATGATGTGTAATTGTAAAAATAGGGTAGAAGTTTAAATTTTAAAAATCATTACAGTAATGAAACATTGCTGCTAGTTTCCTCTCCAAACACTGCCTCTCACTTCAAATGTGCTTACTCCATCACTCATGCCGCTCTCTGAAGCAGTCATGGAAGTTCTTTTCCATGCTCTTGGTTGGTCGTGTATGGCTGCCCAAATGGCTTGAATCAAGTCAAAGACTTTATGTGATCATTTTTACTTTACAGAACATCTGGAACTGCACAGTGCTAGGTCTTATGAATGAAATGAGGAGGATCCCATAGTGTTTTGGGGGCCCACCCTACTGAATGACACCCAGCATCAGGATTCATCGTGATTTTGGTCCCACCTTGTGAAGCCATGAAAGAGAACAACTAGAACTGCTTCAGAGATATGTACAGCACAGTCAATACTAGTTATAATTCACAGAAATAAGTACCTATCTACAGAAGGACAGGGAATATTCACTATTTTCAAGCCCAAAGACAGATCAATTCAAAAAGTCACTTTATAAAAATAAGTAAATTCTTGGAAACACACGTGCTAGAGTGACCTCTCTGACACATGCCCTCTCCTAAATGTTTCCTTCTAGTTAAACACATTGCTTCTTCCAACTGTCCTCAAATAAATTGAGACCTGTCATAATCTAAGTCAGAATTTTATAGCATCTCTTTTATCACTGTCTGATATAGTGCATTGCAGGTTTTTGAAAATGAAGATATCCTATTTATGTTTTATTCAATGTGGCAGTCATTAATCATAGTTGCTGGTATACATTGAAAATTGGCAGCTGTAAAAAATGAACTGTTTTCAAAACTTTTGCTTCAATTAACAATTCTGCTTAAAATTAACCCTATGTGACTTGTTTCTGACTTATTAGAGCACGTAAGTACATATATTTTAAAAGGCTATTCCTAGAATTTAACACAATCTTCTACATGTGATTTGACCAATTCTTATTCTAGAAATATATTTATATTACTGCATTAGAGTTTAAGATTTTTATAAGTAGTGACTGAAGAATGTAATGTACAGCTAGTTTTTAGGGTGTTATCATCTGTAGAAGACTAATTCAATTGCCTTTTTTGCACTGCTCAAATCTATTTTTTAGACACTTTCAGGGAATAGCACTAGTAAAATTCTGGTAAACCTTGATTCCTAGGAAAAGCTTAGGAGGGAAAGGTTAGACCCATCAACATCCCCACTTATGTAACAAGTCCAAGAGTATCAGTTTAGATTGATTGTTTTCCTTTGTGACAACCCATTCTGTATTCCTCTCACTGACAGCTAACACTTCTGTTGAAATTCATAGCCCAGAGGTTTGCAGAAGTGCATTGCCCAGCTTAAGGAATCTTTTGTATCCCTGGCCATCATACCTTCTCAGGCTGGGGCTGTTGCACTAATTCACTCACACTGAAAAGCGAGTGGTGAAGTAACAAATGAATCACTATGCTACCAGACACACTGCTTGACAGCAGCACCATGGCAGTTTGGTGATCTCAGTCAGTGACACCAAACAGGACACTGAGTTTCTCCATTTCCTCGTTGTTTACTGGACATATGGAGCCAGACACATCTGGGTAGCAGCCATGCTTTTCAATGGAATTCTTATAAATATGCCTGACTTGAGGACCCAGGAATTTAACCCTTTGGAAGGAGGACCCTATGGATCTGTGTTGCACTTCTGCAACTGGCTATTGAAACTGGTTAATTTATAAAGAGTAGAATTTTTATTTCCCGTGATTCTGAAGGTGGAGAACTCTTCATTTAAGGGTCCACATTTGTTGAAGGTCTCTGTGTTCTGCCTTCTCATGGTGGAAAGCAAAATTGTGAATATGAGTGGAAAAAGGAGACAGAGGAGAAGGGAAGGAAGGAAGAAGGGAGAGAGAGAAAGCAAGGAGAGGAGTAGAACTCATCCTTTTATTAGAAACTCACTTCACAAAAAGTTACTCTCAACATAAGATGAAATTGAGGAGAGCAGAGCCCTCACGGTTGAATCACTTCTGAAAAGTGTTACAACTTTGCAACACTGTTGCAATGGTGATTTAATATCTAACACATAAATCTAGCACTTTGGCAAAGATATTCAAATGACAGACATTGATAACAGAAGTTTGTGTTAAACCCAACTCAATATGCATAAGGGAAAACTAGTCATGCTTGTGCTTAAGCCCAGGTGACCCATCTCTATTGCAGTTTGAGGTGCATGATTATAGGTCCCCATGGTCTGTAACTTTTCTGTCTGGGCTCAATTTCAAGTTAGGGGTTCGCTTTTAAGGTATAGCATTCTCAGCTATACACTGTGTAGCACTAGTCTGGCATTTCGGGAGCTTCTTCTGAGATCTTATCACTGGGGCTTGGGCTTGTTGTAAGATTTACATGTGGTCATTTCCAAAATGAGTTATCACTAATATAATAGGATTTGGATATCTATGCCTAAGAAGCAATGAGGATTTCAAAACATCCTGGAAAGCCAGGTGTGGTACTGCATGCCAGTAATCCCAGCACTCAAGAGGCTGAGGCAGGAGAATAACTGAGAGTTCCAGGCCAACATGGGCTACAAAATGAGTTCAAGGCCAGTCTAAATTTCATAGCAAAATCCTGTCTCAAAAAGACAAGAAAAAGGAAAGAAAGAAGAAAAGGAACAAAGGAAGGAAGGAAAGAAGGAAGGAAGACGGGGAGAGGAAAGGACTGGAGAGGAGAGGAGAGGAGAGGAGAGGAGAGGAGAGGAGAGGAGGGGAGGGGAGGGGAGGGGAGGGGAGAGGAGAAAGAAAATGGAAAAGAAAAAGATATTCTGGAAGTTCTCTAAAGCTCATTCATGTTACAAACTCCAGTCAAAAGGTAGTACTTCATTTAGTAAAATATAAGGGATTAAGTAATATTATATTATATATTGAGTAATATTATAATATATATATTAATATAATATATATATTGAGTAATATTATAATATATATATTGAGTAATATTATGTAGGAGATAGGCTTTGCCTCAGAATTTGAAAAGATAAATTTAGTATTATGTTTTTGCTTCCATGGCAGAAAATTCAATTTAACACAAAATTTAGTATCTCCTAACACATTCTTAATCACTAGATCTTTAATGCTTTTATAGGTATGACAGGTCCCTGAAATTCACAAGTTTTATATTTCAAATCTGAACTATATTTGTATTGCCCAAACCCCTAATATGCTAGGAATTAAGATAAATGTAGTAGTTCAACACAGTATCTTATGAGTTATTCAGCTAGTCTAGAGAGTTTCAGAGTGCATTACAATATGAAGAGAACTAATTCATCTCTAGGACAAAATTGTAAATGAACATTATTGTCTATTGTGTGAGATTGAAAAGATTTTCTCTTTCTGCTGCTAGGTTAGAAATGAATCTGGTGAGCTAATACACCAGGTTCATGATCCCGTTCAATCTACTCAATTGAAAATATCCTCAGGAGGAGATGGAGGAGCATTTGGTTGAATCTGTGGTAGGTTCCCGTTCTACACCAGCATTCATCTGATTTTTTTTAAGATTCTTTTTTAAGCAGGAAAACTAACATTTTGTAGTCAGTATGATGTAAACATGATGAAATATTGAATAATGGATGACTGTTATTTCTACCATCCCTCAAAGTGCAGTATGATTTTTTTTTTTACTTCATTTGCTTCAGAGAGTAATTTCAGAGGGTTTCACATATTCCATGCTACGCTAATGGCTTTATCTTGCAAAGTAAGAACCAGGTAGGTATGTTTTGCTAGTTAAAAAGTATATACATCCTAATTTTACTTTTGGGAATTCAGTTACTGATCACTTAAAGAACCTTGTGGTCTAATAGTGTAAATCAAACCTCGTCTGTAGTTTATTACCTGGTCCTAATACATCCCTACTTCAATACGGGCAATGAGAGCAGTGAAAGCAATCTAGATTTTTTGTTTCACAATGCTCAAAATGTTTGAGCATTTTATGTCGTTGGTGTAAACAAGTGGTTTTAGAGGCCCTGAGGAAAGATTGTGGGAGATAAATGTATATACTTGCTATGGCTTTATGAGGTCCATTCTCTTTGGGTACCAACTTCTGTTTGCCAAATGGGCTTTGAAAATAAAACATGGCTCAGAGCTAGAAAGTAGGCTGTCATTTGTGCCTTCTTATCAGAGTCACTGCTTTCAGGATGTGGCTGTGCATTTTTAATTTCTTCTGAAGATAATTCTGTGTTATGTGTTTTTGGGCGGCAGACATTGGTGTTTTTAACCATTTTCTTAATTCTGTGCCATTCCACCAGGCTGATCTATTGTTCCAAGTATGTTGATTATTGTTATTGCATCTATCTACTGCCTGAGGTTAGCCACGTGATCTCAATAGTTTAAGACTTTATTATCTCTTTGAAATTAATTTTCTTCAATAGTCTCTTATATATTTAGTCCTGTCTTATTGATAAGAGCTACCAAGAATTTATTTATTTTTTCCAACAGTATGTTACATGCTTAGTAAACACAGAATTCTCTCTGCAATCTGATGTGTTCTCTGCTCTGACATTTATTCCAGAATGCACCTTTATTTGAAATTCTTAATTCCTTCTTTCATCAGCTGATACAGAAACCCTGGCATTTTAACTCTGATAAAAAATGTCCTCACTTCTTCTATATTGAAAGTATTATTATCTAAGTACCAATTAGTACCACCTCTCAAGTACTGCAAATACTATTATAGTTTCAAGATTTTCCTGTTTCATCTTTCAAGAGATTAACTACAGTATGTCTAAGTGTGAACCTTTTTGTACTAACTTTACCTGGGACTTTTTATCTGTGCAGAGTAATGTTTTTCACACAGTTTGAGAAGCTCTCCGGCCTCTCTTTCACCAAGTACCTTTGTACCATTCACTTTTCTCTTCTCCTTCTGGCACTTACATTATATGCTTAGTATCCCTCAGAGTTCTGAGTCTTTTTTATTGTTATTTCTGTTTCTCATAGTGAATAAATTCTATTGATTCATTTTTGAGTTCACTGTTTCTACTGCCTTAGTGTGATGCTCCAATAACTTTAAAGCTCCAGGTATTGTATTTTTCTACTCCAGAATTTTTCTTTGCTTTTCTTTTATAATGGTAAGCTTTCATATTAACTTTCTGTCTTTTACGAATTTCTTTTAGTCATTTTTATTTTGATTCTTTAATTACTATTTTACTTTGTTCTTTTAATGTGTTTATATTACCTGCTTCGGAATGTTTAATCTGTTAAGTCTAACAAATTTTCTCTTAGGAAGAGTTTCAGTTGAACGTTTTTGCCTCCTGTGAATGAGCTACGCTTTCCTCTTCCTTTGCATTCTTGTATTTACTTTAGTAGACAATGCAGATAGTATATGAAGCAAACCTGGAAGTGTAGTTAGAGGAATGAGTAAATTATAGAAAGACTAAGGACCTTACTAACAGCAACTTGTGTTAGGCTTAGATTTGCTAGAGATATGGGAAAAATATATGCACCTATACCTTATGCAAAGTCTGTGAACCTCAGATTTATTACCTGTTTTATAGCACAGCATCTTTTTCCTCTTTACAGTATAGGAGTATAAAAGCATGACACTGAAAAGGATGAAAATGCCATCCTTTAATATTCTTTTAAAATTCCTTTTATAATTTAGGACTTTACATATTATGTGGTGATATTATTCCCAGAGTCTCAAGATACTGGTCTGAAGATATGGCCTAATATATTAACTCGTTTCTTGTTCTTATGCAAATTAGATTATGCTCATCCCAAGTAACTTACAAGGGAGGAAAAATATTGTGATGCTTCTAACATTTCACAATTTATTTATCAAAATGTCTGTTATCTGATTCTGTTCAGGCTTCTTTAACAAATATCATAGATTGTGTAATTTAATCAAAAGACATTTATTTAGCACATTCCTGAAGGCTGTGAAGTTCAGCACCAAGATGTCAGCAGACTCAGTTTCTGGTGAGAGTCGTCTTACAGACTTACATTAGAATACCATCTTCGGTAAGTGTCTATAAGCGACCAGCAATATCTTACACTCATTTCTGATCCTGGGAGGAATGATATGACACAGAAATCTCAGCATGTTTACAAAAGCTCAGAAACTTTGCAACACACTGGCCATCTGTACATAAATTCAGTTCCTCAAATGCATATTTATGGCAGATTTGGAAAAATAAATATTTCAGAGTACTAAAATGTCAGGACGAAAAGATGCCCTAAGCTCTGGTTCAAATAGAAGGATAAAAATAGAAATAGGTCCAGCTGCCTGCTGAAAGATTTGTTATTTTCTTCTGCTGAGACATAAACAATTCACCCATAAATAATTGCACAGACAAGCTATAAACTCTACTTTCCAGTCACTCAGCAGAGCTTTGCAGAATTGATTTATATTTACGTTGCACCTATTCCTATGTCAAGTCAAGGCTGTCTTGAGAAAACTGAAGGAAATATTTTATATATGTAGTAGAAATGATTCCTATTAAATAACTAAACCATCTAATCTTCCTGTTTTAATATTGTGATTATTGGATAAAGTAATGTAAAATATAAATTTATAGATATGTACAATATTGAATAATGAAAGATTTTGTGTAAAGTTTGATTTTCAGTCTTATTCATGCACAACATACTTGCTACATTGTACTTCAAAACTCCAAAAATAATTTTAATAGGCTATTGTGCATATTTGCTGATCCTGACCTTTGATACTTTTTATGTAGTATATTCATTCATATTGCTTTTGATTTATTGTACAAAAGATTACTTTTATACTATATATTGCTTCATCATGACTTTCAAATAGCCTTGGACAAACATGAATCTCTCTATTAGCATGATTATAAAGACAAGTGTTCTACACTATGTTGGAAGATACTATCACAACAATGATCGTTGTGTCATCTGAAAAATACCAGGAAATCTGGTGATGAGCTCTGAATGTAGCTGTCATATTAAGTCATATCACTTTCCCTGGGAGAAGCAGTGATGTATGGCTTATGCAGATTTTATTTTTGTCAGATGGTTTGGGATTCACATCTCAGCTCTATTATTAATTAAATATTTGTCTTTCCACAAGTTATTCAATATTTTTAGACTTACATTTTATTTTTTTAGATGCTACATCAATGTTTTCATCTTCTCTTGACTTAAGAAAATAAAACCACATGAAAAAAAAATAGTAATTTAGGGAAACTCCAAATACCTGATCTCTCTGTAGTGATAGAGAAAAACCCACCACAAAATGGATGAATAGAAATTAAATATTCATATTCATTAAACTAGCTGTCTCTAAAATCTACTGTGCAGTTCTGTACTGTGCTATGGCTGCTTCACTCGTCTGCACAGCACATTTCAGTCCTCACCACCCACCTCCAATCCGTGCATCTCCCTTCAGAAATTCGATGATCCAGCATCTTATGTAGGGATCTAGAATTATGAGATACAAACATCTGTTCACTTATCACTGTATTTCAAAGGTATCGTGTATCTAGGTCTGCAATAAATTATCTCACTCAGATACACAGATGCTTATATCTTTAACAATCAACTAAAGGTTTATAAGGTTTCATTAATTAAAAATACACATTACCATGGTTGATTTCTTATTATCTTGTTTTGAAATCCTGTATCACTTCCATGCGATATGTGTGTATATGTATATATATTAGCGTTTCAATCAGGTTAACTATGTCTATCCCCTCAACCATTTGTCACATCTCTGTGGTGAAAAGCAACCCCGTGTTTTCTAACTAGCCGAAGTGCACAGTATCATGTTGCTATCTGTGGTCACATTCCGTGCAGTATCACAAAAGATCTTCTTCTTCCTTTCACCTAGCACCTGTTGACTAACTTTCTCATAATTTGAGAAGTAATTATGTTCTCATAGGAGGAATCACTTGACTACTCAACTTGACTACTCAACAGGACGTTTTCAGTCCTGTGAGCTGTGCTGGAATCCAGGGTACCTGTAGATTTAAGGGAATGGAGATTATTAATGTGGATGACTATCTCATAAATCTCTAATTCTGGTATCTTCAGTCTTAAAGGTGGTGACATAGAGTAGGCACATTGGGGTGGAAAACCTTGTTTTGCCAACTTTTAGGCAGACACTCACTCTCTCAGTTACTAGCACACTTATTCACAGAGCTGAGGAGAATGTGACCCACAGTTTAACAAAGTGAAGATCATGCTTTGTTTTAATTTTAGTTACTTGTTTGGGCCTTTGTAACGAAAAAAATAAAAATAAAAAACACTTTCCTTTTGGAAAAAACAAAAAACACTTGCAAGGCCCTGCCTGTTTTAAAAACACCAACTGTGCTTTTAAAAAGTGGCGAGTTAAAGGCCCAGGAGTGTGTCCCTTCTGACTGTAGTGGTGTTTATGCCGTGTCTCCATCGGACTTCAAATATGCCATCCAGTCATATTCTGTTCTTTTTGGCTTATGATGATAACTGGTCATTAATCTTATTAAAAATCTCTTCTATGTGAATAATTGCTTCTCTCACACTGTCTGTAAGATCGAAAGATGGAATAACATCAAGAATATTTTACAAACACAACACCATTAAACTAAAAATTAGCAGAATACATTTTGTGAAATTCACAACTATATGAAAATCAAATGAGCAATGACTTGAAAAAATAAAAAATGAAACTTTAAAAAAACACGTGGAGACCATTGAAATGAAAAGTTGGTTTCTTTTCTCTTTCTTTCTTTTCTTTCTTTCTTTCTTTCTTTCTTTCTTTCTCTTTCTTTTTTTTCTTTCTTTCCTACTTTCTTTCCTGTCTGTCTGTCTGTTTGTCAGTCTGTCTTTCTGTCTATCTTTCTTTCTGTCTTTTTGAGACAGATTTTTCCTATGCAGTTCAGGTTTACCTTGAACTCATTTTGTAGCCGAGGCCACCATGCCTGGTTGAAAAGCTAATTTATAAACTTACGAAGTGTGGCAAAAAACAAGTCTAAGAGGAAAATATATATTAGTAGGCACCTGTATATGAAAAGAAGAAAGCTAAAATAACCTAATATTTTATCTTTAAGTTGTATAAGAACAAACTAATTCACAAGTTAGTAGAAGAAAAAGAATAATAAAGATGCAAGCATAAAAAGATGCAAAAAGGCATGTAAAACTATAGAAAAATCAAGAAAAGATAGGGCTAGTTTTTGAAAAGAGAAAAATCATCAAACCCTTAAGTAAGTTGACACAGAAAGAAAAGTGAAATAAATTTTTAAAAAGCAGAGATGGGAGATATTTCAATTGATACCATAAAAATAGAAAAGATCATACAAATTACTATAAAATTTATTTGCCAAAAATATGTAAGTTTAATGGATAAACTGGGGAGTGGTTATTCTGAGATTTACACAAGCTAAAAAGATAAATTATCAAGACCTAGTAATATAAAAAAAAATGAGGTCAGAAGATTAACAAAGAGTCAGATAGTTTCACTGTTGAACTCTACCTAATTCTGTTTGCATTCCTTTTAAAAGTAAAACTAATGGCACACTTTCAAACATGTTTTGCTTGGACAACATTACCATTACACAAAAATTGCCTTAAAATTTTGGCACGAATAAATCTTTTTAGTGTTAAAGCAAACACATTAATTTAATAACTCTGGATAGATTGTTTTATTATAGTTCTTTGTTGTCAGTACATGTTTGCTATACACGAGGTTCACAGTCTTGTGTGGAGCTGCAACATGCAGGTAACACATCTTGCTTCACTTTTCATCCTCTTTCTCCCCGTTCCCCACCTGACCCCCCCTCCCTTGATCTGCTTCCCATTCCAGAAAGATCTGGCTTCCAACTTCCCATTACCAGTCTTATATTTTGCTTGTTGTTTATAATGTCGGTTTCTCACATAAGAAAGCATGTGATATTTAGTTTTGTGGGTCTGATTTATTTCATTTAGCATTACAATCTGAAGATGCATTCATTTTCCTGCAGACGATTCAAGTTTATCTTTCTTTTAGCAGAGTCATTGTAAGGCAGTACCACATTTTCTTTATCCATTCATCTGTTGAAGAACATTATGAATCCCACCTCTGTAAACATTGTTATGCCTGTATCTCTGTCATACAGTAACTTTAAATCTTTTAGGAAGATACCTAGAACAGGAATAGCTGGGTCAAATGAAATTCTTCATTTTAGTTTTCTGAGAAACTGCCATACTGATTTTCATAGTGATTGCATTGGTAACATGCCTAGCAACAATGTAGAAGTGCTTCTCTTTCCCCACGGGCTGATCAACACTTGTTATTAATTGATTACTTGGTGGTGGCCTTTCATTCTGGAATAAGAATTTCACTGTTGTTTTAATTGGTGTTTCGGTAATTTCCAGTATTTCTGTGTTTCTTCACATATTCTCAGCCACTGGTACTTCTGTGAAATTTCCATACATTTTAGTTCACCATGTTTCCATTGGGTCTTTGTTTTGGTGGATTTAAGTGCTTTAGTACTTAATTATTCTAGATATTTGTATTTTCTCTGAGGAATCACTAGCAAATTTTTAAGTTTTTTCAGTTGTCTTTTCACCCTGTTGATTGTTTCTTTATGCAGAAGTCTTTTTTTTTTTTTTTTTGGTAAGATCCAATTTGTTGATTCTGGTTACTATTTCCTGGGCAACTAGTTTTCTATTCAGAAACTCTTTGCCTACAAATATGTCTTTAGTAGTTCTATCTACTTCATCTTCTAGCACTTTAGTGTTTCTAATTTTAACTTTTTGCTCTAGGATACATTTTGATTATAGTTCAGCACAAGGTGAGATATGAGTGTAGCTCAACACTCTGCATGTGGATAGCCAGTTTTCCCAACAACATTTATTTAATGGTCTGTCTTTCCTGCAGCATATGCTTTTAACCCCTTTGTCAAAAATCCAATAATTCAAAGTATTTTTATTGCTTCTGCCTCCTCTGTTTTGTTCCTTTGACCCCCACATCTGCTTTTCTGCCAGCACCATGCTTTTAACAAAAAAGTCTTTGTAATATAACTTCAAACTTGAGAAACTTGAGATTGTAAGACCTCCTGCTTTGCTCTTTTTACTAAGAAAGCTTTTGCTAGTCTGGATGTCTTCTGGCACCATATACATTTTAGGATTGTTTTCTCCAGTTCTGTGAAGAATGCTGTTGGCATTTTGATTGTAATTATCTTAAATCTGTATGTCAATCTTGGAAGCATGGCTATTTGACAGTAGTAGTTTTTCCTGTCTAGGAACAGTGAGTATCTTTCCATTTTCTGATGTCCTTTTCAATTCCCACTTTCAGATTACTGTAGTTTGCATTATAGAGGGCTTTAACCTTGTTAGTTTATTCCTAAGCATGTCATTTTTCTTAGTGCTACTGTGAATGGTATTTTTATCTAAATTTCTTTCTCATTGTCTTACTAGAGTACAGGAATGCTATAGGTTTATGTGTTTTAATTTTGTATGCTGCTACATAACTAAAGTTTGTTAATAATTCTGAGTCTTTCAGTGGATTGTTTGTGTCTTCTATGTAGAGAATCATGCCGTCTGAAAAAAATGATTATTTGATTGATTTAATAGTATGTATTCCTTTATTTCTTTTTTTTTTTTTGCCTAATTGATCTTTCTAATGTTTTGAGTACTATATTGAACATGGGTAATGATGATGGACATCACTATTTTGTTTCTCATTTTAGAAGGAAAGCTTTTATTTTTCTCCATTTAATATGATGTTCACAGTAGATTTGTCATACATACCTTCTATCAGTTTGAGGTATGGTCCTCCTGTACCAATTTTCTTCAGTAGTTACTTATTTATTTAAATCATGAAAGGATAGTGAATTTTGTAAAGGTCTTTTTATTAATCTTTTGATATGATCATGTTGTTTTTGTCCTTGCTTCTATTTATGTGATTCATTGCATTTATTGATTTGCATATGCTAAATCATCCTTGCATCTCCGGGATGAAACCTACGTGGTCATTGATTTGGTCTTTAGGTGCAATAGAGAGGCAGCAAAAGGAGACAGGAGGGAGAAAAGAGGTCTTTACTGTGAACACGGGAGCACTGCAGAAGAGACACGGCACCCTTCACAGGAGTCAAGGAGAGCAGGGGACTTTGATCAGGTCTGGTTGGGGAGGAGTCCGCAGCCAGATGGGGAAATCATATTGGTACTCGATTGAGCACCATTTTAGCTCGCAGGAAAGAGAGCAGGAAGTTTATCTCAGGATGAGGGAAGAAGGAGGAAGTCAGTTAAGGCAGAGTTGTCAGGCTTCTTGGCCATTTTGGACCAGCACCATGATGACTCAGGGGCAAAACACATGGGAAAAACCCATCAATCATGATATATTACCTTTTGATGATTTATTGTATTCCATTTGCCATTGTCTTGTTGAGGGCATTTATGTCTATGTTCACTACAAAGTTTGGTCTTAGTTTTCTTGTTTTGTATGATCATTGTCTGATTTTGAAATGAGAGTAATGGCAGCTTCCAGGAAGGATGGTGGGCATACTCTTTTCCTTTTGACTTCATTAAAGACTTTGAGGAATATTGGTTTAAATCATCTCTGAAGTCTTTGTTGAATTCATCCAGACTGGGCTCTTCTTAGATGGTAGTTTTATTTTTATTATTCATTATTACTTCAGTTTCTTTGCCTGTGAATTATTCAGGATTTCCAAATCATCTTGGTTCAGTATTGGTTTTCATTTGTATGTAGGAATTTCTCTATATTTCTATATTCTTTAATTTGTTGGCATAGATGTTTGTGAAGTAGTTGTTAATAATCTTTTTGCTTTGAGCCGTATCCTTTGAGATTTCACCTTTCTCATTTATAATCACATGGATTTGTGCCTTGTCTCCCCATTTTTTAGTTGCATTAGCTGAGAGTTTATTTATTTATTTTTTTTTTAGTGTTTTGAAGAAGCAACTCTGATTCTTTGGGGGGTTTTTTTCCAGTTTTATTGATTTTGGTTATGATCTTCACAATTTCCTTCCCTGTAGTAGTTTGGGGTTTAGAATGTTCTTGTTTGTTCTATGACTTTGAGGTGTATTGTTGGATTATTTATTTGGACTTCCTCTGTTTTGTTATGTGAGCATTCACAGATAAACCTTCTTCTTACAACTCCTTTCATTTTGTCCTGTGTGTTCTGGTACTGTACATTGTACTGATATTGTTTAGTTCTAGAAACTGACTTATTTCTTCTGTAACCCACTGTTTATTTAATAGCCTATTGTGTAGTTTCATACTTTTGCCCAATTACTGTGTTTTCCTTTGTCATTGATTTCTATTCTTACTTTGTAGGTATATTTCTTACAATAATGCCTCCAAGTGTGCCAGAATGGACAATGAGGATTTCTTATCTCTTCTCTGCATGTGTATACACTGAATCAAGTGCACACATAGAACACATGTGAGTCTCTGGGTTCCCAGGAATATTGAAAACTTTAAAGCCAACAATGGACACCTATTTCCACAGATTTTTCCATTAATCACTGTCAGTTTGAGCTTTGCCCCAGCTATTACCACCATCTCAATCAGCTGTAATGTTAAATAATTGCTGCTGGGTTTTTTTTTTTTTGAAGAGCACATTTGAGGTGAAAGTCATTTGTAGGTGTTGGATGATCTTTGAGTGACCTCAAACAAAGATAATCTGCAAACCAGCTGTGATGGCACATGCCTGTGACCTCAATACTTTGGAGACTGATGTTTTTTAGACAGCAAACTTTGCATTTCTTTTATAACAGTATTCTTCTATTATTTATTATCTACCCCAAAATTATTCTGTAGGTCATTCTTCCTCCATTTAAGTTGGATAATTCCTTCTGTATTTTCCATAGTGTCCTTGACTCCATTGACAAACACATGTGCTTTATTGTTCCTGGTTAACTATTCAGCACTTCTTAAGTTTTTGTTTTTATATGTGTTTGTATCTCTTCAAATCTAATTATTTTATTATTTATCTTTTCAGAATGTCATTTTGAAGGTCTAAACCTTTCTTTGAGAATTTTTAAAGCCTTGGATTGCTTGAAAATTATAAGATGTTTCCTTTTTTACATTTTTTTTTTATTTAAAGAGAAACAAAAACATGTAAAGGGTAGAGATAATACAGAATTTCAAAAAAAAGTAAACAATAAGAAATCGCTAGTTGATAAATTACATACTGTCCTCTTGGAAATAATTGTTCAAGTTACAAAATTAAAGCATAGAAAGTAAATATTCAAACAGTGAGAGTGTAAACAGCTACTCATGCATGAATCTCTACATGTATTTCTGTCCTTTCTGTATTAGAGGGAAAAACAAAACTTAGCAAGTCAAAACAAAACAAATTCCTATAAAAACATGAAACCAAAAAGTCGTATAAAACCTCAGTACACGGTGATCTACAATGATTGCTGTGTTGTTTCTTATTATCTTCAATAGAATTGTCCATATCATTAGGCATAATTGAATATAGCAGTATAATTAAATATAGCAGTACACAACAATATTAGTAAAAATAAAACATTGTAGACAGTATAAAACTTCAAAGGCAGGTAATAATCAAAACAGAGTGGATATTTTAGTGAATCTTGTCATCTTAAGTGTAGTTGCCTATACTCTCAGACTTGATACTATCAATCATAACAACTTTGAATAAAATCTATCAATGCAAAACAGAGATCCAAAAAACCAGATTTGATTATGATCAGTCATGGTAAAACAGTGTAGGTTTTTACAGAACTTTAGATTAAGTTAATAGGAAATTAAGGATCATTACATTACTATATCCTGTTATATTTGGGATTACTGTCTGTGCCCTCAAATCTAGTACAGGTAGAATGACTGGAACAGAATGTAATACATCTAAGCAGAGTGGTGTGAGTAATGTGGGTTTTAAATCCTGGTGCACTATTAATAATATAGTGTATCAAGGCCATCTATGTTAGACATTCTAGTTATCCTTCTCTGCCTCATTTCTGCTATGCTATTTTTCTGCCCTTTTTTTTGTCTGCTTTTCTCCTTCATTCTACTGCCTGCCCCACTCATTGAGGCCTTTCTGCCACTGTTCCTAAAATCCTGGTATTTTTTTCTCTCTCTAGAATGTCTTTCAGTATTCTCTGTAGGGTTGAATTGGTGTCACAAACTCCCCCAGTTCTTCTTTGTCATGGAAGCATCTTGTTTCTCCATTAATTTCTAGTGACAGTTTTGCAGGATACATCAATCTGAGATGGAGGTTATTTTCTTTCAGGGCTTGGAATACTTCACTCCAAGCTCTTCTTGATCTAATGGTCTGTGTTGAGAAGTCAGCCATGATTGTGATGGACTTACCTTTATAGGTAATCTGTTTCTTTTCTCTGACAGCTTTTAATATTCTGTTTTTACATTGAATTTTTGGCATCTTGATTATTATATGTCTGGGTGTAGATCTGTTTTGGTTTGGGTGGCTGGAGTTCGGTATGACTCACATAACCAAATATCATTTTCTTTTCCCATGCTTGGGAAGTTTTCCTTAATTATTTCCATGAATAGCCTTTGTAATTTGCCTGTATGTATTCCTGCTGCTTCATTCACATTTCTTATTCTTAAATTGCAGATTCTCTTGTCATCTTCTAGCCTTTGTATTTTTACTGCCTGTTTCCTTTTTATTTTTAAGAGAGCTTTCCTTTCATGATCACACATTGCAAACTTGTCTTCAAGTTTTGAAAGTGCATTCTTAGTTTCTTTTAAGGCATTTTGCTAGCTTTCAACAGAGTTTTTAATTTCCTGGTAGTCTCGTTGAATCTGCTTCATGTATTCTATATTTTCTTTATATTCTTTAATGAATGTTTCTCTCCTTTTTTTGTATTCCTCCTTTCTTCCATCTGTGTCTTCCTGAGAGATGCTTCCTGAGAGCATTTCTTTTATTATTATTCTTATATATTGCTTTACCTGATTTAATATTTCAGTTTTGAGCTCATCTATAAGGTCCCGAAGATATCTCTTAATATCCATTGAAGCCACATCTGACCTTGCGTGTTTGCTGCCCTCAGTCTCCCTTGTTTTCCCCTCTCCTGCACCAGTGCTCTCAGGGTTCTGGGCTGGGGGCCTCCTCCTACTTCTCTCTCCTGTCATGGTCCTGGCTTCCTCCACACAGCTTACAGTGCAGGTCCCAGCCCTCTTCCCTGTTGGCCACGTTTCCTCCAAATCATGCTGGCAAGGGAGCTCCACCCTCTCCTGACTGCTCTTGTCACTGAGGTGTAAGCACCAGTTGCATATACCAGCCCCTCCCCACTGGGCCAGCCAAACTTCACAGCCTTCACCTGGTTAGTGTGTGATAGGCACAGAGAATCAATTTGGGATGGCTCATTGGGTCCCAGCCAGGAGCAAGGCTCAGTCCAAGCACATCCCATGAATCTGCACTGGGGAGGGAACAACCAACTGAAGTCACTGTCACTCCCAGTTCAGGCTTCTCCTGCCCAATTCCAACATGTTGCCTGTTTGGTTGCACCCTTTGTGTGGGAGGGGGGATCTCATTCCCAGCACTGACCATGGATTAATGAAGGTTCCTTCACCAGCTCCGCTCTCTGTTGGGCTCACCAACCCCCGACTTCAGTGCTGCTGTGCTTCCTGTGAGTGGTGGTGGGAACAAATTTGGGCAGCTCTGCTGGCTGGTGAGGATTCAAGCTGGCGTAAATTCTGGTCAGTGCAAACTTGGCAGGTTGCCATGAAAACACTGTGTCCCATAATTTTTAGCTGTTCCAGTTGTAGTCCCAACATATTTGTTTTAATTTCTTTCTATGTCAAAAGGATCCATCTCCCTCTGTCTGGGTCTCTCCAGGGTGTTTTATTCTGGCATATGAGTTGTTTCTCCCAGGAGCCTTTGTATTATGTTGTTCACTGGTTGACCATCTTGACTTCTCCCCTCAAGATGTTTCCTTTGAAATAGTTCGTATTTTACTGAAAATTATCCCAGAGAATATATCTTTTTATATACTATTTGTAGTATTTTCTTCTGCCCATTCATCCTTACATCAATGAATGAGCTTCTTGAAAGCTCTCTTCTCATTATTATTCAGTTTTTCAATTGAGGTAATTAATTGAAATTATTGTTATAAAAATAGGAGAATAAATTATACTTTCAATTTATACAAACTCTATTAAATATGATTTTCTTTATTCTGGGAATATATTTTCACATTATTTTAACATTCAGGTTGTTAGTACAGCTCTGAAGCAGTTCTTGTACCCAAAGTTACTTCATGTTTTTGTCTGGTTGTTGCTAAATTTTCTTTTTTCTTTTTTCCCCTTTGAATAAGTGTAAGTAATCATAGACTACTAAACAGGATTAACATCTCTCCTTACTAGGCAGGTACTCAGGAGAGTTAGATTTTTGTCCTAAACTTGTTCAACTCACTTATCTTACTGTCATAATCAAGAATCTTTGTACTGATATTTCTGCTGAGGGATATATAATACAGTAACTGGAAAAATTGCTTCAGTACTGAGGAGGTTGGTATCCTAGTTCATTATGTTTCCTTTTATATGCTTCTCCAACATATGGCACATATAAACAAATATTTTGTGATTAGAATGACACCTGTTTATTAAGGAAAAATATTTCCCCCCACCTATTCTTCCCTCTTTTTACTTCCTTTTGTCCTTCTTCCCTTCTTTATTCCTGTGTGGCCAGGATAGGAAAAGACTTAGAGAAATAATAGTATTACTCATATTTAACTTCAAATTTTCTTTCATAAAATACAATGAAAATCAGGAATAGCTGTCTTTATCAAAGTTCTTTTTGCTACATTACTTTAAAGCACAGCTATTGAGATTCCTGTTAATTATTGCACTTTGATTATGTCTCATATCCTTTTCTCTTGACACACTGCATCTCTAATACCAGTCCTCCCAAATATGCCTCTATGTGTACATCATTATAGCCAATGTATGTTTAGAACCTCACTTTACATTTTAGCTATAGTAAAATTGTTTGATTTCCCCTTTAAAAAAAGAAGAAAATCTATGATCAGATGCAAAAAACTCATAAACATATGGAAATTGAATAATACACTCCTAAACAATCAGTGAGTCATAGAGGAAATTAAAAGAAAAATTAAACAATATCTACAAGCAAATGAAAATACAAATACAATTGACCAGAACCTGTGGGATGCAATCAAAACAGTCTTCAGCTGAAAATTTATTGTGATGAAGTCCCACATCAGGAAAACAGAATGAACACAAATAAACAATCTGAAGCTACACCTCAAACATGTAGAAAAAGAAGAGCAAGCCAAGCCCAAAGCCAAAAGAAGGGAGGAAATTATAAAGATCAGAGCAGAAATTAATGCAATAGAGACTAAGAAAACAATACAAAGAATCAATGAATCAAAGAATTAGATCTTTGAAATAATAAATAAAATTGATAATCCCCTAGTCAACCTAATTAAAAAAGGAAAGAAAAAACTCAAATTCATGCAATAAGTAATGAAAAGGGTGATATCACTATAGACCCTGTGGAAATACAGAATATCCTCAATACCTATTTTGAAAAACTCTACTCTCATAGGTTCGATAACACAGAAGAAATGTACAGATTCCTAGAAACATATGAATTACCAAATCTGGATCAAGAAGATGTAAAACTATTGAATAACACAATTTTAATTTAAAAAATTGAAAATGTAGTTAAATCCCTACCAACAAAGAAAAGTCCAGGCCTAGATGGATTCACCGCAGAATTGTATAAAAAATTCAAAGAAGATTTCATGCTGACACTCCTCAAACTCTTCAACAAAATTGAAAGGGAAACAATTCTCCCTAACTCACTCCTGGAAGCAAACAGTACTCCAATAACAAAACCTGAGAAAGACCCAACTAAAAAAAAAAAAAAAAAAAAAAAAAAAAAAAAAAAAAAAAACAAACTACAGGCCAATCTCGCTATGAACATAGATGCAAAAATTCTCAATAAAATATTGGCAAACAGAATGCAGCAAATCATCAAGAAGATTATACACCATGACCAAGTGAGATTCATTCCAGGCATGCAAGGATGGTTCAACATACACAAATCAATAAATATGATCCACATATCAATAGAGCAAAAAATAAGAATCACATGATCATTTCTATGGATGTAGAAAAAGTTTTTCATAAGGCCCAACAATTATTCATGATAAAAAACTTACAGAAAATTGGAGATGTTCTTCCCCTCAATATGATAAAAGCCATCTATGACAACCCAACAGCCAGCATCATATTAAATGGCCAAAAACTTAAAATCTTTACCCTAAAATCAGGAACAAGACAAGGATGTTCATTATCACCACTCCTATTCAATATAGTGCTGGAAATACTAGACAGAGCAATTAGATAAGAGAGAGAAATAAAAGGAGTAAGGATAGGAAAAGAAGAAGTTAAATTATCATTATTTGAAGATGACAGGACACTCTAAATAGAAGACTGCCAAAACTCCATTGAAAGACTCTTAGGTATAATAAATAAATTCAGCACTGTTGCTGCATACAAAGTCAACACTCAAAAATCAATAGCATTGCTATACACTAACAACAGAATCACTGAGAAAAAATAACAGAAGCCACACATTTCACAATAGCATCCAAAACAATGAAACATTAAAGAATTAATCTAACAAAAGAAGTAAAATATCTATTCAGGGAAAATTATAATACCCTGAAAAAGAAATTGAGGAGGACCTCAGAAAGTGGAAAGACATCCCTTGTTCATGCATAGGAAGAACAAACATTATGAAAATGGCCATTCTCCCAAAATTGTTATATCAGTTTAATGCAATCTCAATCAAAATACCACTAGCATACCTTACAGATCTAGAGAAATCATTCCTAAAATTCATCTGGAATCAGAAGAGACTAAGAATAGCAAAGGCAAATTCTAAACAACAAAGGCAAGGCAAGAGGTATCACAGTCCCTGACTTGAAGTTATAGTACAAAGCCAAAGTAATAAAATCAACATGATACTGGAATAGAAACAGATCTGAAGATCAATGGAATAGACTAGAAGATACAACCACAACTATGAACATCTTCAAACACCTTATCTTTGATAAAGGGGCCAAACATGTTCACTGGAAGAAAGATATTCTCTTCAATAAACAGTGCTGAAAAAACTGGCTCTCCATATGCTGAAAATTAAAACTAGACCCATGCCTATCACCATGTGATAAACTAAAGTCTAAATGGATCAAAGATCTAAATATTAAAACAGAAATGCTTAATCTATTGGAAGACAAAGTAGGTAGAAATCTTGAAGACATAGGGGTAGGTAGAGAATTCATGAACAAGAGTCAAACCACATGCGAAATACTTGACAAAATCAGTAAATAGGATCACATCGTATTACAGAGTTTTTGCATGATGAAAGAAATCCCCAGTATAACCAAAATGAAACCCACAAATTGGAGAAAAAATTTAGAGAATGGTCCCTCAGACAAAGGACTTTGGTCCAGAACATATAAAGAATTAAAAATATCAGATCCCCAAAATTCAAACACCTATTCCAAAAATGGGCATCTGAGATGAATACACAGTTCTCAGATGAAGAAATACAATGGCTAATAAATACATGAAAAAATGTTCAACATCATTGGTCATTAGAGAAATGTAATTTAAAAGCACACTGCAGTTTCATCTCACTCCAGAAAGAATGGCCAGGATCAACAAAACTACCAACAAATGCTGGAGAGGCTGTGGGAAAAAGGAACTCTTCTGCACTGTCAGTGGGAGCGTAGACTGGTACAACCACTGTGGAGGTCAGTCTGGAAATTCCTCAAAATCTTGGATTGGAGGTCCCATATGATCCAGCTATTCCACACCTAGGCATATTCTCAGAAGAACTGAAAACATCATACCACAGTGATATATGCTCATCCATGTTTAAAGCAGCACAATTTGTAATAGTCAGACCTTGGAAACACCCTAAATGCCCATCAACTGAGGGATGGATGAAAACATGGTATTTTTATACAATGGAGTACTACTCAGCTATAAAGAATTATCACACTGAGATTTTCTTTAAAATTTTTTATTTAAAGAGGAAAAAAGCAAAACAGAAAAAGAGGCAGAAACAATACAGAATTTAAGAAAAAAATAAACAGTAAGAAATCACTAGTTGACAAATTACATACTGTCTTCTTACACATAGTTGTTCAAGTTATAAAATTAAAGCATATAGAGTGGACATTCAAACAGTGAGGCTGCTGAGAAGTTAAATGATCCAATAACAACTTAGCAACATGGTTATCAATCCTACACATTTAAACATAAATGCAGTTATATCCTTTAGAGCACTTTCTGTTCCTCCTTTTACTTTTTAAAAAAAAATTTTAAAGAGAAACAGCATGTAAAGGGTAGAGATAATACAGAATTTCAAAAAAAAAGGTAATAAGAAATCATTAGTTGATAAATTACATATTGTCCTCTTAGAAATAATTGTTCAAGTTACAAAATTAATGCATACAAAGTAGGTATTCAAACAATGAGAGTGTAAACATCTATGCATGCATGAATCTCTACATGTATTTCTATCTTTTCTGCATTAGAGGGAAAAACACAACATAGCAAGACAAAACAAAACAAATTCCTATAAAAACATGAAACCAAATGTAGTACAAAACTACAGTACAAGGTGATCTACAATGATCCCTGTGTTGTTTCTTATTATCTTCAATAGAATTATCTATATCATGAAGCATAATTGAATAAAGCAGTATAATTGACAATATATATAATTGACAATTGATAGCAATACATAACAATATTAGTAAAAATAAAACATTGTAGACAGTATAAAACTTCAAAGACAGGTAGTAATCAAAACGGAGTGGATATTCTAGTGAATCTTGTCATCTTAAGTGCAGTTGCCTATAATTCTTAGACTTGATACTATCAATCATAACAACTTTGAGTAAAATCTATCAATACAAAACAGTGATCTAACAAACCAGATTCAATTATGATCAGTCATGGTAAAGTAGTGTAGGTTTTACAGAGCTTTAGATTAAGTTAATAGGAAATTAAGGATGATTACATTACTATATCCTGTTATATTTGGGATTACTGTCTGTGCCCTCAAATCTAGTACAGGTAGAATGACTGGAACAGAATGTAATACATCTAAGCAGAGTAGTGTGAGTAATGTGGGTTTTAAATCCTGGTGCACTATTAACAATATAGTGTATCAAGGCCATCTATGTTAGACATTCTAGTTATCCTTCTCTGCCTCATTTCTGCTATGCTATTTTTCTGCCTGTTTGTCTAGTTTTCTCCTTCATTCTATTGCCTGCCCCACTCATCGAGGCCTTTCTGCCACTGTTCCTAAAATCCCATTTTTTTCTCTCTCTCTCTAGAATGTCCTTCAGTATTCTCTGTAGGGTTGGATTGGTGGTCACAAACTCCCCCAGTTCCTCTTTGTCATGGAAGCATCTTGTTTCTCCATTAATTTCTAGTGACAGTTTTGCAGGATACATCAATCTGGGATGGAGGTTATTTTCTTTCAGGGCTTGGAATACTTCACTCCAAGCTTTTCTTGATCTAATGGTCTGTGTTGAGAAGTCAGCCATGATTGTGATGGACTTACCTTTATAAGTAATCTGTTTCTTTTCTCTGACAGCTTTTAATATTCTGTTTTTATATTGAATTTCTGGTATCTTGATTATTATATGTCTGGGTGTAGATCTGTTTTGGTTTGGGTGGCTGGAGTTCGGTATGACTCACATAACCAAATATCATTTTCTTTTCCCATGCTTGGGAAGTTTTCCTTAATTATTTCCATGAATAGCCTTTGTAATTTGCCTGTATGTATTCCTGCTGCTTCATTCACATTTCTTATTCTTAAATTGCAGATTCTCCTGTCATCTTTTAGCCTTTGTATTGTTACTGCCTGTTTCCTTTTTATTTTTAAGAGAACTTTCTTTTCATGATCACACTTGTCTTCAAATTTTGAAAGTCTATCCTTAGTTTCTTTTAATGTGTTTTGCCAGCTTTCAATGGAGTTTTTAATTTCCTGGTAGTCTCTTTGAATCTGCTTCATGTATTCTATATTTATATTCTTTATCGAATATTTCTCTCCTTTATTTGTGTTCCTCCCTTCTTCCATCTGTATCTTCCTGAGAGATGCTTCCTGAGAACATTTCTTTTATTACTCTACTCATATCTTGCTTTACATGATTTAACATTTCAGTTTTGAGCTGGTCTACAAGTTCCCAAAGATATCTCTTAATGTCCATTGAAGCTATGTCTGATGTTGTGTGTTTGCTGCCCTCAGTCACCCTTGTTTTTCCCTCCACTGGATCAGTGCTCTCAGGGTTCTGGGCAGGTCCCAGCCCCCTTCTCTGTTGGCCACATTTCCTCTGAAGCATGCTGGCAAGGGACCTCCACCCTCTCCTGACTGCTCTTGTTACTGAGATGTAAGCACTGGCTGCTTATGCCTGCCCCTCCCCACTGGGCCAGCCAAACTTCAGGGGCCTTCACCAGGTTAGAGTGTGCCAGGCTCAGGGAATCGATTTGGATGGCTCATTGGGTCCTGGCCAGGGGCACAGCCCAGTCCAAGCAAATCCCACGAATCTGCTCTGGGGAAGGAGCAACCAACTGAAGTCACTGTCACTCCCAGTTCAGGCTCCTCCTGCCCGATTCCAACATGTTGCCCATTTGGTCACACCCTTCCCATGTCGGGGGTCTCATTCCCAGGACTGAACGAGGATTAATGAATGTCCCTTTCCTGGCTCTGCTTTCTATTGGGCTCACCAACCCCTGACTTCCGTGCTGCTGTGCTTCCTGTGAGTGGCGGCAGGAACGAGTTTGGGTGGCTCTGCCAGCTGGCGCGGATTCAAGCTGGTGCAAATTCAGGCTGGTGCAAACTTGGTAAGTCGTGGAAAAATGCTGTGTCCCATAATTTTTAGCTGTTCCAGTTGTAGTCCCAATATATTTGATGAGCTTTTTTTCCGTTTTAATTTCTTCCTGTGTCAAGAGGATCCATCTCCCTCTGTCTGGGTCTCTCCAGGGTGTTTTGTTCTGGCAAATGAGAGGCTTTGTGTTTTGTTGCTCACTGGTCAGCTATTTTGACTTCTCTCTAAAGTAAACATACTTAATCCTGCCTCCACTATGTAATGCCACACAGGGCATTGTCCTTTCATTCCCATCTTTTTGTTATTAGGAAAAGGGCGAAGTCTCTCTTTTACCACTTCCTGCTGGCAGGGGGCACCATATCAGGGATTAGGAAGGTTGATGGGATGATGGCTGATGCCTGTGTAGATGTAGAAGCTGGTAACAGGTGTTTTGGCCAGGACAACTTCATCATTGGTAAATGCCCACATCTTAGACTTTGATGAGTGAGGAAGGTCACTGTTACATGCAAATTAGCAGTGGCAAGTTAACATTTTCAGAGCAGAAAATGATGGTTCACAGGCAGGGTCAGCTCCAACTTTGGAGCTAACTTACTCTGCCATCCGAGTCATGGCACCATTCTGATAGTTTTTTTGGTGCAATAAGAAAGAAAAAATATAAAATAAAAGTAGCCTTTATTGTAAGGACATGGAGAGGAGCCGATACAGCCAACTTAATCGCCTCCTTTCCACATTGAGATATTTATAAGTAAATGCATGCAACTTGAGACCATACTCATAAGTGAAATAAATCAAACTCACATGTGTAAATACCATATACTTTCCCTACTGTAAGAAATGCTAAGAGTATATAAGATACAAAAAACTCAATAATTGCAGTGAAAGGATAAGAATCTGCTTAAAGGGGAAAAATAATATCTCAGGGAAAATGAGGAAAGTAAAAAGGGAAAAGAAAAATATCTAAAATTATATAAACACACTTAGGATAGCTAAGATGATCATGCTAGGGTGATCTGAGGAACTCTTGAAGATCATTATGTAAAATAACAGCCCTAATTATGCTCCTACCACCTTATTTTGAAGGCCTATATTGCCTGTGTTTTGAACTCTTTGCTATTGTTATTTGTCTTTTTTGTTTCATGTTTTTCTAGTAATTTGTCCTGTTTTGTTTTGTTTTTCCCTCTAATACAGAAAGAATAGGTATACATGTAGAGACTCATACATGCATAGAACTTCTCCTAAACAGTTTATGAGAATCAATTATATAATGCACAATGAAGTGAACAGCTGCTTTGAAGAAAAAGAGACCCTATGGTATCCAGTACTGATTCTGTAGCATCATGCTGTGAAATCCAGCAATACTATTATTCTTTGTTCTGACTGATTTTAGTTGGTTTTTTTTCTTTGTTTAATTTCAACATACATGGAGGTATGGACAGCTATTTTTGAGGAAAATCAGAGACATTATGGCAGTCATTATTGATTTCCCTATTGTCTGCAATTGAAGGCCTATAATGCCTTCATCATTCTGTTCTGATCAGTTTAATACTTTTTTTTTTTATTGGTACCAGGGATCGAACTCAGGACTG
This sequence comes from Hydrochoerus hydrochaeris, assembly GCA_004027455.1. Taxonomy (NCBI): domain Eukaryota; kingdom Metazoa; phylum Chordata; class Mammalia; order Rodentia; family Hydrochaeridae; genus Hydrochoerus; species Hydrochoerus hydrochaeris. Next base: position 263,915 of record PVLA01001674.1, read on the forward strand.
AATGCTTGTAAGGCAGGCACTTATGCCGCTGAGCTAAATCCTCAGATACTACTATTCTGTTTTGTATGAATTCATTTTGTGTGAAGATATGGACAACTATTTGGAAGAAAACAAGAGACAATATGATAGATAGTGAAGATCTCTGGTTACCTTTGCTTTGAAATCTGTGTCGCTTATTTTGTTTTCTTCCAATATGCTTTATTCTATTTTGTTATGTTTAGTTTTACTCTCTTTAAAATAAAATTTAAAAAACTATTCAGGAACCTAAAAGTTCCCATGTTCATTTGTCATGATTACATACAATCAAAGCCTTTTATTTTTTTGTGGCTGTTATTGCTATTGATAACTATGCTATTTTTTGAATTGCTGCAATCAACATATGATGAAATCAACATGAGCATTCACTATATTATATTTTATTTCCACAAGCAATAAATCAGTCAACTTTATGAAAAAATACTTAAATAAATAGAATTTTGAAGACAAGGTATAGTATATGAGTTTAATAAATTTTACTAATTATTTTGTGATACATCTTAAGTAGTCATTATTTTTATATGTTGGTACAGTACACTATGCAATAACATCAGAAGTGGTAAATTAGTGCATTTAGTTTTCATATTATTTGAACATAATCTGAACATTTGTTTACAACCATCATGCCATTTTTCTAAATTAGTCAATTAACAAGGAGTGTGGAAACTTTCTAAAGTTATTTATATCATGTCTCAACAATGAAATAGGAAGGGATGATGGTGAAACTCTGTATCTGTCAAAGCTGATTTAATGAAATTCTAAGAGACATTCATTTGCTATAGTTCTTGCTATTCCAAAGACGGAGGTAGAAATATACATTGCCTCACCTCAGCCCAGACATTCCAGACCAGACTGAGAAATTTAGTGACATCCTGTCTCAAATACAAGTCAATAAAACTAAAAAAGTTTTGGGTACTTTTCAAGAAGTACAATTAAATTTTATGTAATCTAATGATTATGGCCACACTGTTAGTCTCATTTTGCCACTTTTTATATTTGACTTGTAGCTATTTGCTTCAGTGTTTGTATTTAAGACATGAAAATCAATTTAAAATACAAAACAATAATTATGCTTCTTACTTTTGCTGTTTCAGTGAAACTGTTTAAAAAAGATTTAATAAGTCAGCAATGATAAGGAAAGTAAACAAAATTGCTACTATAATTAAAATATTAACTAAAGCATACTGTGCTAAGCTTCTATAAATCTGAGCTGATTTTTATTTTCTAAAGGTGTGAAAATGTCTTGATATTTCCATATTTAATGTAAAATCAATTAATTATAAAGTAAATTTTATAACTGATGTAAAAGTATAAAGATTTATTAAGTTTCCATTCCTTAGATAAACAATTTAATGGCAAAAAAGACCTATGTTGCTTCACGGTTTCAGAGCATGTAGTCCATGGATGCATGGTCTATCACTTTGAGCCTGAGGTGAGAACAGACCATTGTGGTAGAGAACACTTGGTGGGGCAAAGATTCTCAACTCATGTTGACTGGAAACTAAAGAGGGTAGAGATGTATGAGATGAAATCTAGTCCTCAAGAACATGCATGCACCCAAGTATTCACCCATTTCCTTCAACTAGTCCCCATCTTACAGATTTCACCTCCTCCTATTAGTCTTTTCAATTTTGGATACATCCAAAGATTGACATACTGCTAAGATCAGAACCCTCATGATGTAGTCACTACCCAAAATTCTCACTTTTGAATATTACTACTTTGAGGATGCATTCTTGAACACCTGAGGCTTTGGGGTATACTTCAGGCCCAAACTATAACAGAAGACTGCAAGAAGATGTACACAGATGTGAAGTTGTATGCACTAACTCTGGTTGTGCATAGGATGAATTTTCTCATCACAGTTTCTTTCCAATATTTGAATATAAACAAGGAAACTCAAACTTAACTTTATATAAACTTTTAAGTTATCTCAGGCATATTTTCACTGCAGTGAAAACTTAACATCATGAATATAAACGTGGAAAACACTGCAAAGAATTTCAATCAGTTCACATGTTGGTAAATTTTAGTTTACCTTGAAATAAACAGTCATGCACATATTTTTATGAATATTTTTGGTTAGAAAAATAAACAAGTCTTGTTAGTGAAACTCTAAGAGAGCTTCATGAAGATCCCTCCATATTTTTATTCAGATTTGGCCAAACATATGCAACTTTATATTAAATTCAAGTAATATGTCTTAGGCTTTTAAAATTATTAAAAGTTTGTGTTATAAAAACATGCAAATCAAAACAGCTGTATCCCAGGTCAAGATATTTTATAATTTTTTTGAATACACACACAAAAGCACACACACACACAACACACACACTCTCTCATACAAACACACAGAGAACTAAAAACCATACCTCCTGAGTTAAACGTCCACAAAATTCCTTAAAAAGAAATACGACCTTTCAAAACTGTCTTTTTTTCCAAAGTTTGGAGTTTTTACAGGAATGGCCTATTATTTAAATAACATAGTAGCATGGTTACAAAATAAACAGCCTACTGAAGTCCTCACTGTATGCATACTTCAGTAACGCAGTAACATTTCATATATCAAATGCCTTTCAGAGGAAATGAAACAATTAAGGACAGATCTAACTTTTTAATGGAGACAGTATTTTACTTACAAAAACAAAATTGTTATTTCTAAATACACATGGGGCCATAAAAATGAGGGTTTCACCCTGAGGCGGATGAGGCAGAAAGTTTAATTTGGCCTCTGGTTGTTAGTATCTAAGAATGTCTCATAGCTCTTAGGTCAAGGAAATTTCACATTCTTGCAAATGAGTCCAAGATTAGACTTGTCTTCTCCTTTTTAAAAATCTGTAACATATTTTAGGAAAAACATAAAAGACATTATAAAAGTGATATACTAAGACTATAAAGCAAATGAAATTAAAACAATTTATCACAAAAGAAAATTTAGCAATAAAATGTTTTCATTCCTTTTTTATAAAGACAGAAGTGTATATACATAAACTTAAATGAATAGGATCTGTGAAATGGGTAAATTAATACTTGTCTCTCTTCCTTTGTATACATAAATATAGGGTAGCTTGCTATTTCATTAAGCAAAATCCATAGTATGATGCTAATTTATTTTCTCCATAGATATCATGGTGCTTTATATTAGAAAGAGAATCACAAGCTTTCCCCACATGGGATTCGTTGTGAAGCCCTACCTTAGGTAGATCAAGCCAAGAAAATTAGTGCCTCAACTACCTTCACCTCAGTTTCATCAGCAGCACAGATTCCACATGAAAAGAATCAGCGCAGGCTCAGGATCCATTCCTACCACCAGGGCTTGATTGTAAAACAGAAACACCGCTGTCAGACAAGCAGCCCTCGCAGTGCTTCCCACCCAGCTCCCGAGCACTGGCTCACAGGTTTCGAGTTGGGGAAGAACCTCCTGAACTCTCCAAACATAATTAACTTTATGTTGAACAAACCAGAAGCAAATTTAAACCTAAGTGTGCTGTTAGAACAATTGCAAATGGGAATTCAAAGAATGCTGTTAACACATGAGATCAAGAAACAGAGCTGAAGGTAAAGACAAAGGCATAAGCCCTCCAAAGCCCTAACAAACCACGCGGACTGTGCGAAAAGTGGACCGCTACACAGACCCCTGAATAAGTTAATGGAATAAGACTAAAAGGCTTTGTGTGCTTCCTGTGACTTTCTGTGATTAGTACACAACAGTGAGCCGAGTTTTGCTTTACATTACTAAACCAATAACTAATTACCCATCTTCAAGGCAGAGAGCACGTGTTCAGAATATATTCACTGAGAGATTAAATTGTTCAGTAAATGAATAAAGAATTTTAAGAAAGGACAATAGTATTGCCTATAATTCCCATGATTCTCTCACTTAAATTTTTTTATTGATTCTAACAAAATAGTCTAGTAAAAACTGTAGATTCGTGTCTGAATAAATCAGAACCTTTAATAACTCCCCTGATAGCTTACTTCCCACTATCATAGCCTGTCTTTTCTCTTTCTTTGTTCTATGCTACTTCTGTCAGTGTGATTTTGCTCTTTTATGTCTACATTCTTAGTACTTTGGGTGTGGTGGAGTGGGATTCCTTCTATTTGCTACTCATGTCCTCAAACGTACATTTCACTAAAAACGAGACAAAGATTTCACTTTGTCTCCATGAAATTACTTGTTCCTTGTACTCTTTTCTGGAATTTTCTAATTCTATTTTCTCTGCAATGCCTGTAGTTTCTTACAGGTATGAGATTGTCTCTTATAATTCTACACTTTCTAAAAGTATATATATATATATATGTTACTGTGTATATTTATATAATATTGTAAACACATTAAGTATTACATCAATGATATATGTGCACACATACATAATTACAGAATATGTTTATATAACACATATTTTAGAGGGCAAACTGTTATAAAAATATGGAAGAGAGGAATAAGAATAAAGTGTGTATTGTGATTCCTACAACAGTAACCTTTGCTATGTAACAGTAATGCAATAAAATTGTTAAAGTTTAAAAATAGCAAATGAAAGTATAAACAAATGCAATTAGTAGTGCTCCCTGTGAACACATTTTAGATAATCTTTTGGATATTAGTCAGTATTTATTATATGTTTCTTTGGATAAACTGTACCCTCAAATCAAGGTTTATATATATTTTTATTCATACATTTATGATCTAGAATGTTAACTGGAAATGCACACTTCTACTAAGATGTTTTCTTTTTCTTTATGTTAATCTTTTTTTTGGTACCGGGGATTGAACTCACTACCTTGCACTTACCAGGCAGGCGCTTATGCCGCTGAGCTAAATCCCTGGCACATATTAATCTTATAGATTTTACCCCCGTTTAACTTTTGACACTGAAGAAATGGGGGGAAAAGACAAAAAAAAAAAGAGCCACCAATGAGAGGAACCAAGGCATCAGCAGCCCCCTTGTCAGTGTGAGATTTAATTTGCTCACTTGCGGGGCATTTCCACTGCATCAGTCGCTGTGTTCTTTGTACACATCTCTCCTCTGCTTTGAAGGATGTTCCAAGGGGCTCACAAAATAATCAGCCCCTTTGAAATTATTTGGCTAGAGTTAAACAAGCCCAAGTTCCATTTATATTAATGAAGCTGTAAAGGCACCGGGCGTTTGGAGCCTACTAACGTGGCCATCCGTAGCAGGTCTTCGGTATGCTGGGCTTCTCTACATACAACAGAACTTATTCTTCTTGAGATGATTAAGATTAAGATATGCACATGCATAATTTTATTTATTGTTTTACAATGAAATTCAAATGTATATTTCTATCATCATGGCTGATAGAACCCAGACTGGGTTCCTAGGTTCTTGTACAGGGCGACTGGATGTGGAACGCAGTGGCGGTGAAACAGCAGCAGAGGTCATGAAGGTGACAAGGCTTGGAAGGGGCGGGCTCACGCTAGCAAAAGGCAAATCACACGAGTGCTGAGGGAAGAGAACACAGGGGCTCAAAGCATTGCTTTGGTTCTTGTCTCCCTTTGGGGTCTTCCAAAACATGCTTGACGGGGTGCCGAGTCCTCCCAGCTTATTCTATTGGGCACATCTTTTCACATAATTCACTGTGTTCTATGTATAAGATGCTCTTGATATGCGTGAACTTTTACTCCAGGTTAAAAAAAAAGTTACTGCAAATCATGCATGGGAGATTGAAGTATATGCATCACATTTTGGAATTTTCTAGAACAGTATGGGTATAGGCTATTTCCCTTATCTCTGCCACTATGAATTAAGTCTTAAGACAGGGTCAGAGAATTGGCTCTGTGGTGTTGGCCAGGTTCAGGTGAATTCAAGGGGTTCTGTGGCCTCTGACTGTATTATTTATATTACTCCCACATGAGAGACTTAATCCCTGAAATCTGTTACGTTATGCAGAGGATGGAATGTCTCTCTTCCACAACTACTTCGTATTAACCACACCTGTACAGAGACCATGGCACTCTTACCCCAGATCTAGGGTGTTAAGGGAACAGCACTCTTTCTCTGAGAAGGTTAATGAGCTCTAGATATGAAAGCAGGTATTAGTTCTTCACTTTTCTCATCATCTTCAGGGTAATGGATGAATTAGCAGGTTAATGAATATTTTCTTTTCTGAAAAGAAACAGAAACAGCCATTGGCTCCCAGGTGTACAAAGATTGAGGTCTTTCTTTTTTCAGTTTTGGTGCCTCAGGTGGGTTAGGTTTTATCCTGAGAGACGCATCCAGCTGTTTATTACCTGTGCCTTTATGACAAAGGGTGTGGTTTAAAAGGTAGTGTAAGTGCTTTTCCATTTGGTAACAAATAGGTCTTGGAGTCTACCTTCCTTCCAAGTCTTGATTAGAACCAAGTTGCAGTGGAAGATCTTGGGTTAAAATTTGCTCTTAGTCTCTGGGAGAGGAAAAATCTTTTCTCTTTGTTCCTAGAAAGCCTGCTGCAAAGTTTCCACATGGATGACATATTGGAAGGGTGGAGAATTTTTCATGTCAGTAAGCAGGTCAGAGGTTAAGAAGGGTCTCCTAGATAGTCTGAGATTAAGTTTGAAAAAAAGTATCCCAAATGTCTGAGATTAAGTTTGGATATGGGAGTGCCCTGAAACTTCATGAAGCAACTGGGAGATCTATCCAGCATGGACTGTTGTTTTCCTGGCATATTCTGGCTAAGGTTGGCTTGAGCATTTGGTTGGCTTATTTGATCTTGCCTGAGATCTGGGACCTCCCAGCAGCATGAAGGTGGCACTTATTTCCCAGAGCCTTGGTAATTCCATGTATAATTTTGGATATGAAGGAGGGTCCATTCTCACTCTTGCATGGCCACCATATTCCAAACAGTTCCTTAAGAAGGACTTTTACTGCCTACAAGTCTCATTCTAACCCAGTAGGAAAGGTCTTTATCTACCCGGTAAAGGTATCTAAACATGTCCCTAAATAGGTACCCATTTTCTCTTTGCATAGTTGGATGTTCATGACTGAAATATGGACCTGAATTTGTATGGTACCATCTGCCACTTCCCTGAGGGTTAGGATGTTGGGAGGCTTAGATGTTGAGTTCCCTGGGTTTAGGACCTATGGTAGATAGATTGGACCTAGGATGAGGTAGGATCATGAGGTTATCCTGATTCACCTGGGGCACTGATGGTGTGGATTAGTAGAGAGATAACCTGTCAGGGAGAGGGGCAGACAAGGGCAAATCTTCAGCATCATTAATTCCCAAAAAGGAATAAATTATATAATAAGATTGGCAAATACTAGTCTTTAAATAGAGGGCCAGGAAGGCTTGATACTAGGGCACCTCTGAACATCTTCCCTGTCTCTTACAAAAAAGTTCTAATTGGAGTATTTTATTTCAAATATTCATTAGGATACCAGATTTCTTGTCCTCCGAGGTGGTGAATAGGCCAGACCACATTATGCAGGATTATAAAATAATCTTTCTAAGGGTCTAGGGATTGAATTTATCCCAGTCTCTCAAAAAGCATCCAAGTAGGAGGTCAGGTGGAACAGATGAGATGTTCCCCATGGTGGGTCTATGGGAGGAAGAGTACAAGTTAGTTCATAGGAAACTTACAGGTCATCTGTTGGGTTTGTCCCTGACACACACAGCCCCAAGGCGTTCCCTAGTAAAACTGAGCTTCTTGGGATTCAGATGCTAGATGTCGCTGGCTTTTTGTGGACATCGGTGCCACTTCCTTTGAACTTTTGGCCTCAGCTTACCTCCCTAGACAGGAGCTGAGGGCTGTGGTGCCCACTAGATGAATGTCCCTAACCAAGGATAGACTCACAGGACATCACAGTATGCATGTTTGTGGAGGAGTAATAAGCACTCGCCCCCTGAGAGATCTCAGTAAAGTCCTCAATGATTTTTCCAGTATAACTGTCTCTTGGGGGACCCTGTCTCCAGGCTCAGATATCTTTTTGGCCAATCATTCTAAACAGGTCAAATAGAGCTTGCTTACAATGTAGAGAACTGAGGAAAGCAGTGGGTGAGGAATGCAGTATGTGGCAGTTTAAGCAAGAAGCAGGATGAAGTTCCAGAAACAAACCAAACAAAACTGGAGGCCCATCCGAGCAACGGTTAGCCTGTGGAAAGTGGAATTCTGGACCCACTGTCACCTGCAACCCAGGCAGCACCAACTTTAAAACTTGAGCTTGTACAAATATTCCCTTCACCCATTCCTGGTCCTTTCCTCCATCTCCAACTCCACTATATTTCTGCTAAACCAAAGCACAAAAGGATAGGTTTCCTGACTGATGAAAACTCCACAGAGAGAAGCAAGAAAATGTAAGAAGGGGTAACATGATTCTGATCCTTTGGTTTATGAGAATGAAGGACACGGAGGACAAAGATGGGAATGGAAAGCACGGGCTGGAGGGCCTCCCTCAGGCCAAAGTGCTTAGGACCACAGATGTGTGTTCCTTGAGACCCTGCTTTCCCTGGCGTGGTCCAGAGGTCAGTTCTCTTCCTGTGCCTCAGTATTAAACCTCTCATACCAGGTATGTGTGAGAAACGGCTTGGGACACTGGATGGGGCCTTGATTGTGTCTTCCCAGTAAGCGACATCTTCAGTCACATCTAACCTCCAAATGGATGTGGTGCTGACCTGAAAAAATACCTAGTGAGGCTGCTACACCTCCCAGAATGTGCCTCCTGATAGCTTGTCCTATTTCTAGTGAGAGGCAGCAAGTATCTCTTGATCTTTGGAGATTTCTGTTTAAGCACTCACTTTTCTAGGGCCCTGGGAGAATCTAGCTACCAAAAAGGAATCCCCAAGCTACAGATGTTCACAGAAAAAAGAGATCACAGAAACATACAATCTGAATGATGCACAGACATTTTCTTGCCCTCAGCAAAACTTAAAATACTCTATTCCAACACTGAGTTGTCTTCTTACAGGAGTTTTCAAGTGGCAGTCACACTCATGGATTTTAGCTGTCTGATTCATGCCTGCATAGGTCAAGGATATGAAGACAGGAAAGAGAAGAGAGAAAATATAATTATATTTAAAATTGTTCCCAAAGGGCCCTTGCCATATGGCTAGGCTCACTAAGATGCTACCATGATAGATGGAGTCTGGGACAGTTCCTATGTTCTTGAGCATGATGAGAAGGAATTAATGTGGCATATAATACCAAGGAAGCAGCAACAAAATTTATTAAGGCAGTAGTATTCTTGGGGTGAACAGACCTATGCCAGAGGGAGGAAAATAGTGAAAGCATAGGGTTCAGTGGTTTAAAATATTGTACCAGTCTTAGGGCACCCCCATCCACGCCTTCCATAGCACCCCTAACATGACCGACAGGACACTAAGTCACGATTGTTGTGTCAGTTGCCCATGTCTTTTCCCATACTTCACTCTAGATTTATGAGATGCAGTCTGTACGCATGAACCTTCTATAAGCTCCATGGGAAGGAAGGTCTTTGTAGGGGTCCATGAAGGGGCACTGGCCTGCATGGGTCCTGGTTTGGAATTTTTTAGGAAAGGCTTGGGGTAGGGGAGTCTTTATGTCCCTTAGCTGTTCTGCCAAGGAGTAAAACTTAGGACAAGGGTCAGCATGTTGAGCCTGGGTCATTGTCCAGGTTCAAATAGGTGGAGCAGTGGGGGTCTTCAGTGAGGAGAGAGGGGCAGCCGTTAGCCCCCAGTCACACTGTCTGTACTATCGCTAACGATTCTCCAAGGCACCCAACCAGTTTGCTCACTTATAATGCTGCTTACCACTCTCTGCATGCTATATTTTGGAGATTTATTATTCTAAAGGCATTGGTTGGTATAAATTAGTCCTCTCTGGGTTATGCTTTTAAATCTATCTTTCCCTTTCATTTTCTGAATATCCTCTAAATTGAATTTTGTAATAAAGTTTTAGTTGAAAATGATGTTGTCATTACTTTTTGTGGAAAACTTTATTATTCTGACTTTGAAAACTAGGGTAAATATAGAAAGTTTAGTTATTTCTAAAGAAAAGTTTATCTGTCCATTAACTTTTAGGTCTAGTGATTAGAATTAGTCTCACTCTTTCTAAAACTATATTTCACAGTATTTTCTTTAGTGTGCCATCTTGAAATTATAAGGATATTTTTGGTAAGTTATCTGGAAATTAAAAGGAATAATTGAAATATATCAAGAGTGTTTAAGTTTTAAAAATTGTAGTAAACAAAGCATTGCCATTACATCCTCCTCACATTGAACACCTGTACCCCTCTTTCTTGCCACCTTCTGAAGCAGTTCTGGAAGACAGCTTCACTGAACACTTTTAATAGATGTTATAAAAAATACAAAGACACTTGCCAGGTCCCATCAGACCCAAAAGCAGTGAAAACCTTAGGTTGTGTCCTCATTTACCTTTTCTACTGCATCTGGTATTGCATGAATTCTGACTTTTCGTCAAAGTCAAAAGCACCATGATTGGTAAATGCTTTCAATCAATCCAGGACATGAAAACAGCCAGGTCAGTAAAACTAACGACACTCACGAAAGAGGGCTTTCAGAACTACTTCAGAAAGTGGCTGGCGCCATAGGATAATTATATTTGAAGGGAGGAGTATTCTGATATAGATTAATGGTCAAATGTCTTTATGTAATATTTTTTTGAAAGAGAGAGAGAGTCTGTCACAGTCAGGATTTGCAAGGGATTTATAGGATTATTTTATAACAGTCACCTGAAGAGTCAAATATAAAAGTGTGCAGAAAATTGGTCCACACACTAGAGACACAAAGAATCCATCTGAGAACCTAGATCCCAGGTCAATGTTCTTCATGAGTCCAGCTGAAGACCTAGAGCCAATATCAGTGCCCCCATGAGTCTAACTGGAGGTCTAGAGCCTGTGGAAATAGCTCACACCAAGTCTGTTTCATAGATTTGCACTGGGAAGGCCCAAAGGTCAGCTAGGAAGTCTGCACCAGGATCTGTGCCAGCAGGCTGAAATCTCTGCACTGGATCCAGGAAGCGATGTTCAAAGTAAAGACCAGAGCTCCCCCTAAAAGTACCATGGCCATTGGAGCTCCTCCAATGATGAGAACAGAAGAGTTAATATCTGGAAGTCAGCGTGACAAGCTCCTCTGGGAAAACCAACAGCACCAACTCTTCCTCTTCAATTCTCCTTTTTATGTTGTTGGCAACAATTCACACCCAGCACCACACTGATTCGGTTCAGATGATTGTTACAAGTTGACCGCTAGTTGTCTAGTGCACCACAAGGTATCACTATATAGCTCAGGCTGGACTTGAACGCACTATGTAGCTTAGCCTGGCCTTGAAGTCATGGTGACCCTCCAGCCTCAGCTTCCTGAATGCCAGGATTATAGGTGTGTGCCACAATGCACGGCTGTGATAACAAAAATTAAAATTTAAACTTTCACCATGTTTTTCAATCACGTATCATATATATCTTACAGTGAGTACAAGAACATTAGAGTGTTTCACTGTACTCAACTATGTTTTGTATATGACAGAAACACCATGACTCCTAATTGCTGGTACTATCACAGTGACGTGAACACTGAGATGTGCCTGTGGAGTACACTGTCCTGCTGTCTCCACTGACTTACATTGTCTGCTTTCAACCATACCAACATCTCATTGAAGTCTTGACCATTTTCAGGTAAGTATCAATTTTTCATTCACTTTAATAAACAGAAAAACACACCTAAAATACAAAATCTTGATCACCTGACATATCCATTGGTGAATTCATCCCTTCATTTTACTTATTTGTATTGTAATGCTGTTGAAATAGCGGAAGCAAAGCAAAATTTAGAAAACTTAAAGTTCGATGCATTATTTCTTTATATATGTTACAGACACAATGAAACAAGTATATAAAATAACCAATTCTTATAGCTCTGAAGCTGAAAAAGAAAGTATAAGAATATTTGACTATGTGTTTATAAGTAGGAGGTATTTAGAAGATAGCGCTTTTTATTTGGTTGTAGTGTGAATATGATTTCTTCAGATAGCACAATTTCACATATATTCAGTTTAGTACATTATGAAATGCTGGAACTATAAATATAATAAACAAATAAGATGGATACATGATGATCACCTCACGAACAACATTTTGACATTTTTGAAGATTTGACCCCATATAAATGCTAGTAAATTCTTTTATCATGTCCCGAATCTATTCAACTCTTGTACTTTGAGCTGCTTTATTGGACAAGTCATTCTGTAAGCTTCTGTTGGTAAACTGGGAAGGATAAATTGGGTTAAAGGGCAAATAAATGAAGTAAAATGTTCAGTGCTTAGTTATTGATGGCTAATGTGAAGCTAAGGAGTATAATAGGATTGATGATGATAAAAATTAATTTATTTTAAGGCAGTGAAACGCCAGGATTAAAGGTAGTCCATACATAACATAAGGGACAGAAAGAGTCTTGTCTCTTCCTCTCTTTGCTTTTGCTGCCCTCCACCACCACGAACTGCTGGCCCTCTGCCTTTTTCCAGCCTGCTTTGGGACCAGCCTATCATGGACTGAAACCTGTGTAAACTCTGAGCCAAATACACCCTTCCTCCTTTAATTGTGAGCGATGGGTGTCCTGGATGGGTATCCAGCAATTAGGACAGTAACCAACACTGTCTATGAGCACAGACCCAGGAGCATGACTGCTGCATCAGATTCTTTTTAATATTTTGGGAAGCCTCCATTATGTTTTCCTCAGTGACTGCAGTAATCTGCATTCCTGCCAACAGGGTGAAAGGGTCCCTTTTCTCCACATTCTCACCAGCACTTGTTATTTTTATCCTTTTTATAACAGCCACATTTTCTAGGGTGAGGTGATATCTTGTTATATGACATGAATTTAATTAGTGCTGTTGAACTTTCACATATTTTCTTTTGAGAAATGTTTTCTAATCACATTGGTTTTGCTACTGAATGTCTTGAAATTTTTCATAATTTGGATATTAACCCATTGTCAGATAGATGTATAGTTTGCAAGTATTTTTTCCATTCCCGTAGGTTACTTCTTCATTCTAATGTTTTCTTTGCTAGACAGAAAATTTTAGCTTCATCTAGTTTCATATGTCTACTTTTGCTTTTGTTTTCCTTCAGTTTGGAGTCTTCTTCAAAAATACTTGCCAATCCAATGTCCTGAAGCATTTCCTCTACATTTCTTCTATATTTTTCATATTTCAGATCTTAGAACTAAGTCTTTAAGAACAGTAAGAATTTACTGAAATGTTGATTTATGTCATTTTTAAACAACAATAACATGGTACAACCATATCCATGTTATTTTGATATAGTATGAATAAGATAAGTTAAATTTAGTGGCACATGACTCGAATCTAGCACTCGGGAGGCTGAGGTAGGAGGATAATGAGCTTCAATCCAGTCTGGGATATACAAGGACACCCTGTCTTCTTTAGGAAAAAAATAGGTAAGAAAAAGAAAATAAATGGAGAGCCTTGTAAAGCTGATTACAGGATAAAAGATGTACATTTATACTAAACTCATTCTGTGAATTTATTGGTATAATTTCACATTTCATTCAAATGTCTTGAATTCAGATGGGTCATTTCATTTTTATATATCATATCATTAGTACTATGTTTTCAAAATCTCAAGAATTCTAAAAATCCCCCAGGCATAAATTATAATTCTTTCTTTTTTTCCTTCTTTTTTCTTTCTTTTTTTTTTTTTGTTAGTTTTTGCTTTGTACATAGACTGCAGATGGGATCCAGGTCTTCACAAGTGCTCCACAAACATTCTTCCACTGAGCTACTTCCTAGCCCGCAACTTTTAATTCTTGAACAAAACTTGCCAGGTCTTTTGATGTCTGTCCCTCTATAAATCTAAGAGGCCTCGTCTTCCATACTTTCTACTAAAGGTATTAATCTTTTACATCAGCATTACTTCTTCTCAGAGTTTCAAATTGTGCATAAGAATTTCTCTGTAACTAAAAGTCTCCTCTTCTATATGCTACTTACTAAAGAAAGAATTATTTCAGACAGATTCATCTTTATTTGGAGCTTCATTTGTGATCCTACACTGATAAATATATATTTGCAGTAACATCCAGACTATAGGTGCTTATTTAACTATATTTTACCATAATTAGCTGATCAAAAGTTGTAAAAGGTGATCTTAATATTCTATCTACTTGGAAATACTCCTGATGATGCTATGAGACGTGACTATTGCTGTGTGAGCCTTGATATACTTAGCTTTAAAAATGTTACTATTCTTTAGAGGCATGTGGGATTTCCCTGTTCTCTAAATGGAGGCAGGAACAGAGATGGTTTAGGCTCATCTAAAGAGGTCTGTAATCCTATGTTTCTGCCCTGGTTTGAAGATTGTATCTCACTGCAAGAACAGTGCTGTCTTCAAAGACTGCCTGAGTGCATTCTGGTATTATTAGTAACTTTCACTCTTAAGCATCTGTCATCCAGTAGCTTTGTTAACAAAAGGGATCTTGTACAATGCACACTACACATGTTAATTTAGCTAATCTATAATACCTAGCTACTTAATGCAGCATTAGATATTGATGTGGAAGCATTTTAAAGATATGGGTAACATTTGCAATCAGTTGATTTTAAGTGCATTACTTTTGATAAAGAAAGTGGATTTCATTTATTCAGTGCAGAGTTTGAGAAACTAAAACAGGTTTTTTACAGAGAGAGAAATTCTGTCATGAATTTAAAGGCTCATTTTCTAATTTCAGCTGCTTTCGGGCCTATCCTGCACTTTTTAAACTTGACTGTCCTGTAACTATGTAGACCAGTGCTTACACATACACATACACACACACACACACACACACACACACATGCACACACATATACAGAGACATGAAATTGTTTCTTTCTAGGGAACTTTGATACACACAGCATATCAAGCTAGAAAGAATGCAACATAAAATGGAGTAAACATGAAATATGCTAAAAGTTAATGAAATGTTAATGTGCTCAGTGTCAGTACAAAATGGTAAATGTAAAAGTTAATGTTCTGATAATAACATTGACAAATGTACACTAATATAATGTGAAAATATAGACTGTTCTTTAAAACAGTGGTTAGGTTGATTTCATGTAATGCTTAATATAAAAAAGGGTTGCAAAATCAGATAAAAAAGGTTACTTACCCATATTAACTGAACAAAATATCAGAGAATAAACAAAAAATATTTTTACTTAATTTCATGACTGCAGTATTTAGTCTGCTGAAAATAATCCAAAGGAATAAATACAAGTACTGTGTTTTCATTTAGATGTTATGGAGTAATCTTTACAAGTGAAGTCTAGAGCAAAAGCAATTACTATATTCTTAAATCATAGTGTTAAAAATAGATCATTTAGTCAATGAATAAATGACTTATTAGTACATATTATCGATTCAGCCTTGTTTCCATGAAATGGTGGACAGAGGGACAGAGAGGGAAACGGAATAAGGAGATGGGATGAAATAGAAGAGGAGGAGGAACTGGAAGAGGAGATAAAATCGGAAGGAAGGGTAGAGGTGGAAAGAACTATGTTTTACTTTTATAAACAGAGAAACTATTTCCAACTTCTATTTGTCCTGGGAAATTGAACCATACATTTATCAAAGAACTGGCTTTGCTAGGCATGGTGGTACATGTCTGTAATCCCAGCACTCAAGAGGCTGAGGCCGGAGGATCACTATGAGTTCGAGGTCAGTTGGAGTTACATCAGTCTGCAGTACATAGTGAGGCCCTTAAAAAACAAAAAAGACCTGACATTTTCCTACCTGGTTTTTCACAATGAATGTACATTTATATTATAAAATTCATATTGTAGTTTTTGGTGTATTTATGTGACATACTCTTATCTTCTAATAGATTTTTTTTACATAATTGATCACTTTCATACAAGTTATAAACCTCATGTATTCTAGAATTAATCCTAAACAAGGTATGAAATGTATCAGAATTCTTATCCTCACTATAAGTTTGAAAAGAATTGTTACTTGAGATTTGGAATCAGGAATATTTCCACAGAACATTTATGTCTTGATACTGATTAATTGAATAATAATTCAATATAGTGATCCAAGCAATGAATCTTGGCTCTGACATGTTTTCCCTGTGAGATTTGTTATTGTTTTGTGGAATGTCTTGTCTGAACCTCAAATTCCTCGAATAGTACCCAGTATTTTATCTAACAGACTAAACTCTTTCTTTAGGAAACCACATTTAATATACATTATCTAATTAATTGATTTTGCTCATGTCTTGGATGGATTAGGCTTCTAGAACTAATAACCGATTTGTTACTTTCTTACAGGTTGTAGGGAGCTAATACAGCGAAGCAATTCTTCCCAGTACTACCCTTCTCTTATTTCTTTCCTGTCCGTATTACGGAGGTTCTGGCATGCCTGGAGCCTAAACCAGAGTAAGAAATATGTTTTCAATTAATTTAAAATGCACAGAAGCTTCATAGATTCTATGCGTGATAGAAGATGTAGTATAAATTTAAACTATATAGGCAATCGGTTTTGAAGGCTGCATTTTCTTTTACAATTAGGGTCTAATCTGTTACTTGAATAATTTAAAAATGTTCTGTTCAACATTTGAGATGGGGCCGGGGCAATCACTTTGTAAACCCCGAGCCTGTGCAAGGGGAGGGCAGGCAGCTGTGTGAGTGTGCGCTCGCCCTGGGGTCAGCCGCCTGCAGTGTAAGGGAGAAGAAGAGGCTGGCCCGCCCTCTCTTGCTTTTGTTGCTTTTGCTTCTCTGATGCCTTGAACTGCTGCCCCTCTGCCGTGCCACCCTGATTTGGAGCCAGCTGACTGTGGACTGAATCTGTGCTGTCAGTGTGAGCGACACGTATGCATGAAACATGCACAGATTGCCTTAGATGTGATAACTGAAGTGAAGATTGATTTTTGTTAAATGCCATTGGTATTTTTGTTATAGTTGACATATGAATTTATTTGTGTTGTTCTTTTTTGCACTTTGTGCACAAAACATAGTTGATGTTCAAAATTTTTATTTTTTTTCAAAAATTATCAAAATTATTGAATTTTTAATATTTATTGTTTTAAAAAATCAATAATTTTGACAATTTTTTCTGTTAAGTACTCATTGGTGAATATAATCAAAGTCATAAAATTTAAATTAGTAATTCACCAATAGAAATATTCTGAAGAGTAAATGTGAGTCTGATGGATCCATATTTATGGACCTTGATGACAGAAATAGTCTTATACCCCAGTAAAATCTATGAAATTATTTGTCATTTTATATCAGTGTGTATATTGTGTGCTCTACATTTATATTATTTTGAGAATTTTTTCCATAATTTTTTTTACATCAATTTCTTCTTAGTCTGTTCTCTGTCTGTAGTTTTGAATATCCTCAGTGAATTTCAGGCTCAAAACATGTATTATTCCCGGGGGTTTAACTCAGTGGCTCAAGCACCTGCCTGGTAAGTGTGAGGTCAAGCGTTCAATCCCCTGTACCAAAAATAAAAAATAAATAACTAAATCTAAAGCATGTATTATTTTAAACCATATTGCAGAGCCTGACTCTAATCAATTCTCTCTGGGTTTCTACTTAACCAAGGGGAGTGGACAGATTAGAAAACAGTTTTGGAGGAAAACCCAAAACTCTGAATAGTAAGCCAGATATCAGCACAGTACTTTGGACTCAGTGCTGATTTCTAGAGCCTCTAAAAGAATATTACTCCTGACATTTTCCAAACATTTCATTCTGGATATATTTCCTGCACTGCATAGTGAAGTTTACCTTGAAACTACTTGATTTGCACTGAAACACTGAAAAAGAGAAAGAACTTTCTCTTGGTGCTACCATGATGTTAATTACAAGTTGTGCAAAGAAAACATATTGAGGTTAACACTGCATTTTAAAAGAGAAATTAAATCAAAACAGTAATTAATATTAAACAAAGTATAATTAAAATACCTTATATCACTCCAGAAAAAATTGAAAAGTAAATATCCTACCAAGACATAAATTATTTGGAAGTCAGATATTGCAGTTTGAATATGTGTTTTACAGTTACGCTCACACAAAGACAACCAATAATATTGTCTATAAAGAAATAAGACAAGAATTTATAAGAAAAAATAAATCTAAAATGATAACATTAAACAATAGACAATAGTATTTAAAAATGAAAAAATGTTTTTTAAAATGTTAAGTTGCATAACTATTATGTTTTTTGTCCAAAGCCTCATGTGGTCACAGAAAGTGGGCTTTTCAGAGGCGGCTGAATTTAGTTTGTGATTGATTCACTGTCAAATGCTGGGATGCGGGCATGAGCGCTGCACCCACCCTGTAACCGTGGAGCTAGCTGCTTATGAATGGAAACCACTACAAACTGAGAGAAACAAGCTTTTCCTCCTTTAACTTTGGGTGTTGGGTATTTTCTTTCAGCAATGAGAGAAAAGTAGCTAAGACAATAGCAAATCTGAGTCTACTAGGAGATAATGACACCAATCGACAGGATTTTGCATGTCCTATAATCTTCAAATTATTGAGGAATTGGAGACAATACACACACTTTCAGGTAAGCACCCACTGCAGGTGAAAATAGGACTGGTTATAGATTTTATAAAAAATATTTATTCTCTCATGTGATATTACAATTCATTGAAGTAAAAAATGTTGAATTAACAAAGAGGATTGATTAGAGAAACTGCACAATTTTGAACACCCAGTGTAAACAAGGTTGACATACTTTTCCTCCACTTGTTTCTGAAAAGAATTTTCAGGAAGCTTTGTACCTTTGAAACTGCAACAAAATCTAGTGAGATATGATTCCAATGAAGCTATATTCTTTGTGGAAACTAACTTGTCTAAATTAAAATCCTTGGTCAAATAAAAATATAGTTTAGAGTGAAGCTTAATATTTAACATTCAGCATATTTCAAATAAAGGACATAGATTATAGGTTTCTTTGTCTATGCTAAGCTAAAGTTATCTTATAAAATTTTAACACATCTAAGAAAAATCTGACTTGAAAGACAAAAGCTAGAAGAAAAAAATGATAGAAAAAATCAAGATGAAAGACAATAGAAGTCATGGAATAAATATTAAAACAATATCTTTGGAAATAAAATGTGTGTCTGTAAAAAGAATTTAGTAAAATAACAAAATAAGATTCAGAGAAGAAGATCTTTTTAAAGTTAAGAATATAAGGATAAAAATATATTTTTATTTTAATCAGCTTTCTATCACTGGAAAAACAATTTAAATGGAGAAAGGTTTATTTTGGCTCATTCATTTATTATTTTTGTCATGATTACCTGGCTCTGTTGTTTATAGGCCACATGACCACAATGGAGAGGGAGTGCTGGACCACTGGTCACAACTCACGGTGATCAGTAAGCAGAAGCAATCCTCACCTTACAGCAAGGCCCTCCTGCAAAACCCATCGCTCAGAGACCACTAGAGCATTAACGGTTAACTCACTGAGGCCCTCCTGCTCTCATTTCTCTAGAATTTCACCTCTGAATGCCATCATCTTGGGAATCAAGTCTTACATAGTGTACATAAGTACTGGCAGATATTTCAGATACACACCATAATTTTTGAAAGCTTGTGGCAAATGCTGATGCTAGAAACTCCCAGAAATGGCAAATGAATAGAAAATTATAAAGTAAGAGAATATTTAAAGATTAAAGTACTCAAAAATTTTACTATGCAAATTGTTATGATTTAAATGGAAATAATAATAAAAATTGAAATAGCCTAAGTAATACAGTATGTGTTTTGTAATATAATCTGAAAATATGACATTACTATATTGAGAGGTAGAGAAAACATAAATATTTACATAGGTTATGGGTAACCTGAAGATTTATATTCTCCTCTTATACATTAAAATATAATACATTAAATATAAAAATAAAATGTCAAGAAGTAACACAACAAAGAATAAATAGGTGCTTATTTCACCAATATTCATTCTTAGGAAAACTGACATCTACTTATTGAAATCAATGTTAAAATATTCTACAGGAGAGTGATTGAATTGTAATGCTATTATCAGATAAATTCCTTAAAATACTGAATAACTTTCATAATAATCTCTTATAAGGTATAATTGCAAATAATAGTAAACCCCAAATCATTTTACTAATAAGTTTTGTTATCTCAATTTAAAAGAAGTCAGGTTTTCTAAGGTTTCTTACTCAGTAGTTCAATAATGTTGCTAGCTCCTGACTGTGTTGTATTAAAATGCCGTAACTATTAATGTGGGGACAGGTTGATTATAGCAATCAGAGACATTACACCAAATCCAGCAAAATGTAAGAGAAGAGAGACTGCCTCCATGTTTTTCTTTTAGTAGAGAAGAATACTTTCTGAACATCATCCAAAACTGTCTTACCTCACTGGTCACAAATCACATTCTATAGTGAGAGCAAAGGATTTAGAGATTGGAGAAAAAAGAACAAAAGTGGGGTAAATAGCAGTAAATAGCACATAGCTTGTTCCGGGCAATGATTTGAATACATCTGAATGTGGTGTGAGCCCTTCATGGCATGACACTAAAAAAAAAGATAGCTGGGTATAAATACATACCTATGAGCTAAAAATAGTGATATAAACACAGAAATAGATATGTCTTATCAAAATGCAGGAAAAAATTATGCAAACAAACTACAGGTCAGTGTTGGAAATAGGAGAAAGACAAAATATTCATCGGAAAGGAAAAGTTTCAATCGATTGTATGCATCATGGGTTATTTACTGGAAAAAAATTTTTAAACCAACTAAACAAAAGAATTATAAATTCCATTGAAAAAGTGTAAAATATAACGCTTCATGATAAAAACTCAAATGAAGGAGCTGACAATGATGTACACTGAAACAGTTAAGTAGCACTAGCCAGGAGCTCCAGTGCATAACGAGAAGAGTCCAGCACTGTAAATATTCTCATCTTCATTTTCATTGTCTTTTTAAGAGTATGAGGCTGTATAAGACAGTAACTTGTAATATTATACAGTTTAGACTCTAATGCATATTTGAAAAAGATATTATGAAATATATATATGAAAATATTATGAAAATATTGTGGCAAATATAAAGGAGAGAACTGAGTTATATCAGAATAATGTTGCTGTATTTTATTCTAGTTGAGTCAGTGGCAATAAAAGTATATCGTAATAGATAAAGTGGCACATTTAAATTCCTAGAACAGCAAGTTAATGAAATATGCAGTTACAATATTATTAAATAAATTAAAATGGTACCATAAAATATCTATTTTGTAAAAGGAAGTTGTCAGAGAGGTAGCAATGGAAGATATGTAAAAGACAAGTTGAAAATAGATGTGAATCTGAATCTATAAAACATTTAAATGTGAGTGGATTAAATAATGCAGTCAAAAGGCTATGAGATAAACACAAACTATCCACTGATGATACATGCTACCTACAGACAAACACTAAGAAAATGGCAAATTGCTTCAAGGCAAAAGGATGAGAAGAGTAGACTATTTTATAGCAGACATAAGGAGCTGAAATATTGAACAATTATATCATACAAAATAAATTTTAAGATTTCAAAATGTTACTAGGAAAAAAGAACAACATATTGATAAAAATTCAATTCAATGGGAAAATATAACAGTTTGTAACATGTATGCAAGTGAAGGAAACCTCCAGAATATAAGAAATGAACAAGATTAAAGGGAATAT
The DNA here is from genome assembly GCA_004027455.1 of Hydrochoerus hydrochaeris. Taxonomy (NCBI): domain Eukaryota; kingdom Metazoa; phylum Chordata; class Mammalia; order Rodentia; family Hydrochaeridae; genus Hydrochoerus; species Hydrochoerus hydrochaeris. The sequence continues at coordinate 285,583 of PVLA01001674.1, forward strand.
AGACAATTAAAGAGTAATATTTGAGGAATTTAGCACATTCCTCCAAAGAATGGCTAGAAAGAAAATTAGTGAGAAGACAAAAATATTATTAATGAATTCTAAGTATTTTTTAATTAAACATTACAATCAAAATAAGTATACATTATCCTCAAGCACATGTGAAATTTCATCACAGACCATATGCTTCATTATTGATGTAATTAAAGTTGATGAAAAGATTCAGTGGACATTTTCTGACTATGAATAAAATAAATAATAGAAACTTAAAATTTGTTAAATCTAAAATATATGCAATATACCAATAAGTAGTGAATGATTCAAAACAGAAATTAAAAGACATTTTAAGCTAAACAAAAACAAATGGAAAGTATAATAGTTTTTAGATTTCAATCAAGGCACTCTTCGAAGAAAATATAAATTAGTAATGTCTATATTAGAAAAGAATTTAATATTTGTACCTCAAATTTCTACTTATCAAATAAAAAAGAATAAACTAGATTCTAAGGAAGCAGAAGAAAGGAATATTGGCTACAGGAAATGTAAAAAGTACATAACAAAATAATTATAAACAAAAGAAGACTTTTTGAAAATGTGAGCAAAATTTATAAAACTGTGGCTACATTAGCAGCAACAGAAAGTGTGAAGTTAATTACGTACCAACATCAGGCATGAGTGAGGCACATCACCACCAATATTAGAGAAACTAAAAGCTTCATAAGGGGACAAATGGCCTACAAAACAACCAGCTGAAAATGTTCGGGCAATTAGAAATATTTCTAAAAGGACACAGTTTTCCAAAGTCACTCAAATAGAATGTAGCTACAGTATGTAAAGATATTCATAATTTAAAATCTTTCTATTTCCCTCTTGGTTCTTCCCTCAAAAAATTCCAGACCTAGATAACTTCACTGGTTAATTCTGCCGTCATGTTGAAAGAGGAAATAACAATCCTCCACAAACTTTGCAGGTAAAAACACTTCTCAATAAATTCTATAAGACCAATACTGCCCTGATACTAAAAGTAGATAAAGAAATGTAAATGAAAATTTCATTCAAGTATTCCTTGTATATGCAACGCAAAAATTCCTCAAAATAATAGAAAATCAAATTCAGTAACGTGTGTGTGTGTGAGTGAGTGTGTGTTTCACACACTGTGACAGAATGAATTAAATAATGGAAAAATACATCATCCAAGACATGAAGCAAAGAATTAGACAAAATCTAAAACTCCTTCATAACTAGAAGACTCAACGAATCAAGCACTGCAATATGAAAAATACTATATATGTGCCACATATCTTATATACCAAATATCTATTTGTGTATATTGTTAGCTCTAGGTTTAGCTCTAGATCATATACATACAAGACATATATTACATGTAACTAACATACAATTTATAGTAAATGACAACTTTCTCACTATAATCAGGAGAAAGTAAAAAATGTCCATTCTGCCTAACCAGGGGTAGCAGTGTGCACTTGCAACCCCAGCATGTGGGAGGCTAAATCAGGGTTGCCACGAGTTCAAGGTTAACCCAGGCTACATAGTGAATTCAACTAAGTAAAGTAATTCAGACTAAATTACAGAGTGAGTCCTTTTATCAGAAAAGTAAAATCCCATTCTCACTACTTTTATTCTATGCTGACGATTAAGGCAAAACAAAGACATGAAATAAGAACAGAAATAGAAATAGTCTTCATAAAAGATCACAGGATTTTTTAAATAGAGTACCAAAGAGACCCATAAAATTCATTCTAATCCATTTTGAAGTGATATATATATATAGATAAATACAGAGATGCATAGAGAGACACACAGATAGATATATAAATAGATATTGAGGGGAGAGAGAGACGGAGGGAGGAAAGAGGGTTTTAGTTGTTTTATTTATTTTTTAATTAATGGCCATGCTATGTATTTCAGACAGCTTTGAAGACCCTATGTAACCCAAGTAAGCTTGAACTCATGGAGACCCTCCTGACTCATCATCCCCAGGTCTGGGATGACAGGCATGTGCCACAGTGGCCAGGCTAAATACACCATGTTTTTTTCTGTAAAATGTCAATCATTAATGTAGTAATTGTATAAGTCTTATCCAAAATAAGTAACTGTAATGATTTCTGTGCCCAAAAGAAAAAATTTATCTGAAGTAATTGACTGTATGTGTTCCATACTGTTTATTAAATTATGGTAATTACAGTATTTTGAATTGTCCAGAAAACTCTTTTACTTCAAAATCCATTTTGTAAAATTTGCTCCAGAAAATAGTTAAGAAATATCACAGGTGAGAGGCAGAAAAAAAGATGACAAGAATTTCTAAAGGCTAAAAAAATATTTTCCTACTGAAGAAAACAAAAGTAAATTTAAAAAGCAGGAAGAAAAATCAGAAAAATTATGGCCCAAAGGAATCATATGTAATGCTGGGGCCAAGTGGGGTGGCTCGAGGAAGCCAGCTCAAGAAGGGCTTCTGTTGTAGTTAGGATTTTCAAGGGAATAGATTTAACACAGGACACATAAATTTAGAAGATTATCTTATAATATTTAATCCAAAAAGGTTAAATGCCTAACCTATAATTTATAGTAAATGACAGCTTATATGCCTTAAAGGGTCCAAGAGATCTGTCCACATTTTGGAGACCTGAAGAATCTAGCCAAGGGTTTGGATCCCACAGCACTGTTTCATAAAAGTCCGGACAAAGGCCTAAACCTCATGGAAATGTTCTCCTTGAGTCCAGCTAGAGGCCATGCTAAGGTCTCATGCAAGTCTGCCTGTGACTCATGCAGATCTGTACCAAGGAGCTGTGTTACTAGGAAGGGCCAGTGGTGGAAGCTAGAAAGTCTGCACCCACAAGGTGAAGAATCTGTGCCAAAGGCTGAGGGATCTGCACTGGAGCCAGGAACAACTCACAAGACAAGGCAAAGACCAGAGCTTCCCTCAAAGAGAACAGTGCCTATCCCCAGTGACAGCACAGACCTGAGTTCCTCTGATGGTAACAGCCCAGTTGTATCAGGAAAAGGAGCCACAGAGAGCTTCTCCTTGGAAATAAGCAGTATGCAATCTTCCCTCCAAATCTCCTGTTATGCCAGTCCTCAGTGGGGTCTCCCACACCCAGCACCATGCTGACTCAGTTCACTGGGCATTCCCACTCAAGCTGACCGTAAATTAATCTCCAATGTGAGGAGTGTAAGAGTTGTACAGTCATGAAGGTTTCCACCCTGATTTCATAGGAAAGCCTGGGAGGCTAGGCAAGAAGTAGCTCAGAGTGAAGTGTACCACAGGTTCAGTGGTGATCACAGAAAGTCGGAGAGGCCAGAATGTGGAAGGTCTACCAAGGAAAGCAACAGAGCTTGTGAGGTGGTGCCACCCAGCCCCTCTGGAGCCCACCCTTTACTACCGTGTACACCAAATGTCAGATATGGAGGCTTAGTACTACTGTAAACTATGCGGGGTTTCCATAACCTTATTCTTTTGTAATCTACTTTTCCTTCTTTTTATAATGGAAGTATTTACCATCTGCCATTGTACCTGGTAATTGTATCACTTGGTTTTTTGGTATTATTACAGATGTTCAGAGTTCAAAGTTTGCTGTGAATCTAAGAAAGATTCATCCTTTGATTTCTGAAAAAATGTTAGAATTGCTGATACTTTAGGGCAGAAATTATTGTATTTCTGGTTGTAGGCAAGAAAGCTGTATTGTTGTGTATGTAACTGTTAACTTACCACTATTTGTTTGTATTTAGAGATTAAGGTTTAAGGGGCATTCATGCTACAAGTTGAAAAGGGCTACATTATGATCAATATTCATGCTATGTCAAATTGATTGACTAAAAAAACCTTGCAGGTTACTAATCCATGCTGTTTGATATGTCTGCATGGGTTACTGAGTTAGGGCTTAGATGCTATTATCTGCTTGTTTTTCCTCTGGCACTGATCCTCTGCTCTGCTCCCCATCTGCCCTGCCACACCTTCTGACACAATCTTCTGCCTTCAGTCCAGCCAACCATGGACTGATTTCCCTAAACTCCTGGTGCTGAATCAAGCATGCCTTCCTGAAATTGTATTAGGTATTGTGTATCAGGGATGAGAGAGTTTATTAGTTAATCTTCTAACTGATAGAAAGAACATGTTTCCTACAGGTTTCCTAGATCACATTCCAGGACATCCCCAACAAGGAAATGACATGTGATTGGTAAGATGACATTAAGAATTATTTAATTCTTTAAGCATAAGAAAATTTTATTGTACATATATTTAAAAACCCTGCACTTTGTCCACGGTATTTGTACCCTTGGCATTTCTTCACATCTCAAAGCCCTTGGATGATCATCCTGCAACAGGTGGAGAATAATTAGTTGGAGAATAGAATATTAAATAGAAAAGCATTTTTTTAAATAGAAAAGCATTTTTCTCACATAATAATCCAAATATGGTGAGGAGATTCCAAGGTTAATAGCATAATTCTGCTGTCTTCAACATGTGCTTTTGTTCCTGCATCCAAATAAGTGTTCCAGTCATTGCAATTTCCAGTCAACTGGAAAAAGAAACAGACAAGTCAAACAGAGCCTTCTTTTAAAAAAAAATGTTAAAAGCAACAGTTCATATCAAATATAATTGCATTTCTTCTGCTGCAATTTCAAAGGAAATTCCCTTTGATTTTCCCTTGCAGAGCGTAAGATCCATTCTGCAAGAAGCTTCATTTGCTGGGCTGAAGAAGGAAGGGGAACGAAGGAAAGGTTTCTTTTGCCGGCTGAGTAGTCACTTACTCCTTCGATGTTCTTCAAGCACTAGACAAACCTACAAATGAATTATTGTGTTCTGTTCTCTTGGAGGTTAGAGGAAACAGACATCTTTCATCCCACGTCCAAAACCCAATTTCTGATTCCCTTTTTCTTCCTGTTCACAACTACTCCCTAAGTGTTAAGCATTTTGTAAAGTGAACCATTCAGTCAAAGCAGGCCAAATTTCAAGATTCCTTCAGCTACTGAAGGTCTTCAACTTGCTTTTTCATATATTGGTAAATAGTGCATAAAATCAGTTATTTTCCCCTATAGGAAATCAGAATCAGACATGTTTACATGTGAAATTTATACTTTGTAATTTTAGATACAATAAAACCACAAAAATATTTGAATATTCAGATAATTTCTCGTACACTTAAATTTGACTTTAGTTTTGGCTACTTTTTGAATCCTAATCTCTGAAAGGCAGTTACTGTTTTTTTTCTCCACTACCGGAAACTGAACCAGGAACCTGATGGCTGCCTCAGGCATGGGGTGCGGCCCTGAGCCCCCCGCGGCTCTGCCCGCTCCCTCTGCCTCGTCCCTTTAGGACTCCAGGCTTTAACCTCCTTTCTCAGTTTCTAATTGCTATGTTGTATTAACACTTCATAACTTGTCCTTTTATTTATTGCCCAGACACATGTTACGATTTCCTTTTCAATTTCTCGTACTTTTGCAACAGCGAATCATATTTAGTTGAGAGTAAAATAAGCGTGTCGGATTCGGCAGTACTGACCTAGATATTACTAACGCCTGAAGATGGCTTGTATTGATGTTACTTTGCCAATGTTATCAAAAAACTCATAAACTAAACTTTTTAAAATTTCATGTTCATAATACAGAGTACCTAAATTTTAATTATTAAGGGTTTTCAACTAGTGATTGCAAGACAGCTATTGAAACTCCAGAGAGCTCACAAGTGATACGGCATAAATAAAGCAAAGTAACGGCGCCAGCCAAGACTTTGATAGCATTTGCTTTGAACCATTTGGGTTTAGAAAAGGCTTTCCTTGAATGTTCCTAGTAAACCTTCCCTTTATGTCTCATTAGTGATAAGCAGTTTGAATAATGAACCTTAATTGTCTGGGATGCTAAGAAAAAGAGAAAAACTATCATTCCTGAGTATTGCTGATTTTTTTGGAACAAAACCAGAGTTCCACAGTTACTATATGACATGTATTCCACTTTTTGTGATTAATTCCAAAAAAAACATGTCTCCTGCTTTTCCAACAGAGACCTATAATCACCTTCATTTTGAAAGCCTGCAATTTCAAATAATATTCCAAATGAACTGGTAAAACATCTCTGGTGTCTTTGTATGTTTTTTATCTTACCAACGTGCTAGCCTAAGAGAAGTGACTACGTAAAGTAAGAAAGACTGATGGTCTCCCTCCCAAACTGCCAGAATTTCATCTGAAAGTAAATTGTACTAAATACTACAAGCTGTCATCATGATACCCCTAGTTGCTAGACGTCCCTTAAAATTGAACATTTATATATGTATAAAAATTCATGATTCATATAGTTGCAAGAAATTTCAGTAAATTCTGCCATCTGAAAAATATTAACTGACAGTACCAAAGAAATATTAATTTTCTCTTTCATTGACAAAAAAGTGCTCTGTAATTTTACAAATCAATTTTCCATATTCTTAAAAAATATCATGATAGAAAATACTTTGTTCCACTGATGTACTGAGAGTATATAATACATAGAATATACTATTAATTAAAATGTATAAAAATCATATTTTGCATGTTCATTAAACATCATACTGTAAATTAATTCCACAGACTGTTACCATTTCTAGGTTTGTTTTGAAAATATAGGGAAAAAACTGGTTATTGCTTGCTGAGATTTGCTAACAAGAAAAGAAAACCAGGTAAGTGGATATTTCAACAAAAATTCTTATTACCTCATTTTTTTTTGTATTCAGCCTATATTCAGAAAGAAATGTGTAAAAAGATTATACTATTAAGAATTTAAAAAGTCAATAATTAGGTTATTACTGAATAAACTGTGCAGGCAACAGTTTTAAAATGGATCATTATACCCTAACCAAGGTTACTTTAGAATTTCAGTTATCATGACTGGTGTTTTATGAAGTTTAAATGCCTCAGTGTAGATCCAAGGTGAGTAAGTGTTTGGACCTTAAAAGCTTTTCGGTTGTATTTTAATTTTTTCACATTTCATTCTGTAGTCAAATTACCCCAGTCACAGCACTTCTTGTGCTTAGTTTTTACCTGCATGTTTAGTGTTGGTCACAAATTCTTAAGTAATTGCTTTAGTTCTCAAACACTGTTTTTCAGGAGTTTGAAAAAGTTCTGAGACTATTTGTAGCCTCTGACATATCATCTTAGCCTTTATCTACCTTCCTCAATTCTGTCCTGTCATATTTTATTCAGCCTTTCTGCATTTTCTAGCCTTCCCAGAAAAGCCACCCATTAGATGGCCTGTCTAGAGTTTGAGTATCTTGTCTCTTTAACTCAGGAACAAATTAATTGATTGTTTGCCCTTACCACCCATGGTGCGCATATCTTCAGTGAGAATAACGTCATCTTAGCTTCTTGTTGCTGATACAAAACAAACACCCATGAGGGAGGAAAGCTTTATATAGCAGAGGGTTTATGGAAGTTTCAGTCCATAATCAGCTGGCTCCAAGGTAAGTGGCTTGGCAGAGGGGCACCCTAGAGAACAGTTAATGGCATCTACAAGGTAGCAAAACAACAAGGGACCTTAACAGTGTCTTTCTGTCCCTTTTATCTTATCCAGACTACTATCTAGATCTATGCCATAACAAATGTAGTTGCAATATAACAATTTCCTCCATTATTACAATTGCATATTTGACCTATGCATCCTTTAAAATGTCAACCATAGTCATAGAACATTTTCTTCCCCAGTGTTGCAAATAAAAGAGTTTTATTCTTATAATAGAAACTCACTGTGCTTCCTTTGAAATAAAATTTTGTGACCATGACAGTATGATGATATGCAGGCTTCTTTAAGAATATTATGCATAGATAAGGAATTCTTTAGATAAAATATATAAATTTATCATTATACACATTAGAACCATAATATAGGAATGAGTATGGAATAATTTATTTCATGTTATTGCCACAAATGAGAACATTCTGATAACTCTTTTGATTTCTTAGAGACTTCACATGGAAATTCACAAAATTGTTTTTATGGTTATGTCATTATTATCTAGATATCACCCCAAAACTTCATGCATGCATAGGTGAGATCTTTGACAGGTGACTGGATCTTGGGGGCATGATAATTATCATTGCATTAGTCAATTTATGAGCTTATATCTGACTTGCTGTTAGGAGGTAGTGTCTGTCAGCCAGAGGTGGGTCACTGGGGTCATGGCCTGGAAAGGTTTATGTCCACCCAACTCTTTTGTCCTCTCTCTTTCTGCCTCCTGTCTTCCATGTCATTATTGTAGACAGCTATGAGAGTTATCAATATTGTAGGCAGCTGGGCAGCCTGGGCCCTCAGCCCAGAAGACAATTGTGGCAGAGGTACCCTCACTGAAGACCAGGCTTAGGACACAGGAATGACTATACCTACTACTTGCTCTAGGGATGAACTACAGTGATTGATATTCTAAATAGGCATCAGTTACCTTGGATAGGGGAACGAAATCTCCTGGAAGACCATTGTTCATTCCATGTGCTCTTGATGAATAACTTGCTTCTCCACTTGATCCCCATGTAATCATTATTACCTAAGCTATGATACTTAAAATCTTACTATACTTGTAATCTTACTGGTTTACAATAATTTTGTCCCACCTCACACCCACCTTGTGATTTCCCATTGCATCAATATTACCTAAGCAACTATTCTTATAATCATATTAGTTGATTACAGTTTTGTCCCACTTTGAACCCACCTCTCATCGTGTCTTTCCTCAATAAAACACTCTTGAGTAGTGGGGATGGTAGATTACACAATTTCTTGGCCCCCTTCTGTCTCTCTGAGACAGAAGCAATCTTTCTCTCAATAAATTCTTCATACTCTTAACCTCTGTTGTTCTGATAATTCATTACTTAATTTTACAGAACATGAGCTCAGCATTTTGGACATCTAGCAGGTTGAGTTATAATATTTCTCTTACATTGTTTCTTTTTTTTCTCTTACATTATTTTAAAGTGCTTATGTCATTCCTACATTGTATGCCCCATATCACCATGAACAACCTTCCCCTGTGATGCTCTTCTGTTGAGCTACCCTGCCTTGGAGCCAGCTGACTATGGACTGAAACATCTACAAAATGTGAACCAAGATTATTCTTTCCTCCATTAAGTTTTAGGTGTTGAGTATTTTATCTCAGTAACAAGGGAAGTAACTAAGAAAGTTATTGGTACCAGAGAGGTAGAGTCATTTCTGTGACTTTACTTATGGGCTTAAGAAGCCTTTGGAAATGTACTGCAGGAAGAGTTTGGAAAATTTGAATAGTCTGAGAAGAAGTCCTAGAATGCTGTAAGGTTGATGGAACATTGATAGGACATTCTTATTAGAGATCAGAATATCAGAATACTGATTTTAAAAACAAGTGGATGGAAAAGATCCATCTCAGAGGCTTCAGTTGAGAACAAGAAATCCATTGGTCTTTGGACTCCAGGAAACATATGCTATACTGTGACATATATGTATCTCCTGTCCTGACATATTGCTCCTGTCCTGAGATTTTGGGATAGACTGAAATTAAGATCAGAAAATTGAGACAGTATAAAATTGAGGCTGTGCCATCTCTGCCTTGAGAATCAAGAGCAAAAGACACAGGTGAATGATTTAATTTTTTTGTTGTTGTTGTTTGTTTGTTTGTTTTGGTACCAGAAATCAAACTCAGGACCTTGCACTTGCCAGGCAGGCACTGTGCCACTGAGCTGTGTCCCCAGCCCCAATTTTAAAACTTTTGAGTTTGATCAGAAAAGCTCTGATAAAACTGGGATCCTCAAAAATGGGTTAGAGGAGAACTTGGTTGTTAAAATAATTAGCATTAAAAAGAAGCCAAGTAGTTTATGGCAGGAAAATAGGAAAAATATCTTGAGGGAATGTGAAAAACCAGGAAACTCCAACCCTTTACAGACTCAAAATTGCAAAAATTAGACTTTGCTTTAAGAAGAGAGCCCTAGACACTGTATTGGAGAAGGGTCACATTGGGAATTCATTCTGTAAGATTCCATTCAGCATCCTCACCTCTCCAAGCACTCAGAAGCTCTGCAACCGCTGAAAAGATGATCCTGTTGGATGCAGACCTTGGCATCACTCACATGGTGCAGGTTTTACACACATGCAGAATTCAAGAGTTCTGGGGTCCAGAAGAATTCCCTGAGATTTCAGGAGCTACTAGACAGTGTGGCTCTGAAAGGGTAGTTCACAAAGCAGTGAATGTATGAGAAAGTGCAGTGGGAACATTCAGAAAGTTGAAACCAGAAACATGGCACATCTAAGGAAAGTTGCAAGACGTGAGTAAAGCTGACCCATGAAATAGCCATGAGGGTTACGTCCACTGGCAGTGCCCCAAGGTAGGGCTTTCTGAGACCTCTGGAGTTTGCATATCACTACAGGTTGCTCGGCATTTTGGGCATGGAACATTACCCTGCAGGTCTGGAGTCTTGCTTTGGTCCCACATCTTTGTATTCCCCTTTGTCTTTTTTAGTTGGGAATGTTTCAATATTTATCCTTTGCTCACTGTATATTGTAAGAGTTTAACTTTCTTTTCATTTGTAAAAGGATTCACATCTAAGAGTCTGCCTTAAATCTCAAAGGAGACATTGGACTTGGAGTTTTCAGAAATGCTGAAAAGAACTTGGGCAACTCTTAGAGATGGGCTAAATGACTTTTGCTTAAAGAGATACCCATTATTCCAACATTTTATCAATCTCACTATTAATTATTTCCTATCCCCCCAAAACAAGCTGCAGCTAGAAGGTACAGGGAACAGATTAGGTATTATGTAACATGGATTACTCGCTTCTTTGTTATACCATCCCTGAGCCTCTGTCATGGAGATTACTTTCTACAAAGGCATTTGAAGTAGTAGAACTCCTATTTCCTTCATCTGCATAAGCTCCCTAACAACTCATTGTCCTTCTAAATTGCTTGTAAAATAAAATGATGTGCTTTAGTGCTCTCAGAGACACAACGGAAAGTACAGGCTGCTGAGATACGTTAGCTTTACCCTAGGTCATGTGGCCCACCTTCCTCCATTTATGTGACATTAATAGAAAGATGTGCTTCATGCAGTACAAATCCTTTTTCTAACTCACTGCACCAGAAGTTTTCGGCTTTTCTGCTAACCTCCTATGAAACTTTCCTGTGTTCATCTTCTCGTGTCACTGTCCATCACCATCCAGTCTCAATTCTTGTGTTTCTTTCCCTTTCCCAAATGAAATACAGCCACCAGGGTGTATTTTGACCTGTTAATCTCAAACATTATTTTCCCTGAACTTTGAGAAATTCCTTTGTCAAAGAACTATGAAGACTATATTATTTATATTTAAACTAAATATCTCTAATTATATTCAAATATTAATTTAGATTGATTAAACTTGTAGGTTATTCAAAATGGAAGGGAAAGAAGTAAGAACAAATGAAACTACTTAATAGAGACAAGAAGACAAATAAGTGAAGAAAAAACAGATCACCTCATTTATCTACGCAATAATAAAAAACTGGTAAATAAATCAGTATTTGTAGAGGAGAGATATATAGATATTTGAAAAATTGTGAAAATTATCAGTTTTAAAGATTATAAATCTATACTTCCAACAAATTGAAAAATTCCAACCAACACAAATATCACATAAATCAAACCAACTCATACCATAATTAATTTGTACAAAATCAGTGAAAAAGAGACACGTTAAGATGAAAAATATTACATTGTATAACATGTGCAAATGTAGAAACACTCGTTAACTCTCCCTCAGAAACATTTCTAGGCAGCAAAACTATAGAGGGACATAACTGAATCAATGAAATAAGCAAAGATATTGGAAACATAATTCTGTATCAAATGAGAAAATCTTTTAAAGCTATAAGAAAATAAAGACATTGTCAAATAAAGTTGAGGGTTTCATGTAAACACCTGCAGTGTCAGAAATGTGCAAGGTCTCAACCTAGAGGGAAAAAGATACAGAGTATAGATTTATATTTATGCAAAGAAGTGAAGAGCATCAGAATCATTAAGCATTGGATAAATATGACATTTTTTTCATTTTTATTTCTAATTGTGTTGTTAGTTAATGTTTAAAAAAGTTATTAATAGCAATATATGTTTTGTGAAGTTAATCCAGTATGTAGAATAAAATGAATGTATGTAATATAGGACATAATATCTAGAGGGGTATGTAGCAGGTATAACAATATGTGCAGATGACGTGCATGTTGTGAATCTTCAAACAATCACTAAAAAGTAAGATAGGCATAGTTAAAATATCAGTGCATAGAACATGCTTTCACAAACCTATCCTACCGGAACAACAAAGTAAAAGAGAAACAAATAAAGTACAGTTGGGGCCGAAAGCAAATAGGGAGAAGATGGACTTCAAACCAAACTTTTAAAATAAACATAAACATGATGATATAAACACTCCAATTAAATGGTAAAAATTGAGGCCAGGATTTCAGCTCCATGGTATAGCACTTAAATAGCATGTCTCCTCAGACTGGGTTCAATCCTCAGTACTAAAACCCCAAACACCGACATGTTCATGTAATTAAGAGGTAAAAATTCTCAGACTAGATAAAAACACAGTGCTATCTATGAAAAGTATCACAAAAGCACTTTACCATATAATTCCACTTTATTAAATTTCAGTTGCTATATTACAAGTTAATGCATGCTTGTCATCTTCAAAAGCTGTAATCATCTAATTTCAGCCTGTGAGCAACATGAGCACAGCACACCTGAGTCCACTGCACGGTATGATAAAACTACTACAAAGGCTGCCAGCAGAATGTCCTCTATTTATAGGCTCAAGTTAGGAAAACCTTCAAATCTTATTCAGTTGTGGGAAGAATTCATCTCCTTATATTTATAACAAGAAGTCTCCATTTTCTTGTTGGTTCACAGCTCAGATAATAATGTCAGCTTTATTTCTGTAGTAGAGGCCCTCTCGTGTCATCTCATAATCTTAGAAATCTGTTTCCTGAAAGCCAAGATTGCACCTAGTTCTTTGAAACAGTGGAGGTGATGCCCACTAAATATCCACAGCCAAGGACACATCTTGGAAGAAGCTACATACTAAAGAATCCTCACATTAGTAGCAGAGGTTCCTATCCTAACTGATCTTCAATATACAGTAAAAGAAGAGACACACACACACACACCATAAGAAAACAAAGCAATAAGTTGTCTCCCCAAAATCACAATTTTACAGAAAGTGAGCTGACAGGCAAAGAAATGGAGAAATTTCCACAAAAAGAACCCAAATAACAAAGCAACAATATAATTGAAGAGATCAAAGTGAAGACCCAAAACAGATAGAGAAAGACAATGTTGATGTAGATCATGTATTCGGTGATACCTTAAAAACAAGACACTAGGCAGCTGGATCTAAACACTCCTAGATGACTCTAATGAAACACCAAGTGTTACAGGAGCTAAGGAGATACTAGAAAATATCATTAACAGTCAAAAAATAGATCACCAAAAGCACAGTCAAATTTTTCCAAATCTAGTGAATAAAATGAATATACAGGAAAACCCAATTAGAACCACAAATATATATGGCTTAAAAAATATTCTCTTCATCTCCAACATAATAAAGATGCCTGAAATTAAGCATAAAGAAAGAATGTTAAAAATTTTTAGAGAATAACATCCAGTGATTTATAAAGGCAAGCCTACCATTGTAACAGAAGCTCACCCGACTAAAACCCATGGCCAGGAGATATTAGAGCAAAGATGTTCAAGACCTCAAAGAAAACAATCGTCAGTTCAGATCACTGTATCCTACAAAATTATCCTCCATAAAGTATGTAGAAATAAAGACTTTTGGACAAAGAGAATCTAAAAAAATTTATGACCACAAAATCAGCATTGCAGAAAGTACTCAAGGTTATCCGAGACGGAGTGTGGACGGTATCACCAAGGAGCCCAAAGGAATGAATATGTCTACCCAGGTGAGTACTTCAACAAAAGAAAAATATAAATGAATCAATACTGATAAAATAGCACAATGAAAGGATTCAAGAATACACCTCAATAACAACACTAATCAGTGTAAATCATTTTGTCTCCTCAGTCATGGGACACTGATTAAAAACTATGTGTCCTTAGAGGCACACCCCGTCTATAAAGAAACACAAGCTGAAAGTGAAACCCTGGACAATGACAATCCATGCAGCAAAAGGCCTAAAGCAAGCAAGAGTATGTAAGCTAATTTCTGACATTGTGGATTTCAAACCAAAACTTATCAAAAGAAACAATGACTGTTACTCAATATTTGTAAAGAAATGATTTATGAAGAAGACATAACAATTGATAATTTATACACACTAAACGTCATCCAATGCAATTGCATAAAACAAGTTATTCAACTTAAAATAATGAACAGGTACCAATACTATCATATTGAGGAAATTCAATGCTTTACTAACCTAATAGATCATCTAAATTAAAACAAACAAGAACATTGACAGAGATATATCAGAATTTAACCAAATAATTGTGCAAATTGATTTAACAATATCTGTAGAGTGTGTCAACCAATAGCAACAAAATATACATTCTTTTCACAAACCTGTGGAACTTTCTCCATATTTTAGGTCAGAAAGCTTGTTTACATAAATAAAAGAGAATTGAAATAATCTCTCACATTCTACCACTTAATGAAATGAAACCAGAAGTCTGTAGTTCTAGAGAAAGTAAACATGGAAAATACACACCATCATAGAGGTTAAATAATTCACCCTTAAATAATCAGTAGTTCATGGAAGAAATTAGGGGAAATGTTTTTCACAAACCTAGGACTGAGTGACGGGAGTAATAAAACAGATGAGAACCAATGATTAAAGCTGTTCTAAGATAGAAGTTCACATCCAAGCACCTACATTAGAGAAACAGAGCATTAGGAAATTAACAACCTAACGATGTATCTCAAAATCTTAGAAAAACAAAAGCATTCAAAACCCACAATTTGTAGATAGAGTAAAATTCTAAAGATTAGGTTAGAAATCAATGAAACAGGTTAAATTTCAATTAAAAAATACTGATGAACCAGAGTTGCCTCCTTTAAAGGATAAATATGATTAATAAAACCTTTTCCAAACAATAAAAAATCCATTTTAATACAACTAGACATGAAAAAGAGAAAATTATAGCAGGCACTAATGAAATTCAGAAGATAAGAAACTATTTCAAAAACATCCAATAAATTAGAAGAAATAGGTAAATTTCTAGCCACATATGGCTTTGCAAAATTGAACTAAGAAAATTGAACAGATCAATAATAGAAAATGAAATTGAAACAGTTATAACTATTTCAACTGAGAAAAAGAAAGGACCCCATGGATTTATCACTGACTCTTACCAGAACTGGTATCAACACTTCTCAAGCACTTCCATGAAATTGAAAAGAAAGGAGTTCGGTAAAACTCTCACTGAAATCTAGCATCACCCTGATACCAAAACCATACCAAGACTCAACAAATGAAATGATAAACATATAACTTTGGTGAACATAGATACAAAATTCTTAATACACTGGAAAACAGAATACAACACATCATTTAAAAAATAATAGGACCAAATTGGCTTCATCCCAGAGATGCAAGTATGGTACATCATACACAAATTAAGAAATGAAACACTCTATGCAAATACATTTAAGGATGAAAATCACATGAACACTTTGTGATGGAAACAAAATCCTCTGATAAAATCCAAAATCCTTTCAGAATAAAAGTCTCGATCAAAATATAATCTCAATAAAAAAGGAAGAAGTCCAAGTACCCTTATTTGCAGATAGCATGATCCTCTTACAAAGAAGATCTAAAAAGTTACACCACAAGAGTCTTTGGGCCAATAAATAAGTTCAGCAAAGAGGCAAGATGCAAAAGGTAAAAAGTATCATTTCTGTATACAATAATTGTTTTCTGAGACAAGATATCGCTATGGAGCTCAGCTTGGCCTCAAACTCAGTGTAGTCCAGGATGGCCTCAAACTCATGGCAATTCTCTTGCCTCCCAAGTTCTGGGGTATAGGTATGCATCACCAAGCCCAGATCTGTGCATAATAATTATTCTTTTAGAAAAGAAATCAGAAACATGATCCCATCTACAACTTACAATACCTTCCAGAAGATTCGTACCTAAGAGTCAGCTTAACCAAGGAGGGAGAAGACCTACATATGAAAAACTGCAGTACTCTGAAGACATTGAGCAGGACACTGGGAAATGGACTGATATCCCCTGTTCCTTGAGAGGCAAGATTAATACTGCTGAAGTGTACATATTACCACAAATGATTTATAGTTTAAAAGTATTCCTATTAAAATATCTGTAATGTTCTTCTCAAAAATAGAAAAAAAATCCTAAAATTTGTATGGAATCAAAAGAAACCACAAAAGCCAAAACAACCCTAGGGGAAAAAAATGAGCAAAGCATTAGGCATTACAATTCCAGAATTTAAGTTATTCAATGAAGGCATGGAAATAAAGATAGCACAGTAGCGACAAAAGATTGGACACATAGACCAATGAATAGAAGACACAAATAACCTCATGTACTTTTAGTCATTCAGTCTTTTACAGAGTCTAGAAACATATGCTGTATAAAGGACAGCCTCTTTATTAAAGTGTACCGGTAAAATTGGTTGTCCACATGCAGAAAAATGAAACAACTTCCGGAAGATAAAGTATGAAAAAACACTTGAAGATATCAGCATAGGCAAGGACATACAAAACAGAAATTCAGCAGCCCAAGGAATAACACCAGTATCAACAAATGGGATTTTATAATATTAAAACAGCTTCACTGCAGAAAACACAATCAACACAGCAAAGAGACAGCCTTCAGAATGGGAAAAAGAATGTCAATTACTCTTGTGATAAAAGCCTAATACCCAGAAAAATACAAAGAACACAAAAAGACCACAAAGAACAAATGACCCAATCAGAAAATGGGTAAACAAATGAATAGAAACTTGTCAAAATATGAAGCATAAAAGGCCATTGAGTACATAAGTCTCTAACATCCTTAAGCATTGGCAAAATGCATGTCAAAATAACACTGAACTGCCATCTTTCTTCAGTAAGAATCCCTGTTATAAAGAGCACAGAAAAAAAGTGCTGGTGAGGATGTGGGGGAAGAAAAATCCTTCTAAATTTTAGGGGAAATGTAAACTAGTAAAATCATTATGGAAAAGAATATGGAGGTTTACAAAATATTTAAAGTTAGAGATTCCAGTCCATTCAGCTAGAACTCTACTGTATATTCTCTTGAAAAATTAATAATCACATATTATAGAGATACATACACACCCAGGTTTACAGCAGCAAAATTTAACATGTGCAAACTACATAAGCAACCTAGTACATGTTTTATCCTATTTCTCCACAATATATATATAATATATTATATATATATATATTATAATATATATATATATATTCCTAAAAAGTGTGAAAAGATATATATTTCATTGGATCTTTGAAATTTACTTTCTTAAGAGTTATAAGAACATTGCAATTAAACATCTTACACAACACAACTACTGAATGACAAATGAATGGATTAAGATATTGTGTATATAGGTACAATAGAATATTACACAGCCTTAAAAAGAAAAATTTTATGATTCCTAACAATATGGATGCACCTAGGGTGAAGTAAGCCAGTCACTGGAGGACTTATATCACATGATTATATTTATATAAGTTATCTGAAGCTCAGAAGTAGAAATTAGTGATGTGGGATTTTTATGCATAGAGAGAAAGAAAAAAGGAAGAATTACTTTCAGTTATCATAAAAGTTATATTTTTAAGGGAGTAAATTTTTGAGATCTGGTGTACAACATAACAATCATAGTCCGCACTATGGTACTATGTACTTTAAAGAAGTTGTAAGACTTCATGTTAATTGTTTTTACAAAAAAAAAAAAAAAGAAACATACCAGAAAACCCACAAGAAAATTTTAAATAATTACTATATTTTGTGCCTTGGTTGCAACGATGGTATCAAACATATATTCTTATTTTCAAATTTATCAAGATGTTTATATGAGACTTGTGTAATCTTTTGATTATGCCTCAATAAAGCAATAAAAAATGTGGTAGTGACAAAAGAAAAAAACACAAGATCAATCAAATAGAATCCAGAGATTTTTGTATAAGTATCTGCAGATTTATAATGAAAACAAATAGTAGTTTGCTTATTATGGAAGAATTGTAGATTGGATAGTAAAAATAAACACTGAACACTACTTTATATAACTGCAAATGGATCACTGACCTAGATACAAATCTAAACCTGAAAATTAGATAAAAGGAAGCCAAAACTTTTAAAATACAGGATAGTGATTATGAAGTATTAGAGAAAGATAGTGATAATTTTGGCTATTCAAAATTCACTATAAAAATTAATGGGAAAGATGAATAGAGATACGGTTGTGAACTAATACAAAGTTTGCAAACAAAAACAAATAATTGTGAACAAAATTGTTTGCAAACAAAGGGTTCATGAGATACCACTATAGATTGAAATATGCATATAAATATATAGTGAAATATGCATATCTTGCAAAATGTAAGTGAAATACTTGAAATATTATACAACTCTATAAAAATGTTAAGTATTTCACATAAAATTGGATGAAGTAGAACATAATTTAAAATAATATACTTACGGCAGGCATAAAGCTGAAATTTTCCTCAATATTATTGTACTCAGAGGAATTAAAATTGAAATTATCATACCACTAAAAATCCATTGAATTAACCAGAAAAGAATTATAACGCCAAATCAATGAGGAAGTGAGGCAAATATGACTCTCGAATAATTTTTTTGTAAAGTGGCATAATCCCTTTGAAGAATAGTTTGCCTTCTTCTTATAAATTTAAACTTAAACCTGCCCTCTGTGCCCTCTAGTTCAACAAGTGGACTCCTAGTATATTTTTGCAATAAATTAAAGAACATGACCCAAAATGACTTGTAGATGTATGTTCAAACTGTAAAAATGCAGATGTCTGTCAGTGTCAGAGAAAAAAAGATGTTGATTTCTAACACACCATTAATAAATTTCAAATACATTTTGGTGAGAAAATAAAGTTAAAGACTAAACAGAACATTATTTCACTGATTTCCATTTCTAAAGTAGCAGAACAAATTCAGGGAATCAGAGTAGTGATTGCTTTGGAAAGGGAGGGACTCCGTAACTGGTAGAGAATGCACGTACTTTAAGTATTGGAAATATTATCTATCTTTATCAGAACATTGGTAACCTGAGTGTACATATGTGAATATACAATGGAATGTATTCATAATTCAATTAAAAAGCAAAAAGGAAATTTTATCCCCATCAGTACCCCATGGATCAGGTTTTGGGGGAAGTTGGTAGTTTTTAAAACATAGTGATGCCTTCTCGTGTTCCGTGTGTGTGTGTGTGTGTGTGTGTGTGTGTGTGTGTGCTGAGAATGGTGAGTCTAGGATGGTGGACTTGTTGCTAATACAGACATCCCTTTAGTCTGCTTTTCAGTGTCATACTCCGCATGGCCAAATGCAGGCCTTGACCTGTGTTCCAGTATTTGATCACTTCCGTCACTTTGGGAAAGGGGAGGATGCAGTGTAACTGACTTGGCTTCCACTTCTCCAGAAATAAACCACAATATTTTCATGACAAAAAAAAAGATAATTAGCATACAGTTAAAAATCAAACAATGTCAATAACTGCTACTGTTACAGTAGCAACAAAATCATCAACAAAAGTAAAGTCACAAACTGGATATTGACATAAAATAAAAAATAAAACAAAATTATTTAAAAAAAACAAAACTACCATTGTATTACTATAAACAATAGAAAAAAGATCTGTTATTATACTACTGACATAAAAAATACCTAACACTAAAAGACTACTAAATGTCCTAACTATAATACCATAAATTCTAGATAATAATTTAGCATTAATAGCATAGTGAGCTCATGAGCCAGTGGTAGCCATGCAGGCTGGGAATAGAGCTAAGAAGTCTGCCTGCACTTGCTGTAAGCCATCGCAAGTGGGCTGGAAACAAAGGAGCCCCACCTCTCCCCCTGTGTAGGCAACCAACTGATTTGGAGGAACTTGGGCTGAGATGAGAGCAACTGAGGTACAAAAACAACTTAATGCTTGTATTGATGATAGAGTTTGCCAGCCTCAGACTGGTAAGCTGAGCATCTGTTTAGAGGATAACAATATGCAACTATGGGAATTTCCTTCTGTCTTGTTTTTGAAATCAATATTATTCCCACTGTTCTGTTTTGTTCTGTTTCATTGCTTTTTTTATTCTCTTCAACATAAAATAAAAAATAGCATGGAGAAGTAAATATCTACAGGTTAATAAAGCTTACTATTAATATTAGGAAGAATTGGTCAAAAACAGAAAAGAACAAAGAGGACAAGAAGAAAAAAAACATAGACAACAAAATCAAGAAAATAAACAAAAACAAAACCAATGAAGCAAATAATGATTCCAATAAAGCAAAGAGTTCTTCCATGTTTTTGATGTGTGTCTGCCTTCCACAGCCTGCAGTACCAGAATCTGTCAGATACGGAGGAGGGACAGTGAGTCTCAGTCATGTTCTTGAGTGTGAATGTTGCATCTTGTTCTGAGTTTTATGCCTGTCATAGCCAATCAGTGATATTTGCCTTAGGGCTGTAGTCACCTTGAGTGCTCCCAATTTCTGTGTATCTCTGTGCACCTCAAGCATGGCATTCCCTGGTTAGCTGTGTGACTTTTGGTTGGTGAGGTGCCTGCCCTGTTCCAGAGGTCCCTCTGTCCTTACATGCCAAGCTATGTCAACCATTAAAACTGAGGCTTTTCCTGATCACTTTGGCAGATGGGCAAAACAAATGGACCATTGAGCCCTGTGTTGGATGCAGACAGTGGGGCAGGGGAGGTGGGGTCAGCAGTACGCTGTACTTAATGTCAACACTTTCAGACCCAGTCTCCTCCAGAAGCCATACACCACCAGCCCAGCCTGTGATCTTTCTAGCTTGAGCTTAATCTTCTCAGGACATCTATGACTAACCCATGGCTGCCTCTCACCCAGTCACTGTAGTAGGGTGACCCCAGAGACCCTGAAATACAGCTACTCTGCAGTTATCCTGGAACTTAATCTTAAATAATTCACCACTTCTCTAAATGGCTCATTACTAAACACTCTCAGATTTGGCATATCCATCTCTAGTCTGCCATGTGACAGGAGTCACTTTCAGAGCAAGTTGTAATTGAACTAGAGTGTAAGTGTTTTTGTACTGTATTGAAGTAATTGAAGTACACAGTAAGTGTTTTTGTAGTTTACAATAGTGATAGGTTTTTCTTAGGGATAGCACTGCCTCTTTAGTCTGTTCTTTCTCCTAAAATGAACCTTGTGCCTGTAAGATAGATCCTACTTCCTGGGAACCAGAGTCACTTTCCCAACTGCTTCTTTCTTTTTCATGCATGGTGCTCTACTTCTCCAGTTTCTATGAATTTTTTTATGTTCCTGCCAGAGATCTACTTTTCTTCTCTTCATCAATTTGTTATATTTTATGTGTGTCCATTTCAGGTCCTGGAGAGGCTGTATTTTGCTGCTGGTCTCTACTGTGCCATTTTCTTTGCTATGATCACAATTTTTTAAAAATCAATAATGTAATATGCCATAAATCATGGGATACTACATAAGTATCTGAAACTATGGCAAATGAGTTATGTAAGACGTTTAACAAAAGAAGCATTATAATGTGTCTTTGGGAAATGTTAGGTTGCCCGGCCATTTACAGAAAAGCAGAAACAGGATATTCTCCAAAGGGTTCTGCTCTTGTTTCTATCAATAAGTTAATAAACATAGCATTTTCTGCATAACTCTACATTTTCAGCCTATTGAGTTAAAAATGGAAAGTGTCTCAAGTGGATAGGGAGCCTAATCATGAGGACAAAAGACACACTGAGTCGTGCCACACTGGGGCTTCTGGGAATCAAAGGGAGTTGGAACTTCTGCCAAACAAAGACCCCAAGAACCAAGCCATCTCCAAAATGCAGTGGTTTAGGAACCATTTATTGCTTTCACATCAAGTCAGAAGGAATCTCACCCATTGCATAAGCGGTAAGATAGAAGTGGGTCCAAAGGTAGCATAAGATCTTTCTCTTACGCGTCCAAAATGCTGTGAGAATACAGTCAGAGATGGGGGCGTAGTAGTGGAACTCACAGCAATCTGGAGACAGCACAGAAACTCTTGGAGATCTGGAGACCAGTAAACCAGAGAGTCAGATGGGGTGTTCCAGATGGGTAGAGTGATGGTCATTAAAACTGCAGCTCAGTGGAGAGCAGTGTCCAGGGAGGAGTCCACAAACACTGAACCATAAGATTTAACTACAGAACATCACAAAGCTTCAACTATTTTTATGCTGTGAGGAATTTGATACAAGTTACATGCTAATCTCGTAGTTTTGTTCAAATAACTTGTGCTAATCCTAGGGTAGTAAAATTATATTTTTATTTATGATAAAAATATGGTTTTTAGAAAATGCATTTTTGTGCTTATTGAAAGGGTTAATAAGTTGTTTGTCTTGTTGTGAAGTGCTGTGTTGCTTGTATTGTTCTGTTCTGATCTGTGTTGTTCTGTCCTCTTTTGTTTTATTCTCTGTAAAATAAAAATAAAATTAAAAAAAAAAGAAAACTAAAGATAAGTTGTTTGGCCCACAGTCTGTATGGGTATCACACTATATGTTTAACACACAAAGTATCGCACAGGCACACTGGTCATGTGTTTATCACAAGCTAGTTTGGACTCAGAAAGTAACCGTAGAACTCAACAGAAGCATAAAGTTCTTTCCTGCTCACATCAAAGCTATATTTCCCAAACAGAGGAAAAACACAATGACTGAAAGCACATTCAGTGTTTTAGATCCGAAGAAAGGAATTTTTACATCACAAAGGAAGAAAAAGTGGGAGTACAGTAGACACATAACTCCCACCAACTCCTCACTCCCTCCACCTCCACCCCTTTATTCTCTGGCAATTTTGCCCTCCTAATTCCACAAATCTCTTATGAATATTTGAGAATTCATCCTTAGACTAAATCAAGGTCTCAGAGCTATTTGAACACCAAAAGACTGCAAATACGAATTTATTTGGATTTCCACATCCTGCCTTGCACCTCAGTGATCTGTCCTCCAAGTAGCTGGTGATCAAAGCATGAAGTAGAAGAAGCACTGGATCTTCCAGCAGTGAGGTGGACCATTCCAGTCCTTCAAGTAGAGGTAAGAGCCTCAGTGAGAGAAGGATTTATGGATTCATGGGAAATAGCTCTTCTTACATGCTTGGAAGTTTTCCACATATGTCATGCTCTGTCCAAAACAGACTTGAGAAAGCCCACGCACCACCTACCGTTTGATTCAGAGAGGCCTAAACTGCAATGCTACCTGATTGTGGCAAAGACTCAGGATAACTCCATGCTGACACCGACACCTTTAAGCGAACCTGACTGACCCAAGCTTTAAGCACCTGAAAGCAATGAAGCAAAACCTCAAATACATAAATTTAAATCCCACCTCAACCCAGGCTCCTCCTGATATAGGAGCTGTGTTCATCTGTTTCACTTTTCCACTTTAAGATTTCTTTTCTTTCATTGGTTGGAATGGTTTTATCCTGTTTTGTTTGATCTTAATATATGTGATAGTATGAATACTTTGAAGAAAAGACAATATGGCAGCCATAGTTGATTTAAAATATCATCTTGCTCTGAAGTCCTACCATGCTTTTGTTTTTCTATTACCATTGATTCTATCACATTGTGTCTTATTGGATTTAATATGTATGATACTATAAACAAAATTTTTATGGAAAATGAGATAATATAGCAGCCATTGTTCATCTGTGTTGCTTACATTGTTCTGTTCTAATCTGCTTAGATCTGTGCTCTTTTGTTTTATTCTCTTTAAAATAAAAAAAGAAATGCAAATTAAAACAACATTGAGATTTCACCTCACTTCGGAAAGAATGGCTGCCATCAAGCAATCAACTGATAACAAATGTTGGCGAGGCTGCGGGGAAAAAGGAACACTGCTCCACTGTTAGTGGGAATGTAGACTGGTGCAATCATTATGGAAATCCACATGGAGAATTCTCAGAAGACTAGGATTGGAAGCCCCATTCAATCCAGCTATTCCCCTCCTGGGTATTTTCCCAGAAGAACTGAAAAGTTCATATCACAGTGATATACGTGCACCCATGTTCATAGCTGCACAATTTGTGATAGCTAAATCTTGGAAACAACCAAGATGCCCATCAACTGCAGAGTGGATGAAAAGATGTGGCATTTTTATACAATAGAATATTAGTCAGCTATATAAAAGGATGATCTTAAGGCCTTCATAGGTAAATGGAGACAACTTGAGACTATCCTCATTAGTGAAGTAAATAAGAATCATATTTATACATATCATATTGTGTCTCTAGTGTAAAAAGTAAATCAGAACTATAAGTGTAATAAAACCAAAATGTGTAATTGCTACTGTAAAAAAGAGAGGAAAAGAAAGTGCTCTAAGGGATATATCTGCATGTATGTTTGAGTGTGTAAAATAGATGACCATATTGCTGAATCTTCATTGGATCTTCGAGCAGAACTGTTTGCAGTCTCACTGTTTGAATGTCTACTATGTTGTAACTTGAACAACTACATCCAAGATGACAATATGTAATTTATAAACTAGTGATTTCTTAATGGTTTTTTCTCTTTTTCCTTTTTTCTTTCTTTCTTTTTCTTTTAGAATTCTGTATTGTTGCTACCCTTTTTTCTGTTTTTTCTTTTTTTATTCTTTTTAAATAAATTTTAAAAATGTATAATTGCTACTGTAAAAAAGAAGAAATAGGAAGTGCTACAAAAGATATAACTGCATGTATATTTAAGTGTGTAGGATTGATAACCATATTTCTAAGTTCTTGTTGGATTGTTGAACAGATCTGTTTGCAGTCTCGCTGCTTGAGTGTCCACTTTATGTGATTTAATTTTGTAACTTGAACAATTATTTCTAAAAGAACAGTATGTAATTTATCAACTAGTGGTTTCTTACTGTTTATCTTTTTTAAATTCTGTAATATTTCTATCTTTTTTCTGTTTTTTTTTGTTTAAATAAAAAAAGATATTCTAAAAAAAAGATTTCTTGTTTTTAGCCTTGTTTTTGTCTGCAGAATTCCCAATTAATCTTCGTTTTTCAGTTTCACTTTCAGCTTTAAAAGTTTTGTTTAAAATTTGAATTTTCTTGCTCTTTATTGGATCCTCCCAGTTCAGTTCTTGCAATTTAAATCCTATCAGTAATTTACTTCGCTGATCTTTCAGCTCAGTCTATTTAGATAGCAAGCAAACCAGATGGTTTCATCTTATGCACAAATATTTTATGAGAGTCTCGAAGAAGCTTGTTTAAATCCATTTTCACTTCTCTGGGCTCATACTGAGAACTGAAACCATTCATCCCTATATAGTTTACTGTCTATATAAGTATGATTTTAATATTTGTCTTTCCAACTTCATAACTTTATTATTCCAGGATATTTTTGCCCAATAAAATAAAATTTTATTGCTTACTACAGGAAATGACTTTGTCCTTCTTACAAGAATGTTCTAAAATATCCATGAACTCTTCAATAGAAAACAGCAACAGTTCACAGCTAAAGTCATTTGAACATCTAACCTTAAAACCTTTTCTCTTTCTACCAATCCTGATAATACATTGAAATCTTTACCCAATCCTGATTCAATTTGATCCATTGATCCCACTTCTAAACTAATAAACCTACCTCAAACTGTCCTTCAAAAATCTTTTTTGAAGGACAAATATTTTCTTTTCTACTCCAAGAAACTATCAGGTGCAGAGCCTCTTACAACTGAACTGTAATCAATAAAGTCATTTTTGTCTTATCAACTTGTTATTCTGGTGACCAGAAGGTACTTGAAATTTGATAAAAAGAAATGTTATCAATCCTGTATTGGTTTATTTTACTGACTGCAGAAAGTGAAATACACATTGAGCGGACACTAGACTTGATGACCACTAGGTTCACTTATAGGGAATACCAAGCAAAATAAACAGCAGTTTCCGAAATATAACTTGAACTCCAGTTTAACTTCTTAATTGATGCATATTATTGCTATTCACTTTTTGGTCTATTTGTAATCCTCATGCATCATGAAAGCTTTTCTTTGAGACCAGTAATACTCACTGCATTAGTTTTCCATTCACTGAGAAGCGGTAGCCAACAATAATCTAAGGAGGAGGAGTTTAATTTGTTTCATGATATTGGGGGTTCAGTTCGCATTTGTGTGGCTTCAAGGAAAAGGCATCATGGCACAAGAACGTAACAAGGCATTCATGCTCAGTTTACGGAGACTGGAAAGCACAGTAGAAAACAGTACTCGAGAGGAAGGGGTGAGGGACCTCATTCTATGCTCAAGGTCACACTTCCGTGAGTCATCCAGGCACACCCAGAATTCTTAAGAGCTCACAGCCAAGTTATTGAGACCATGGTTATGAATATGAATCAAAGACTATAATTTAAAGCACAAACAATAGGAGAGAAACTATACACCAGAGTTCAGAGAAGAGTGTTTCAGGCCTGATGAGAGGTTTCCTGGATGCTTGCAGAATGAACTTGAACTGTTTCTGTATATGTGTATTCTGTCATTCATGTGTGTAAATCCATCTTTGTGTCTGCAAGACTGAGCCTATGTCTATTCAAGCATATCCACATATATTGGATCTGAGTCTCCGTGTCTCTTATATATACTTTTGTGTTCTAAGTGGCATGGTTGACTTTGTTTTCCTATAGGTAACTGTGATTGGATGTCTGTGTCCATGTAGTTCTGATTCTGTGCATACGCAGTTTTCTCTGGCCTGTGTTTTTCCCTTTCCTCTTTCCCCTGAAATTCCCCAGATGACAACACTATTTATCACAAGAACAGTTCTCCTTCCCACCTTTTGGGTTATCATGGTTCAGGCTCCTGCTCCTTGGCCTCAGTAGCAGTACTGACATTTGTACAATCAGAAAATATCCCAGTTTACTTATTGCAAGGCCAGATTGTATTGGGGCAGTGGAATAAGGTAAGAAATGTAGGTACATTAGGAAGAAGCTCTTCTCATTCCAGAAACACATGTTCTCTTTGCCCTCTTCCCAGGGCCCCTTTATCTCTGTGTGCTATCATCCAGAGTAAATACCCAGGGTCCTGGCCTCACTGTCTCTGAGTATGGGAATGGAGAGTCCTTTGCAAGTGCATCGGCTTTGGTTGGCATCTGGTACCCTGTATCCCCAGCACCATGCATGCTTGCATTGAGCTTATTTCTCATATGTCCACACGACTCCTGGTATTTTCCTCCCCTTGCAGTAGATACAGGACTATCACTGTCCTTCCTGCTGATAGGCCTACATTAGGTCATGGGCTTCCAAGTTCATGTGCAGCACTAGTTGTCTGGTAAAGCAGAAGAGGTGCAATCACCTCTTCCGTGTTATAGGAAACAGTGTCTCTGTACAGTTTATTCTTGTGCTTATCCTGGGTTTTTTGCCTTTGCTGCTTGAACTACAGCAAGAAGATACAACAGTGAAACTGCCATGGTTCATGTTGTGTAGGGCCCAGCATTTAATAGAAATGGTGTTGTAGAGAGGCCCTCTGTTAGTGATCACATGCCCGAAATTCCCTCCAGGTAATTCTGATGTATTTTTCTGGTGGTAATAAGGAAAGGTTTCAAGGAAATAAGGCTCATGCATTATAATGTGATGTGCTAGAAGTGAACCACTATGTTTCCTAAAACACTGATGCATTGTTAGCTGCTACCCTAATCTTCAATAGAATATGCTTCAACGTGTGCCCTCAGGAGGCTTTCAGTTCTTCAGAGGTTTCCGTCTTGAGCACCAAAGGAAGTGAAATGTGAGGTAATATTACAGTTATAATATGGAATGAGAGGGCTTCATCCTCCTTCAGCATCCTGCATGATTCATAAATCCTTGCCTTGTCTTCTTTCAGTTTTGACTTTGCTAAGAATTCAGAATCCAGCTCTTCTCTCTGTCTTGAATGCTTTGTCTGAGACTTTAGTCAGTAGCACCAATCCATGCTGGGCCGTGATAGGTAGAGTCCTGGGGGAACTATGAGAATGACCTGCTCCCCAAAACCAGGATGTGTGTGCACTAACTTGATTTCCCTTCTTATGTTTCTGTGATGCTTTTAAATAAATCTGCTGAATTCCAGGCCTCCCTCTAGTCTCCCCGCTTGTGTCTCCTTGCCCAGATCCCTTCAGGCCAGGAGTATACACCTATTTGATCTTGTTTGATGGTTTTGGAAACCACCTGAAGAGTCCTGGATCAGTAGGGAACTTTTGTCTCTCTGCCCTGGGCACCAAATGTGCAGTGGTTCTCTATCATCCAAGCACAGAATGACCATTAAGATGAGGGACATAACCATGTTTTCCTTTATCTGGGCTTCTGCAGCCTGATAGCAGTGGGCATATTGTGTTAAACAGTGAGTTTCTATAAAAAGAAGCAATTCCTGCCACTAATGCTTCCTGGTTTAATGGTTACTGATTAATCCTGAGTGTTTTTCAAAGTCAGGAACACTGATCCTTATGTCACATCATATGAAAACTCCGTGTTTCCTACTTTGGCTTCAGCTACTGGCTCCTCTGTGGTACATTTGCAGTTTGCTGCACACCTGCAACTTTCTTAGGGATATTAGCTGTTAGATCACAATTCCATCTTGTCTACTTAAAGGACCTTTTTGTGTTATCAATCTCCAGGTCCCTTCTCCTATTCACCCCTGAAGCACCCACATAGCTCTGTCCCCCACACAATTTCTCTCAAGCTTCACATGTTCAGAACTTTCTCTGGTGCAGTATGTCTCCTGCAGCCATGATTCCAGCTTCATTCTCATTTTTGGAAATTTCATGCACCTTTTCATGGCCACTTGGGTTTTCACATTGCCACTGCCTCTTGGGTCCTAAAAGAAACTTTCCAGCAAGATGAGTTGCAGCTAGCCAGGGCAGGCCCGGAAAAGTTTGGGACCATCGATCCCGGCAGCTGGGTGCCCGCCCAGCCCCCTTAGGACACTAGACTAAGCTCCAGGGGTTTCACAGGCTTGACTGGACTGTGCCCAGTGACCTTCATTCAACCAGGGGAGACAGGCCTACCAAAAGGGGAGACAGGCCTGGGCTGAGCCGTGAGGTGAGTTGCAGCTCACTAGGGCAGGTCCGGGAAACATTTGGGAACATCAATCCCCGTGTCTGGGTGCCAGCCCAGCCCCATTAGGACACTAGACTTGACTCCAGAGGTTCTGTGTGCTTGAGTAGACCAGGCCAAGTGACCTTCTTTCACCCAAGGAAACCAGGCCCACTAAGCAAGGGGAGCCAAACCACGTGAGTACCAGTAAAGGAGGGCACAGGAGGTGATTTCCAATGCATCGAGGGAAAGCTTTGGAACATCACTGGAAATATGGAAATACAGGAAAATGACAAAAAGAAAGACCAAAATGAAATCTCAAACCTTCAGCCCATCCCAAGAAAACCTAGGAGCCATGTACATAGACGAAAATACTAGCCATGCTCCTGAAATGCCTGAAAGATATCAACTGAAATAAAGAAGCAAATACGGGAAGCTATGAGGGAACTCAAATCAGAAATAATCTCCCAGGTAAAAGAAGAAATGATAAAAGTAGTGAAAAAAATACTGAATGCATCCAATGAAGATACAGCTAAAACATTAGAGGAACAAAGCAAAATGATAGAATCCCTGAATGAACAGTTTAAGAAACAAACAGAATACATGAAGCAGATTCAAAGAGGTATACAGGAAATCAAAAACTCTATTGAAAGTTGCAAAAACCACCTCAGTGAAAGTGAAGATAGAATCTCAGACCTCAAAGATAAGATTGCAGCTAATGAACAGGAAAGGAAAGATCTTCTAAAAATAACAAGAAATCAGGAAATGACAACTCAACAGCTGCAAGATGATGCAAAGAAAAACAACATAAGATTAATAGGGATAAATGAAAAATATGGGGACAACACAAATGATATCAATAGGCTATTTACAGAAGTAATAGATGAAAACTTCCCAAACATGAGTATGGAAACTGACGTGCAGATTAGTGAAGCATATAGAACTCCAAATAGCCATAACCAAAACAAAACTACATCCAGACATATAGTAATCACCATCCCAAAAATCCAACATAAGAACAGAATATTAAAAGCTGTTAGAGAGAAGAGACAGGTCACCTATAAAGGGAAACCTATCAGAATCACAGCAGACTTCTCAACACAAACAATGACGTCAAGAAGAGCGTGGAGTGAAGTGTTTCAGATACTAAAGGAAAATGACTTCCAACCCAGACTGATTTACCCTGAAAAACTGTCCTTCAAAATGGATGGAGAAATAAGATACTTCCATGACAAAGAACATTTGAAGAACTGCATGATCACCAAACCAACCCCGCAAAGAATACTGAAAGGCATTCTAGATACACATAGGAAGAAACCACTAAGCAAGACAGACAATTAAAAAGAATGGAAAGTTAAGATACAACATCAGAAAGACAACATGTTAACAATAAAGCAATATATGACAGTTATAACCATTAGTATAAATGGCCTCAATTCACCAATTAAAAGAAACAGACTAGCAGAATGGATCAAGAAACAATGTGCAACCATATGCTGTCTACAAGAAACCCATCTAATCCAAAAGGAAACTCATAGACTGAAAGTCAAAGGATGGAAAACAATGCTCCATGCAACAGGAACTAAAAAAAAAAGTGGGGGTAACTATTCTGTTTACAGGCCATGTGAGCTTCAAGTCAAGAATGGTCTGAAGAGATAAAGAAGGTCACTACATACTACTTAGGGGAAAACTGCAAGACGAAGAGATAACAATCTTAAATATATATGCATCAAATTCCGGAGTACCCAACTACACAAAGCAAGTATTAACAGAAATGAAAAATCAAAAAAGCGATAACACTATTATAACAGGAGACCTTAACACTGCATTGACACAAAGGGACAGATCAACTAGACAGAAAATCAGCAAAGAAATAATAGAACTAAATCACACCTGTGAACAAATGGATTTCATAGACATATACAGAGTTTTCCATCCAATGACATCAGAATATACATTCTTCTCAGCAGTACATGGGACATTTTCTAAAATAGATCATATACTGACCCACAGAATATATTTAAGTAAATGCAAAAGAATTGAAATTATCCCATGCATGTTATCGGATCATAGTACTGTGAAACTGTAAATTAATGATAAAAATAACTGCAAAAACCCCACAAACACATGGAAATTGAATAATACACTCTTGAGCAATCAGTGGGTCACAGAGAAAATTAAACAGGAAATTAAACAATATCTATAAGCAAATGAAAATACAAATACAACTTACCAGAACGTGTGGGAAGCAATGAAAGCAGTCCTCAGAGGAAAATTTATTGCACTGAGTTCCCACATTAGGAAAACAGAATAAACACAAATAAGCAACCTGATATTACACCTCAAACATGTAGAAAAAGAAGAGCAAGCCAAACCCAAAGCCAAAAGAAGGGAGGAAATTATAAAGATTAGAGCAAAAATTAATGCAATAGAGACTAAGAAAACAACACAAAGAACCAAAGAGTTGGTTCTTTGAAAGAATAAATAAAATCGATAAGCCCCTAGCCAACCTAATTTAAAAAGGAAAGAAAAGACTCAAATGCATGCAATATAGAATGAAAAAGGTGAAATTACTACCAACCCTGTGGAAATACAGAAGGTCATTAACAACTATTTGGAAAATCTCTACTCTCATAGATTCAATAACACAGAAGAAATGGAGATTCCTAGAAACATATGAACTACCAAAGCTGGATCAAGAAGATGTAAAACTGCTGAATAACCCAATTTCTATTTTTGAGAATGTAATCAAATCCCTACCAACATAGAAGAGCCCAGGCCCAGATGGATTCACTGTGGAATTCTACAAGAAATACAAAGAAGACTTAATGCCAACACTCCTCAAACTCTTCAATGAAATTGAAAGGAAAGCAATTCTCCCTAAGTCATTCCTGGAAGCAACTATCACTCTAGTACCAAAATCTGAGAAAGGCCCAACTAAAAAAGAGAACTACAGGCCAATCTCCCTAATGAACATAGATACAAAAATTCTCAATAAAATATTAGCAAACAGGATGCAGCAAATCATCAAGAAGATTATACACCATGATCAAGTGGGATTCATCCCAGGCATGCAGGATGGTCCAACATACATAAGTCAATAAATGTGCCACCATATCAATATGGCTAAAAATAACAATCATATGATCATTTATATAAATGCAGAAAAAGCTTTTGATAAGATCCAACACCAATTCATGACAAGAACCTTACAGAGAATTGGAATAGATGGTCTTTACCTCAATATGATAAAGGCCATCTACGACAAACCAACTGCCAGTTTCATATTAAATGGCCAAAAACTGAAAGCCTTTACCTTGAAATCAGGCACAAGACAAGGATGTCCTTTAGCACCACTCCTATTCAACATGGTACT
Source organism: Hydrochoerus hydrochaeris (assembly GCA_004027455.1). Classification (NCBI taxonomy): domain Eukaryota; kingdom Metazoa; phylum Chordata; class Mammalia; order Rodentia; family Hydrochaeridae; genus Hydrochoerus; species Hydrochoerus hydrochaeris. The sequence continues at coordinate 318,146 of PVLA01001674.1, forward strand.
GGAAATACTAGCCAGAGCAATTAGACAAGAGAGAGAAATAAAAGGAGTAAAGGTAGGAAAAGAAGAAGTTAAATTATCACTATTTGCAGATGACATGATACTCTACATAGAAGACCACCAAACCTCTGTTGAAAGACTCCTAGATATAAATAAGTTCAGCAATGTAGCAGGATACAAATACTCATCAATAGCTTTCTTATACACTAACAACAAAATCACCAAGAGAGAAATAAGAGAAGCCACACCCTTCACACTAGCATCCAAAAAAATGAAATACTTAGGAATTAATCTAACGAAAGAAGTAAAAGAATTGTACAGGGAAAATTATAATACCCTGAAAAAAGAAATTGAAAAGGACCTCAGAAAATGGAAAGACATGCCTTGTTCATGGATAGGAAGAATAAATATTGTGAAAATGGCCATTCTCCCAAAATTGGTATACAGATTCAATGCAATCTCAATGAAAATACCACTAACATACCTCATAGACCTAGAGAAATCACTCCTAAAATTCATCTGGAACCAGAAGAGACCTAGAATAGCAAAGGCAATTCTAAGCAGCAAAGCCAAGGCAGTAGGCATCACAATCCCTGACTTGAAGTTATACTACAAAGCTGCCGTAATGAAATCAACATGGTATCAGAATAAAAACAGACCTGAAGATCAATGGAATAGACTAGAAGATACAACTATGAACACACTCAGCCACCGTATCTTTGATAAAGGGGCCAAACATATTCACTGGAAGAAAGACAGTCTCTTTAATAAATGGTACTGGAAAAATTGGCTATCCATATGCCAAAAACTAAAATTAGACACATGCCTATCACCATGCACTAAACTAAAATCTAAATGGATCAGAGATCTAAATATTAAAACAGAAACACTAAATCTGTTGCAAGACAAAGTATGTAAAAATCTTGAAGACATAGGGGTAGGTAGAGAATTCATGAACAAGAACCAAACTGCATGGGAAATACTTCCCACAATCAATAACTGGGATCACATCTTATTAAAGAGTTTCTGCCTGTCAAAAAAAACTCCAGCATAGTGAAGAGAAAACCCACAAACTGGGAAAAAATCTTAGTGAACTGTCCCTCACACAAAGCACTTCTGTCTAGAACTTACAAAGAATTTTAAAAAATCAGACCCCCAAAATTCAAAGGCCCAATCCAAAAATGGGCATCTGAGATGAACACACAGTTCTCAGATGAAGAAATACAAATGAAAAAATGTTCATCATCATTGGTCATTAGAGAAATGCAAATTAAAACCACACTGAGATTCCATCTCACTCCAGAAAGAATGGCCAGGATCAACAAAACTACCAACAAATTCTAGAGAGGCTGTGGGGAAAAAGGAACTCTTCTGCACTGTTGGTGGGAGTGTAGACTGGTGCAACCACTGTGGAGGTCAATGTGAAGATTTCTTAGAAAGCTGGGTTTGGAGGTCCCATTTGACCCAGCTATTCTACTCTTAAGCATATTCCCAGAAGAAGTGAAAATATCTTACCACAGTGATATATGCGCACCTATGTTTATAGCAGCACAATTTGTAATAGCCAGATCTTGGAAGCAACCTAAGTGCCCATCAACTGAGGAATGTATAAAAAAATTGTGGTACCTTTACACAATGGAGTACCACTCAGCTATAAAGAATGATTGCATTGAGATATTTATAAAGGGATGGAATTTGAATCCATAGTCATAAGCGAAATAAACCAAACTCACATATATAAATACTGTATAGTTTCCCTAGTGTAAGAAATGGTAAGAATACAGAAGATTTTATGTTAATCATGGTTCACCATCATATTGCTTTGAAGTCTTATGTTTTCATTCATTGGTTCAAAAGGTTTTATTCTCTTTTGTTTTATCTTAATATATGTGATGGTATGGATAGTTACTTTGAAGAAACAAGGTAGAGAGTTTGGGTGTATTCCCATGTTCTGATATCTAACTCATCCAAGTCTTAAGCAAATCATGAGTGTGGAAAATCAGAAGTTCAGCAGTTAGAGCAGCTGGACCCTGGCAGCAGGGGTCAAAGGGAGGCAGAACAATGGAAAGCTATTCACAGTGGGAGGCAGAGAGACAAAAGATTGGAAGTCAGCTCTTGATGCTGCATCTCTAGCCTTTTGATTAGCTTTTCAGTGACCTTTAAAGACAAAAACATAGACTCTTTCTATGTGTCTATATTTTCTATGCTCCCACACTTTTTAGCTATACTCCATTTATTTACCTCACTATTTACCTTTTCTGCTTATTTATAATTGTTATGGATTAAAAACTGGAGGTCAGCTTAATGCCAGCTGGGTTACATCACCATGGTGCTGAGTGTAGATGTTTCACCTGAGGAAAGTTGCCAGCATAAATAGAGAGGTGGAGAAGGAGAAGCTGTGTGTTAGTGCATAAGGCGTTGAGGTGTTGAGGCATTGTGGCTTCTCCTACGAGTTGCTGTTTGAGCCGTTGGTTCTCCTGGAGAAGCGCTGGTCCTCACATCCAGCATTGCTTCCTGGCTCTGGAGGGGAAGACATGTGCCACTTGGTCTCCAGGATGAACTCGTCATGCTGTCTTCCTGGCATGTACTCGACTGTCCTTGTCATCAGAGGACGTCAGGGCCTCTGTGTCACTGAGGATGGCTGTGGTCCTTTTCAGGACAGCCCTGGTCTTTGTTATGAGTGTGACTTCTTGGCTCCAGTGTAGAACACTCAACCTACCAGCACAGCTCCTTCACCCCACTGGCATAGACTTTCTAGCTTTCACTGCTGACCTTCACTGGGCCTTCCCATCATGGATCCATAAAAGAGACTGGAGTGAGTCCTTCTTGTGGACTCTAGGCTTCCAGGACTTGCGGGAGGCATTGTCATGAGCTCTGGGTCTTCATCTGGACTCATGTGGGACATTGCTGTGGGATTCAGGCCCTTGGCTGAATATTCTATGTCTTTAGTGTTGTGGATAGATTTCCTTCATTTTCTTGTGTTAACTCTGGGTGACCATCATAAAACAGTATTATAAACTCCATGTCCTGATTCTAATTGTTCTCTGCACAACCCCTGACTACAACAATAATTCATTTCAAGGTTTTTTTTTTAATAATGTATACCTCTGATCAAATTACTCTGATCAAATTTTGGCTGAGGCCAAAAGATAAAAGAGAAAGCAGGCAACGTGTTAAAGGAAGTGTGGTTTTAACAGTCGCAGAACTTCCTTTTATGAATGTCATCAAGAATCTAAACCAGAAAAGTTTTCTAGTTTTGGAGGTCTCCTACTTTTATATCTAGAACTTCACTCAGCCAAACATACATGTTATTGGCTTGTCAGTTACAGTACCCTATGGAGGAGGACTTCTAAGGAATTAGCTCTAGCTCTGAGAAGAAAGGGCAACACAAAAGTGCATGAAAAGTGCTAAAATTGGCAGGAAAAAGCAGTGAGGTATAAAGAGGGAACCTGGAACTTGAGGGCTTCTTATCTAAGGTTTAAACTAATTTAAATGTGGTTGCAAAGTTTCCTCACCTGCTCATTTTATTTATTTATCTTTCTGAGACAGAGTCTCACTATGCAGTTCAGGCTGGCCTTGAACCCACTTTGTAGTCCAGGTTGGCCTCGAACTCACAGCGATCCTCTGGTCTCAGCATCCCAAGTGCTAGGATTACAGAAATGCACCACCACATCCGCCCTAGCAGCTCCTCTATAGTCAAATCTCAATTCATGGTTTGTGTTTAACTTTCCACGTAATTAGGCTGATGATGAAGATGGAATCATAGATATATAAGGACTAGTCCATGTCTCACAGACCAAATGTGGGCCTCAATATAATCTAAACCTCATTAACATGAGAAGACCAGCCATCCCTGTGTGTGGGCATTGAGGGTCCTAGTGCCGAATGACAAGTGCTAGGCTTTGTTATGTTTACCTCACAGAAGATGGAAACAGGGCCCTAGACTGCATCATAACCTTTTCTATTTCCTAGGAGACCTTCTCAGGGTAACGCAGTCTGTGATGGGGGCTGTCTGATCATCTGCAAGACCTTACATAACCTTGGTAGAGTTTAGGGATGTCAGAGTGTGGTACGATGTTTTATCAACAGATGGTATTATCCTCCAGTGGGGACCAAGAGGATGTTGTATATTGCAGAAAACCCACTACACCACAGGCTTTTAGATAAGAAATTGAAAATACACGTGCAGCAATTCAATGACCAAGATTACCCAAGCATTAGATCTCTGTATTAATAAACGTCTGGAAGCTAATGGCCAGGACTTTGAGTACCTCTTGTAATTGTAGAAGCCATAGGTAACTTGCATTAATGTCATGATGTCTCAAAAAATTTAGTATTAAAATACTCATACAAGTTACTCTTTTCCTGAACCATGTATACATTTTTGGGGGGACTCTGTATATGTGACAAAATTTCTGAGTCAAAAAGTGTGCTTGTTTTTCATGTTTACATTGCCTAATTGTCCTCTAGTGGTACAAATCTACAGCCTCTGGTTGTGTTTTAACAGTGCCTATTCTCCATGTTTGTGATCATGTGAGTCATTTCTACCCTTTAGCTATGGTAAATAATGCCCCAGTGAACAATCTTCAGTGAATATTTTTGTGCCAAAGTATCTGTTCAAGTTTCTGTTTTCAGTTCTTTCATGTAAAATCCTGTTTCATTTTTATGCAAAAACTTTGATTTTCCTAGCATTTAATCATTTAAAAACTTTGTGAAGTATAACTGACAAGCAACAAATTGCATGTATTTAAATTTAGTAGTTTCATGCATGTGTGAACCTGTGAAACCATCATCACAATCAAGATGGTGAGCATTCTACCACACCCCAAGTTTTCCAGCCCCCCTTAGTAATCCTTCCCTTAAACTCTTTCTTTGCTCCTTGAAGCAGCCATGGATGTACTCTGTCCATCTAGGTTACTTTGCCTTTTTTAGAGTTTTATATAAATGTAATCATGCAACATGTATACATTTATCACTGGTTTCTTACACAGGGCCCATTTATTTAGCTGTATCTTTATCATATCCTGCAGAGTAGTGTTCCACGATACACATATTACAGTCTATTCACTGGCTGATGGCCACTTGGATCATTACTTGGTTTTGTGTCTTATAAATAGTGCTGCTGTGAATTTCACCAAGCAGTCTCTGTGTGGACATGCATTCCCTTTTCTGTGGTCTGAATGAGCAGAAGTCTAGCCTTATCTGTGACTCTTCAGGACATAGTAAAGGATGCTCGATGGATACCTAAATGTATGGATAGTACTGAAACCTTTATATCTTACCTATGGTAAGGTTTTAGTTTATAAATCAAATGAAGCTATTGACAATAACTAACAATAAAATAACCAATAATTAATAATAAATAACTAATGATAAAATAGTATATTATTATAATTAATAGGGTAAGTTATGGTTAGAGTAAGGGTGCTCTCCAAAGGTCTCACGCTCATGGGCAGGACTCTCGGGAGAAGGACTGAGAGGCGGTGAGGCTGGCATGCTGTAGAAGGTGGAGGCAGGTGCAAGAGCAGTGCATGGGGACCTGATGGCCCCTTCCCAGGTCCCAGCTTCTTGCTCTGCCGTGGCCTCAGCAGCTCTCCATCACTGCAGACCCTTTACAATAGACTTCCTCCATGGGTGCCCCCAATTCTGGACTGACACCTCCAAAATCAGTAAGCCAAGATGCACCTCTCCTCCTTTGTATTGTGGGTGGAGGGTGTTAGGTCTCAGCGATGAGACTGTGGCTAAGAGGAATCTAGTCTGTCTCTCTTGTGCTTTCTGACCTGGGTTGAACAGCATATATAGACGAATCGCATAGGGCGAAGTATGCAGAAAGCTCTGAGTGAGACAATGGACAAAGTTTCATGCTTCTTAGAACAATTTCAAATGTACAAGTTGTTTTATTTTCAGAATTTTTCCTGAAAAGTTTTGGATCAGTTTACCACAGGTGACTGAGTAACGGGTGATAAAACCCTGGCTGGGAAGGACTGAGGACACTCTGTCTCCTCTCGCACTTGTCTTTCCTTGGGCCAATCACTCCAGTATGTTCCTGTGTATCTTTCCAAACTACTGAAGCATAAACAAGTCTATCAAATGAACTTTGCTATTCCTAAGGAAGGTCTACACTGTGTGGCCCTGCAAAGTCGTGTGTTGAAAATCACAAAGGTGTTGAGTTAGAAGTCGGGGTTTCAAAGGAGGTGAGAAGGGTGTTAGGGCTGTGCCTTCATGAGTGATATTAATGAACTTAATAACGAGGTTCCAGACAGCCAGGCTTAGGGTTTGTTTTATAGTTATGAGTCTGATCACCATGTTGGCAAATATTTAAGTGATAATTAAAATAGTTATATTTAGATCTAGTGTTAGATTATTCTGTTTATCTTCTGTGTTTTATTTCTATTATACATAACTTGACATTTACTATTTCTATCATTCTTACTTCTCTCCTGAAGTTCCAAATTTCCTCTGGAATTGGTTCCCTAATGCCTGAAGATTTCCCTCTGTTGTATCTTTTAGAGGGATCCTCTATTCACAGATTTTGTTATATTTCTTTATGTGAAAATCTCTTCAGTTTGTCTTCCTACCTGAAGCATATTTTCACTGGACACACAGTTCTGGATTGATGCTTCTTTTCTTTCAGCACTTTTTTTTTTTTTAATACTGGAGATCGAACTCACGACCTCATACTTGCTAGGCAGGCTCTTATGCCACTGAGCTAAATTCCCAGTCTCCTTCTTTCAACACTTTAAAAATATTGTTTATCCATCCCCTGGCCTCTAAACAGATATTTTCCCCCTTCTAATGGGAAATCCACATTCATTAAAGTTCAAATATTTTACTTTTTTTGTGGCTGATTTAGATATTGCATATCTTTTGTTTCAGCAGTTTAATTATGATATGCCTGTGTAATTTTTTGACATTATTCTGTTTGGCATTTACTTCCCTCTTATATCTGCAATTTAAGTCTTTCACTAAACTTGGGAATTTCTGAACTATTGTTTCTTCATATTATTTGTACTAATATTTCTCTTCTTGACTTCACTAGTATAAATGTTAACTAGACCTGATATTGCCATACAATACTGTATGGCTCTCTTAATTTTTTAAACATTTTTTTCTTTTTATCATTCACATTGTATAATTTTTCTTAATAAATACTGAAGTTCTTTGGATTTTGCCTGTCTTCTCTGCATTCTTCTTTCCCTTTCTCCTCCATTCTGGTGCGCTATCTTGCATGGCACCTGTAAGGAAATGGGACTGAGTCCTACTGAAGGCACATTTGATCTGTGCTTGATCTGTTTCTAGAACTGACACAGACTATGAACCCACTCATGCCTCTCCCTTTTCCCTTGTTACACAGGTCTGCCTAGATTTGTTACTCTTGGCTGTCCCAGCGCCTCTTGTCAGGTGTGCTCAGGGACGATAACTTGTTCTTTCCATTGGTGAGTCCTCAAATTAAAACAAGTATTACCTAAGAAATTGTACTTATGGAATCATATTCAAAAGTTTTCATTCACTCTTCGTATGTCACAGACTCTTGGCTCCAAGCAGATGCTGTAAAGAAATAAATATTTCTGGGGATCTTAGGACTGGCTAGGGCACAATTTGTGTGTGAAGGAGACATGAATCTAAGATGGTCCTCGGTGGTCCTAACGCGGTATTTATGCATTTGTATAGCTCCCTTTCATATTGAATAGGTCTGGACTTTGTAATTAGTAGGATAGGGTACTGCAGAAACGATAGGGTGTGATTTCTAAGGCTAGATGACAAAAGCCATTACGGGTTCTGCCTAGCTTTTTCTTAAGTCTCTCACAGTGGGAATTACCAGCTGGCATATCCCGAGGACACTCCCACAGCCCCGTGGAGAAGTCTACACAGCAGTGAGTGAAAGACACTGCCAACATCCACCACCAGTGTACCTGCCATGGGAGTGGGTCATATGGTTACATTCTGGCTTTTGAAACCTGCATCCCAAACTCATATGATGCCTCTTAAGGCATCATAATAGGTTCCAACCTAGGGTCATTCATCAGAGCTTTTCTATTCAATTTGCTCACTTTCAGAAATCATAAAATAATAATTTTAGTTTTGTTTCAGATTACTATTCTGTTCCCCACAATGAGTCATGTAAGCTTGGCCCTAATATTTCCTCAGCGATATCCTGTATTCCTGGACTGGAAAATTTATTATTTTTAAGATGATGATAAGTCCCCAAGTTTATCTACAGTTTCAAAACAATTATTACTTTAAAAGTCTCTTCTAGTCTTCTGTAAAAATTGACAAGACAATCCTAAAATTCACATAAAAATCTACAGTACTTAAAATAGTCCAAGTTGAATCAAAAAAACAAAATTTAAAAATCCATATCTTATAATTTCAAAGCAGTACAAATCTACATTGATGAAGAAATATGGCACTAAAACAAAAATAAAAATATACATCAAAGAAATGTAATTGAGAGTCAAGAAATAAATCCATACATATATGTTTAATTGATATCTGATAAGGATTCCCAGGAAATACAAGGGGGAAAATAATTTTTACAACAAATAGTGTTTAAGAGAACACAATGTCCTTGAACACAAGAGTGACATTAGAGTTAATTTTACAGTACATACAAATATTTGATGGATCATCTAAATGTGTAATCTGAAACTAATAAAACTTTTAGATCAAAATACAGTTTCTTTTTGTGGCACATAAGTCACAAACACACTGGAAAGTTAGAGTCACCTTCCTGCGAGGAGATGAAAGTCCCAGCTGCCTCAATTTCGGCAGATTGATACCACTGAGTGTATTTTAAAAATCAAACTCTCAATTCTTTAGCCCAGAATGTGCAAGGAGAAATGCTTTGTTATCACTTTGGAAAACAGAAACCCAGTGCTATGGTTGATACATTGTGTCAACTGGAGCAGTTTAGAAGTATTAACTGAGAGTCTCAGCAGGGAGCCAGGACCCTTACTTTGTAAACATCCTCATCCTGTGCAAGAGGAGGGCCCAGAGACTTTGGGAGGGCTGTGCCCGCCCGGGTGGGGGAGGGGTGTTTTGTGTGCAATATAAGGGAGGAGAAGAGGCTTGTTCTGCCTTTTGCTCTGGCTGCTGCTTTGAAGTGTTGTCCCTGTGCCAGGCCACCCTGCCTTGGAGCCAGCTGATTATGGTCTGAAACCTCCACAAACAGTGAGCTAAACAAACCTTTCCTTCTGCCATTTTGGGTCACGGGTGTTTTGTCTCAGCAGTGAGAAGAAAGTAACCAATACACTCAGCTTCTGAAGTGCTCCTCCACCAGCAATTCAGGGGGCTGTACCTCTTTTGTACTTGGAAGGATGAAAATTCTGGTTGCCTTTTAGTGTTCTCTGCTACCACTTAAAGAAAGCATAGTTGAATTTCCTGAGCACTAAATGTAGAAATCTATGCTCTCCACTCATTCAGTGGTGGACAAGAGTGTGGCTCGAGGTTTTTCCTGTAGTGCTTGACTAGAGTAGAGTGGTGAGTACCTAAAAATTTTCTGTCTTGCTTGGCATCTCTTTCTTAATCCTTTGGCTAGATATGTCTTTTCTTTAAGCCTTTTTTTTTCTTTGTTTGAGACAAGGTCTCTCTATGTAGTCCATGCTGGCCTCAGACTCATGACAATCCTCCTGCCTCAGCCTCCCAAGCACTGGGATTATAGGTGTGCACCACCACACCCAGAGTCTTTAAGGTTTTTTTATGCTCATTTTTTTTGAGGTTGTTCAGTTCTTCGATATCTCAGGGTACATAAGAAATCAGCGAACACCCAGGGAACTCTCCATTGCATTGTTACTTGAATTCTGAGATCAGGCAAACTGGCTTCTTCTCTACAAATTCCAGTTTCTTTATATTTGTTTTATATATAACATTCAGGCTTTTTAGCTGTACTTATAGGAAGAATGAAAAATGTACTTCATTTTCTCAGAAGATTTAGTATCATTAATTTTATTTTTAAAAGGGGATATTAGCAGCATAGTGATGATATTTCCTTGCAACTAAATAGTGCACTTATTTATTTTCATGATCTATTCACATAGTTAAGTTATAAGATACAACATTTAAGTACTTGTTTTATTCCCAGCATCACAGAGTAAGTTGAAGATGATCAAATTCTCATTTTTAAAATTTCTAACGTGTTCATCTGTCAAATCATCCTTCTTGCTACTTTAGTTTCTCACATCTTTTTTTTATTAGTGTAAATAGATTACACAGATTAGTGGTTTGGTTTGGTTTTTGCTTTTTACTCCCCCTGCCCCCCACTGAAGACTGAACCTAGGTCCTTCACACTGAGCTATTCTCACAATCTTAGAAATTTTTTAAGCTTTGGCACAAGGTCTCACTAAGTGACTCAATTGCTCAGGCTAGTTTGAACTTGTAAGCTTCTTACCTCAGCTTCCCACAGTGTTTGGTGGATTTCATTCTGACAGGTTGGTGCGTGCACAGAACATACTTTGATCGTTGCTCCTGGCTAAGCCCTCCACTGTTTCACACTTTTTGGTAAAGTGTTAAAACATATATTTCCATCATATCCATCCCCCCATTACCCACCTTTATGGGCTCTCTATTCCCCCTGTCCCCTTGTTAATAATCTCCCTTCTGCCTTTCTGTCATTTTTAGAGTCCACACACTGCAGAGAACATGCAATATCTGACTCTCTGACTTGGGCTTTTTTCACTCTCTGTGATTGTCTCCAGGTCTATCCATTTTCTTCCAAATGACAAATTTTGTTCCTTACAGCTGAATAATGATCCAGTGAGTATATATAGCACTTGTTCTTCATCTACTCACCTGTCGACAGGCACTTGGTTTGTTTCCATAACTTATTTATTGTGAATGGTTCATCAGTCAACATGGGTATGCTGGCTTTAACTGCTTCAGGTATATACTAAGTTTTTGTTAACTATTTATCTTTTTTATCATTTTTTAAATTTCAAAATAAAAAAGAATAAAAATGAAGAATTATGTGGAATCACTATACCAATTTCCATAGTGGTGGTAGTAATTTATAATCATGACAGCAGTTTTTTTTTATGACAGTAGTCTATAATAGTTTCTTTCTCCCTGTATCATCACCAACATGTATTATTTTTTGTATTTTTGATAATAGGCATTCTGAATGAAACAAGATCTAAAATATCTTCAAGTTGATCTTTTACAGGTGTAAACTTCAATATCTGACAAAAAAAAAACAGAAGGGAGATTATTACTCAACTGAGAAAGGAAATAAGGGGTTGGGTGACAGAGCATGTGACAGTAACAGTGGCTTAATAAGATCAAAATATATGTTTAATGAGCATGAAGTTGATTTAAAGTAATCTAACATGCATGTAAATGGAAGTCTCCAAAAGAAAGAAGTGAGAGATGGGAACAGAAAAGCACCTGGGGAAATATTTGTTGCAATTTCATCAAGTGTAATGAAAACTGTAATCCCATATCCAGGAATCTCACTAGTGATGCAGGAGAAGTCAGCAGCAAAATACAGTTTCTCTGGGACCAAATTGGGACTCCTTGAAAATGACAAATTGATCACAATGGATTTGTCAACACAAACCATTAAATCAAGAAGAGTTTGGAGTGAAGTGTTTCAAAACCTAAAACAAAACAACTTCCAACCCAGCCTGATCTGCCCAGCAAAAATATCTTTTAAAATTGATGGAAAAATAAAATATTTCCATGCTAAAGAACAAATGAAGGAATTCATGACTACCAAACCAACCCTACACACAGTGCTGAAGGATATTGTAGAGAGAGATAAATATGGTCATGTTTGCAGGAACAGCAGCAGAGGAGGATCTCCAATCAAAACAGGCAACTGAATGAAGGGGAGAAGTGGAGGGTCAACAGCAGGAGGACAGCAGGGCAGAGACAAGCCAATGTCTGTGGGTTGTAACCATTAGTGAGGATGGCCTCAGGTCAGCAATAAAAAGAAACACAGGGAGAGTGGATCAAGAAACAAGATATATCGATACACTGTACACAAGAAACATATTTAACTGGAAAGGAAATTCATAGACTGAAAATCAAAGGAAAGAAAACAATTGCTCCATGTGATAGAAGACCAAAAAAAAAAAAAAAAAGCAAAAGTAACTTGCCCATGAACTGCAGAATAGATGAGAAGGATGTGGTATTTTCACGCAGTGGAAAGCTACCCAGCTATAAATTAGAATAATCTCAAGGCTTCTCTAGGTAAATGGATGCAACTGGAGATCATGTTCATGGCTGAAACAGTTCAAACTCATACACATGAACCCGAGCATAAGAAACGGAAGGAGTTAATGGGATCCAAAAGCAAAATAGTTAATGTAAGAGCAAAGGGGAGGAAACACCTGGGAGGGAAAGGTGTAAACTACTGTCAATTTCTTATTGTCTTATCTTGAACTCTCACATTGTTTACACAATTTTGTTAAGTTTGGCTTGTTTTGTCTTGTTTTGTTAGCTTTTATGCTATCAGATGGTAGGGTCAGCTATTTTGAACATTTTATGGTAATCATGGTTTCCTATTATATTGCTTTGAAGTCTTATAATGCTTTCATTCATTGGTTTGATTGGTTTTATTCTTTTTTGTTTGATCTTATTATGTGTGATGGTATGAACAACTATTTTGAAGTAAACAAGACATTATGGCAGCCATTGCTGATTTATTATCATCTTGTTTTGAAGTTCTACCATGCTTTTGTTCTTCTATTACCATTGGTTCTATCCTGTTGCGTCTTATTGAATTTTAATATGTGTGATAGGATAAACAAGTTTTTTATGGAAATGAGATATTATAGTAGCCGTTGTTCATTTTCTGTTATTTGGTTCAGAATGCCTTGTAATACTTTCATTCTTTTGATTGTTTTTATACTATTTTGTTATGTTTGATATTATTGTGTGTGAAGGCATGCTGACTTAGTTACTTTTTACTCATTGCTGAGACAAAATACCTAATGCCCAAAGTTGGGAAAGGAAAGGGTTTATTTCTTACAGTTTTTGGAGGTTTCGGTCCACACTCAGCTGGCTCCAAGGCAGGGTGACATGGCAGGGTTGCAGTTCATGGTGGCTGCAGACAGCAAGGCAGAAACCGTAAGAGAGACACGCCTTTTTCAGACATTACATTGCATGCTAGTTCCACCCCTAGGTGGGTGTAGCATTGGCACCATTAAACCAAGCACTAGACAATGAACCAATTGCAAATGCATGATGCAAATGCAGGAGGCCTGTGGGCCACCAACATAAACCGTGACACATGCTCAACTATTTCAAAGAGAAGAGATACTATGGTAGTTACTGTTGATAACCGGTCGTCTGGTGGTGAAGTCCTGCGTTGCTTACATTGTTCTGCTCTGATTTGCTTTGTTCTGTTCTCTTTTGTTTTATTCTCTTTAAAATAAAAAAAATTAAAAAAGAAAATGACAAATTGATGAATACTGAAAATGAATATCTACAGCAATCAGGAATGGCTGACAGGAAAACTGGAAATGATGGAGAAGATGGTAAACAATATAAAAAGAGGAATAGAGAGAGAAAAGAAGAAAGAAAGGGAAAAGAAGGAAAAGATTCCCAGATCTGTGGGATATGGATCTACATCCACTAACAGAAAGTAGGTCCACAGAGGCTAGGTAGCTTCAGGGGAAGGAACAGACCAAGCTGGCAGCACTAGCCCAAGAAAAGCCAACAGGATTATAAACTGCAACATGGAAATATTTTGTTTTGTTTTTTAGTTTGGGAATCAAGATAATGCTAACTTTAAAGAAAGTCTTTAAGAATACTCCTACACTTTATATTTTATTAATGTTCAGAGGGGATATAGCACAGCAGTATGGTACCAGTCTGGCAAGTACGAGGTCATGAGTTCATTCCCAAATTATAAAAAATAAAAAAAAAAGACGATTCTCAATTGTATCTGTGCGGTAGTTAATGGACTAATTGTCAACTTGAGTGGGAGCGCCCAGCTGACTTGACTCAGGATGGTGGCCAGAAGAGTGTGAAAGGAGACTAGAGGGAAGAACTTTAGCCGGTCTTCCTTCAACGAGCTTCTTTGCCGCTGCTTTTCTTTGGCAGAGTGTCCAATAGTTTCACTTTGAAGGAAGTTGGCTACTTTCTTTCTTCGAGGAACTTCAATCCTTGTCTTCATTTTGCACATCAGCTCCTGGTTTCCAGGGAAGATCCCTCAGCCTTCCAGCTCAGCTCTCTCAGCCTTTTTGCAGACAATTCACCTTCCGTCACTCGCCCTTGGACCCTTGTTTTAAGGTCCTATGTCTCCCATCCTAGGTCCTCAGCCTCCTCATCGGGACTTCACAGGACATGGCTGTTGGCTTCAAGCCCTGGAACAGGTACTTCGGATCTCCAGGCACTGACAGATGCCTCACACCCTTCTACACATGACTATGGTAAACGTTGGCTAACACAATTAAAGAATGGGAAGAGTGCTGGCCTTAGATATTCCCTAGATTTATTGTAGAATTCATTGGTGAATCAATCATTTTTTGGTTAGTAGGTTTTACACTACATCAATTTTATTATCTATTTTAGGACATTTAGTGTTTTTATATCTTGCTGCTTCAGTACAGGGTAATTGTTTACCTAGGCATATGTCCATTTCCTTTGTATTCTCCAATTTATTGGAGTACAGATGTTCAAAATAGTTACTAAGAATCTTGTGGATTACAGGGGGATCGTGCATTAGTCTTTTTCATTTCTTGTTTCATTGATTTGGGACTCCTCTCCTCTCCTCTCCTCTCCTCTCCTCTCTCCCTCTCTCTCTCTCTCTCTCTCTCTCTCTCTCTCCAGGGTCTCACTCTGTAGTTCAGGTGGGTCTTGAACTTACTGTTTTCCAAAGATTGGTCTCATACCCTCAGTGATACTTCTGCCTCACTCTCCTAAGTGCTGGGATTACAAGTATGTTTCACCATGCCCAGAGCACTTGGCGTGGCTTTGTTTTTCTTTTCTTTTTTCTTTTCTTTTT